>PUQB01000098.1:806804-1000006 GCA_003024785.1 Selaginella tamariscina
TATGTTATGAATTTATGTACTCATGTACACATGCAAAGTGATATATTGTATACAAATGTTTCATTTCTTACAATTGATCCCGTATAATTTGTTTTATTAATTACTCAAGCTTTAGAATAAATAGCTCATTATTTATTATCTTTTGTATTTTAAGCAATCCTATGTTTTAGAACATTTTTCAAATATAAAATCTTAAGGTTGCATGTTATTGGATTATTAAGCATGAAAGCATGCTTCTCGTATCAAAAAAAAAGAAGCTAGTTAAGATATTCTTTATAGAGTAGAATATATTGAAGATTTTAAAACCTTGTCAAGTTTAATATTTAAAATTGTACTTTAATCACCAAGTTCAATATTTAAAAGTGTTTGACAATGTGACCCCATGGATTTCTAACTATGAATTTCTACTAAGAAATAAACATGGGAATGGGAAACCTTCCCATGTAGGCTTCATTAAATGCAGAAAACTAATGAGTAATAATTATCAACTATAATTATAAATGGTAAGAAATTCATTACAATCGATTGGGGCTGTCTTTAAAACGTTGTAAGTAGCGCATCGTAATGCTTTTTGTAGTAGCACATCGTAATGCTTTTTGTACCATCGCACTCTTTGCTCAACAAATAGCTGAACCACTCCTTCTGCAAAGTTTGTAGGCTTCTTAGGTTGTGGCGGTATTTTGTTAAAACTTTCCCATCTACATAACAAACCTGGCAGAGCATGTAGTGCTTGCAACTCACACTGAAGTCCCCATGTTGTCTCCATTTCAGATTTGCATTGAGAGCAAGTAGTTACTTGTGGATGTAGCAAATAGTGCAGGAGCATCACTGTTGAGTATTTAGACCTTTGCAGTGTATCAAATTGGTACCTGTTCCCTTGGCAATACCAAAGAAGGCTGTAAGGTGTACCTAGAAGCGACTTGAACAAGGAACCATCTGCATGGTATGCAACACGCTTACCCTTGTGTTGAAGTTGTACAGTGAGAAACACCTTTTCTCTCTTCTCTCCCTCAAACTTCTTCAATAGCAAATCATTTCTACGGTCTGTCTCCATGCAATCCCATGTTTTTGTTGTCTTTTTGAGAACCTTTATGAGTTCCTCAACTCTAGTAGGCCAGAAGTCACCATCAAAATATGGAACATGTGTCACCGATGTCGAAACAAAGGAGGTCAACTCGTCAATATGCACCACAATGTTCTGTTGGATTGCTTCTTGTTAAAGCTTTCTTGTACCATTTCTTGAGATGGTCAAGAGTAGAAGTCTTTTGGCAATTGGGATGGCAATTAAAGATGTAATTTTACCAATTCCAAGTGGAGAAACCCATATATGAAGATTCTTGAACCCACGCCGTTTGCAGTAATCCAAGTATCCTGTGAGGATGATTCTATGAACTATCTCCAACCACATGATGTGACGACATGCAGTGGAGATCCGTTGAGAACCTTTGTGTACCACAACCACAAAAAGAAAGGTACGAATGACAATGATTGGGTTAAGGACAATCCTCACCATACTCATGCATACATTGCAAATATACACACACATTTGAACCCTCTTGTTCCTAGAACAAGAGCACCCCCTATGAAATTCTCAATGTTAACTTACAAATGCATGCAGGTGTGCACAACTAAGTGTGTGCGTGTATAGAGCATTTTCTTACCCTTGACATGTAAGAGAACTCAAAAGGATAATGTCCATCCTTAACTATGTTCCAAAGGAGAGGCTCCATTGAAAATGTTTTCTCCAATGAAATAACTCTGATGGTATAGTGTTCAAAACTAAGAATCTTCATTGATAATCAAAGAGTTAGCTATATGAAGTTACAAGTGATATAATTTAATAACATATGTATCAAAATTAATTAATTAGATTTTATATTTTTAATTTTTAATGAAAAGAAATACAAGTGAGGTGATGGAAGAAACACACAAGGTCATTTTATTTTATAAAAAAGAATATTAACAAATGCATTAATGTGGATAATATGCATAATCTTTTAAGAGTTTTTTATATATACACAGACACAAACATGTGTCTCTCTTACGCACATGCTTGTATACACAACACTTGGCAATGACTAATATGTAGTAACCATAAAATGTTTGTTGAATATGTATATATACACACACGTATGCATATAAGATGTTTAAACATTTGAAACTAATTAATAAAAAAAAACTAGTTATTGTTGCAAAAATTTAATTATCATAAACTACCTAACTTAACTAGTTATTTTATAGCTAAATAGATTTATAGAAACTTTTGATCTACTTATAAGACTAGAGAATGTAAGTAGATTTAGACATCAATTGAAAACTTAGTTAAATAAGTATTTAACTATTTATAGCTAATTAAATAGTTACACATGTTATTGTGACACCTAAAGCTATATATATATATATATACTTCGTCATTTTTTTTCCCTAGTCTTTGTTCAATATGATGACCTAGATATGTTTGAGGGATGTCTCTTGCTCTAAGAATATATGAGGAGGCTGCCCTTCGCCTTCTTTTGCCTCTAGATTGTAACATTGAGGACATTTATATGTTAATGTCCAGCATTTGTTTTCTCTACCATTATAAAGTACACATATTTCATGTTGCCATTTATTACGTACATCGCATTGAACCCACTGCATTATCACATTTAAGGTCAGCCAAATATTTAGATATTATTTATCTCACACATAAGACTTCATAAGTGTATTTATTAATAAATTAGTGTGTAATTACCTTTTCCTCTTTGTCCTCGCTCCCATACTTTTGTAAGCCCATACAAGTCTTTGGAATTTCTGAGGAAAACCCTTAGCAAATAAGCTCAATTGGATTGTCAAGCCTTGTTGTAGCACGTCGTACATATACAAAAACGAAATCCTTTAACAACAGCTTCATAATACATTGCATTCTTCTCTTAATTTTCTTAGAGCATAGCGAGCACAAAACCATTGGATAACCAAGGTATAGTTGTTTGCCTTCACACATGCTACATTGCCTGTTGGATCAAGCTACATAAAAAGACTCAAGTATAAGCATATATGTCATATATACGTGTGTGTAGCTAACTATGTAAGTAGGTACCTGTTCTTTTATTCGAATTTGTTTCAATTGAGAAGTTGAAAGGTTGAGCAAAAGAGGCCCACACACTTGGCAACGGGGCTTGTCACTGCACTCAAGTAATGATGTGCAACAGCTCTCGAGATTTGAGCATCTGGGATAATCGCAGTGTGCCGCTTTACAAGACTTAATGTGATTTATGAGATAACGATCTTTCTTACTCACTAAAGATGGCTCTTAGCTATCATCCTACAAACATCCCGAAGGTGTAAAAGCCATTTTCCATCTGTAGACATCCTAAAGTGACTAACACAAACTAATTATAATGTGAAATTAGTTTTGAAAGGAAGTATGGAAGGTTATATCTAGCCCTAGGTATTTAAAGAGAGAGAGAGCACGTGAAATGAGCATATGTGAAGAATGGATCCGATGGTTGAGATATAAAAATAAAGAATGGATCCGATGACGGAAATAGAACTAAAGAAACAATGGGGCATGAAAAAATGGATCCGATGGCTGGCATAGAAGAAATGATTCCGATGACTGAAATACAAACCTAAATCAACTAAAAAATCGGATCTAATGGCTGACATAGAAAAAGAGAGACTCATTGCATGACTATTCAAGGGTGTGGAAATGGAAGGAGAGCATGTTGGGACATGAGTGGACATATTAGAGATTGGAATCTCTGAGTTGGAAGTGGAGAGCCTTCTTGGGAATCTCGACAAGAATGCTAGTGGACTCTTCATCCAAAGACTACCCAACCATGTGTGTGTACAAGTTAGCAAGTGGAGTATGTGATCATTGTTCTTGGAGACGAGATCATCACGTCGTGAGACTAGTTATCATGATGGGGGTTCTTCTATCATGGGTTTATTCATTAATGTTTATTGTTTCAAGGAACGATGTTTGCATGCTTCCTCCACTCAAAATGGACTCAGTGTGGTTGCGTGCTCGAGATACGAAGGGTGGCAGTGTGGTGGCTCTAAATGATGGGCACCAATGAATAAATCCAGTTCATGTTCCATGTCATGATGTACGGAAGGGTCAAATAAGCATTTATTAACATATGAACACAAAATGTAAACACTACTGTAACAAGGCCAAGTGAATTGTATATATATCTTATTGCATATTGTTAATCACTATTGTGAGTCTTGTATATTATTGTTACTTTGTGTGTGTGCTTGGTTTTGTGTATGTGTGCATGCATATTGAATATACGATGATTTTTATGTTGCTTTACAGATTTTCCCTAGAATTTTAAACCATCAAACATATCTTATCTACAATTTTAGAACTTTAAACCCAATTCAAGGGTCATCTCAATGGCTTTATTGGAAACATTTTTTCATGTTCAGACGATGATCAAGTTAATATATGATATAACCCTAATTTAAAACTAGTTAACGATTACATATATAGAGATTTTTATTCACGTTAATGAGCAAGTAAAATGTATAGCTACTTTCATTGCAAAAAGGTCCATCAGTAATATTGCAAAGCTTCCAATGGGGTTACCTTAGCCTTATCACTTAGTCACTCAAGCTTCATAATTTTATTTAGTCCTCACTGTTGCCTTTTCCACTCTTCATTATTGCTTTGTTAGGTGAGGCGAGAAATAGACCTGCAAATCCTTTCCTTTGTTAGGTGAGGCGAGAAATAGACCTTCAAATCCTTTAGCAATGTGTGTATATCCTTGTACACTTGAGATTGACCTTGTTAGTTATGGAATGAACTGACATAATCTATATTTATAAATGAAGATTAACTAGAGGATCTAAATAAAACATGTCTTTCTTTTGTTATAGAGCAATATTCAAAAGTTAATGTTTATCATATAAGTAGTACATATCTTCATAACACTAACTATTCTTTGCCTTTTAATTTTCTAATTGAGGGGAGATGTTAAACTTGATATAAATGTGACCATCCGCATAAATTTGTATAACACAGTTTATTATTACATATTGAGAACGTCTTTGTATGTGTGAGCTTAATTCTCTAAATTACTTAATAGTTTTCAAATATTATATAATTAGAATTTTAATTGTGAAAATGAAATTACTTCAGAAAATTCAATCTTTCAATAGTTTTCAAATACTATAAAGATAAAGTAGCATTAAAATTTGAGTTTGATGTGCTTAAGTTACTCTTCATGAATTTAGAATAATCCATTTACAAGGTTTCAAAAGGTAATTGTATATTCTCGTAAAGAGTCTATATTCTGCACCTTTGTGGTTTATAAATAAAATATCATATCATATCATTATATTTTGGAAGTAAGGTGATTAGAAGGGTATTAGAAAGATTTAAAAAGAAGCACATAACAAGAGATTAGGGCAAAACAAATTTAGTTGAAAATCGAGACCGTGATGGCAACACAGTAAATTCATCATGAATGTGACATCCAATAAAATTGTAACTTTATAATTTTAATACATTTTAATTCTAATGTTTAGCACAAATGTGGGATTTTGATTTTGAAATAGAATTAATATACTTAATTTGTACTTTATAAATCTAATTTTAATTAGTAATATGATTAATATTCTAATATTATTTTAAATTAAACTATGTAACATGTGGTTTAAAAACCGTAAAATACAGTTAAGATTGCATATGCAAAAGTGGCCAGGATTACAATAGAATGGTATTATATTATGTTGTGAATGGTTTAAAAAAGGCACATTAACTCTAAATTAAATAGAACCAACGTAGTGAATTCAATAGAACCAACGTCATGCATATATTATTTAGTGTATTTACGAGTGGATAAACTTTTTGAGTGATTCTTACTTGCCACACATAAGCAAAAATACCACCTATATTATGCAGTTTTAAATTAGAAAGAGAATGTATCTTTTTATTTTAAAACTATATATGTTACACGTTTAATTTAAAATATTATGTACGTAGTTCATTTGAATAAAATCACATTACTAAATTTAAAATTAAATTTATAAATCATAAATTTAAATATTTTAATTTTAATTTAAAAATAACAATGGGACTTCCCATCTTTTTAATTAAAATTTATAAACCACATTTAAAATGTTGTGATGAACCTTGTATTGTTTGAGTTATTGTTTGCCATAATTGTTTTATACAATAACAAATATTTCAATTGGGATTACCTAATTTGTATTTGCTATAATATTTAATCGATTGATTTTTCTTAATCACCATGTGGTATTTGATTTACAAACCATCAAGGCATATTTAAGCTATGCAAATATAAAAATCCTTCAAGAATATATGCAATTATGTAAAAGTTTATCCAAAATTTATGGAAAGCATATCAACTTAACTTAGGAATTTATGGATAGTGAGAGAAAACAGCTTGTAGTGCATGACA
The DNA here is from genome assembly GCA_003024785.1 of Selaginella tamariscina. Lineage (NCBI taxonomy): Eukaryota > Viridiplantae > Streptophyta > Lycopodiopsida > Selaginellales > Selaginellaceae > Selaginella > Selaginella tamariscina. Next base: position 813,218 of record PUQB01000098.1, read on the forward strand.
AATGTGAATATATTCGTGTCTAGAATATATAAAAATATAGTAAAAATTGTAAACTCAAATCGACTTAAACTATAGCATTATAACGCTAGGAAAATGCTTTCAGAACTTAGAACGCGTTGTTTCTAACTATTGTCACATATATAGTCTTTGTGTTACATTATATTTAAGTATACAGAGACACATTGTACACAATACGATTGGTCCATATAATTTTTTATTAATTACCCAAGCTTTAGAGTATAATAGCTCAGTATTTACTATCTTTTGTTTTAAGCAGTCTATGTCTTAAACATTTTTCAAATATAAAGTTATTAGATTATTAAGCATGAAAGCATGCTTCTCGTATAACTCGAGAAGAAAAAAAGAAGCTAGGTTAAGAATATATTTTATAGAGTAGAATATATTCTTTCCCTAGAATTTTAAACCATCAAACATATCTTATTGTGGACTCTTCATCCAAAGACTACCCAACCATGTGTGTGTACGTGATCATTTCTCATGGAGACGAGATCATCACGTCGTGAGACTAGTTATCAGGATGGGGGTTCTCCAAAGTCACGGGTTCTTCTCCATCGTAGGACCCTTATATACACAATATGTGTAGAACTTATAAAACTAAGTTCGCAGTAACAATGCACAATAAGTTAATAAACTAAATTTATATTTAATATTGTACTGTTTATTATAATAGGTGACTAAGGCCTTTAGTAAATTTTAGACATAAGTTTCTCTAATTCTTCTTATTATTATTCCAAGTGCTTTATTTTATCAGAATGTTAATTCATTCTTTTGTGTACAACATACATGTTGGAACTGATTTAATTCATGTATATACATACACACATATAATATACAACACGTAAGTGCTTAAGAAATTAACATACGGTGTATTTTTGTAAACCTAATATTGAACACGTTTTTAAATTTCTTGTATTGTGCTTTTTTCAAATAATAACGATCATATGTTAAAAATGTGTTAAACATATATTAAAAGTTCAAATTTTAAAATGTTTTCATTTAACTATTCATCTCTTAATTCTCTTAAGTTAATTATTTGAATGATTTTATATGTATTTAAAGATATAAATTAAAAACACCTTCAAGGTTGATGCATGTCATTTATATAATGATTTGGTATATTTAAATTTTCTTAAATATATTTTCTTTTTCTGATTTTTAGTATTTATTAATTAATTAAGTTTTAGTTAATTATCACTAATACAAAAAGGGGCTGTATATAATAATCGTATCAGATTTAACACATTTAGATAAGAGGCAATTCACATGTGCCCTCACCGGGTGAAGTGAGGGTGAGGGTTACACACGACATGTTTACTTGGCTTCATGTAATGCAAGGGGTAATAAAAATTATGTGAACTTTTGGTTGACTATGCATAGAGTGATATGTTAGTTTCAGTTAATTTTTCTAACATTATATAGTCTTGGAGTTAGACGTCAATGAGGACGTTGACATTTTCAAATGTGGGACTATGTTATAATTTTTATTATGACTCGACTCTTTACTTTGAATGTGTCGTCGGGGACTCCGCAAGCCAGATGTGGTGCTTCTCAGGAAGCTGCAGTGGTCGCCAGGACGCTGTCGAGAGCGTCCAACCCCCGGGGTTTGGTTGGCATGCCGGATCTTACCTTAGGAGTGGGAATGTATTGGGTTGGCCTCTACCCGGACGCCGCGAGGGTCCGTGTACAGGTGATAGGGAGTCCTACTGAGGTGGCTGGCAGAGAGGATTGCGGGCCCAAGAATCTGCAAGCGGGGACAGACACGCTGCTGGGAGAGTAGAAGGAAATGGATATATATTGCCTGTCTGAGTACAACTATCTCTGATAGTGGAGTAATTTATAAGACGCAGACTTGACTCCAAAAAGACCCCGACCCACTACTAGCCTTCCGGCTTATATAGTGGGTACCTACCACTAGTCCCTAGCTATAGGTGGCGCTCTCTCACTGGTCTGCCGCCTGGTGACAGAGTCCTGCCTGTCACATTTATGCGCCTCCCCACGCGTGATGTCCTTCGTACCCTGGGTAGTTGGTCTGAACGATCGGATCTTCGCCCGCTTACGCCACCGCCTGACACCGGTCGCCATCAATCCGTACCTGAAGTACTCCCTTATCCGGCGTTTCGTCCAGCCGCTTGTCCGCGCCGTGGCAACTTGTTGGATGGCCGCAATGACGGCCACCGTCAACCAGATGCCCGGGCTTATTCGTTGGCACGTCCTCGGCCATGTGCCCTAGTTATCTGCTCCTTGGAGCTCCCGGTACATGGCGATCTCGCTCTTTGTTGCCGCTAGCGTGGTTTTTAATGTGGTGATGGTCGCCTCTCAAAGCGTGATCACCCTTCGGAGCCTTGCCTCAGACCCTGTTTGTTGCTCCCGGGCCTGCTAGAGCTGACTCTCCAACTCCTGTACCCGTTCTCGCGAGTGTTGCAGCTCCTGTTCCCTTGCCGCGAGGAGTTGGGCCTGTAGCTGGGTGTGTACCTCTAGCTCCCTGATGGTCCGGGCCGAGTCCTACATTTCTTCGACTGGTTGGCGCTCCGCAAGTGGAGGACAGTCACCAGGGCTCCATATGACTCGGGCGTGGCCTCTTTGAGGAAGATGGGGGGTTGATTTCGAGCTGGGTGGCGGCTCGGTACAGCTCTTCCTTGGCCGCGGCCAACTCTTGGTGGACTCGGCTGAGCTCTGCTTCGTGCCGCTCAAGTGTGGATCCTAGCTCAAAAACCTGTCGCTCCTTCTCAGCCGTGGCCTGCTCAAAATCCCACCCTAGTTGATCGTGGAGCTTTTGGATGTGGTCATACTTGGTTTGTAACTGATCCAAACTGTCGGTTAACTGTTGACATGTCTTCTCTGCTTGCTTCCTCCCAGCCTCTGCAATGTCCCAAAGTTGGGTTCCCTTGATGAGCTAGTTCGAGTACTCCCGGGCCTCTTTTGAGCAATGCGGTAGTTGTCCGTGAGCTCCTGTATTATTGTGTCGTGCTCCACGGTGACCCCTTGAGATCCAACCCATTGTACACCGCTATGGACTTCCGAACTTGGTCGAAGGCTTTAGACATATCCATATGCACTGTAGAGGTCCATAGCCCCTTCGCGTTGAAGTGTTTGTACGTCCCCCTCAGCACGTTGCTTGTGTCTTCCTCGCTGTTCACTTCGTTGGCTTGTGAGGGGCTGGCGGGGCCCTCCCTCGTGTTTCGCAAGCCGTGGGCTGGTGGGGCCTCTGCTCTTGGATCTGCTGGTGGGGATACTGTGGTGGAGGCCCTCCAATCCTTTCCCCGCGGTCCTCTTCCCCTGGCTTGCTCCGCAGGGGAGTCTTCTCTCGCCCATTTTCGCGAAGATTCTGGAGTGTCCAGCTGTTTCCCTTCTTCGGTTTCACTGGGCCCGCCTGTTTCTCTGCCCCGATTCCCCGATGGTGCCTGAGTGGAACCGGTCCGATAGGAGAATCGGTTCGTTGACTATCCAGGCGATCATCATGCTGAGGTGGGCCGCCATTGTGAGCCTTTGTTCGGTTCCCTTCCGGATCCCGTTGATGCCGCGGGTCAGGGCTGTATCATGTAGTGCCTGAGGCAGTCCACCCAATCCACTACGACTCCTTCCCAGGCGTTGCAAAGGGCGCTCGCCAGTCGTGTGGCGACCCGCCTCTCTATCCTTCCAGTGAACATAAAACACTGCGAGCGCCAGGAACTCGCCACTTCGTCCCTTCCTATATGGAGAGGGGACATCGCGATTTCATCTCAGTTGGTGGGGAACCACTGGCGTTTGGGTTCCCCCAGGTCGTCCAAGAGTATGCCACTCTCCGGTAGGTAGAACATCGCGGCCAGTTCTTTGAGATCGATACAAAAGCTTACGGAGTCGCCCAACCTGAATCGCAGCTCCTCTTGCTTGGTTTTCCCTGTCTCTAGCTGTATAGTTGGATGAATTGGATAGCCCGTGCTGCGAATCCGGGCTTCTCTACTTCTCCCCAATGGGCATCAAAAAGTCTGAACAGTCGCATTTGCTTCTGCACCTCCGCATGTTGGGTCTGCTGGTCAGCTCCTGAAATCTGGAGAACCTGGGGGCTACGAGCGCCACGCTTCTATCCTGGCCCTCTACCGCACCTGGATGTGCTGGATGGTCACCGGCTGTTTTCGCGTGGTCCACTCCATCATCTTTGCTGTTGAGAATTGGTCGATCTTCCTGTAACAAAAATGGCGCCCCGGTCCCCTTGTTGTCTTTCCGAAGATGGTCCTACGTGGTGGCCTACCTCGCTGATATAGTCGGTGCGTCCTTCTATGTGCCATAATCAAGGCATTCATGGTGCCGCCTGCCATTATTGCCCCTTTTACGTGCTCACGCGTGTGGTCCTCCCTGGTCCTTAACACCGCTACTTCAGCCAAGCCTTTGCCCCGAAGGCCCATGGGGTTTACCTCTCTCTTGTTCCCTCCAAGCCAGTGTTCTTGTTGGGTGAACGTACGGCTTGAGATGGTTGCCGTTAACCTTCTGTTGCAACGGCTATCCATTGGCCCCTAGGAGAATCGTGCCATTGTCAAAGGTTTTTAGCACCTCATATGGTCCCTTCTACCCTGGTCGGAATTTGCCTTTCCGGAATGCCTGTGGTTTCTTGAACCACCATACCCACTGCCCTGGTTTGTATTCTCGGAGTTTCTTTTTCTGTCTCTAGCTTGCTTGGTCTGTTGTTGTCGATTTTCTCTCGTCAGCTATGCTAGAAATCGTACTTCGTCCAATTGCTCCAATTGTTCCAGTCTTTTCCGCAAGCCGCTGGTTCGTCCGTGATCCTGTGGTCCAGGCTCATCCGTAAGCTAGGTATGGTGAACTCCCATGGCATGATGGCCTCCAGACCATAAGCTAGTTGGAAGGGTGTTGTTCCTGTTGCGGTTTTGAACGTTGTTCGGTACGCCCATAGCACTGATGGTAGCATTTCTTCCCAACGCCTGGGTTCCCTGTGGCAGAGCTTCCTCAAGATGGTGATAGCACCTTGTTTGTGGACTCAGCCTGTCCATTCCCCTGTGGATAGTAGGCTGTTGACGTGCGATGCTTGATGACAAATGCCTTGACCAATTCTCGGACTGTCTCGTTGATGAAGTGGCTCCCTTGGTCGGACACTAGCTCCAGCGGGCATCCAAACCGTGTAGGATGTTTGTATAGATGAACCTTGCTGTCTGCCCTGCCGTTGCGTCCTTGAGTGCCTTCGCCTCTACCCATTTTGTGGCGTAGTCCGTTGCCACTACTATGTACTGGAGTGTGTTGTGTGGGCCTTTGGGTTGATAGGTCCTACAAAGTCCATCAATGCCGCCATTCCTGCCGAGGGGTGGTACTCCATGCCTTGGCCTGCCGTGGGTTTGCCTATTCGCTGACAATGGTACAGCTCCTTGCTACCTTGGTGGCGTCCCGGAAGATGGTTCCACCAGGTCCAGTCTGTAGGATCTTCCTGGCCGTTTTGTCACCCCGAAGTGTCCTGCCCCCGGTCCTGCGTGAGCTGCCTCGATAATCTCAGGGATTTCCCAGGCCAGTGGGCATCTCCGGAGTATGTCATCCCTCCCTCGCTTGTAGAGCTGATCCCCGATCAGCTGGAATGGTAAACACCTCCGAGCCAGGCTCTGTCGATGTGTCGCCGATGTGCCGGAGAGGCTGTGTAACCCACTAATGAGGTAGTGCCGTATTGGTCGTTGCCACTCTGGGACGTCCGAGCCGGTTCTTGGTTCGGTGGTTTGTTGTACTGTGCCCTGATCAACGGTTGTCCCAAAAGGCCAGCGTCTGGTATGTCGAGCAGATCGGCGGTTTCGTTGGTTCACCGCTCGTTATTCGGGAGAGGAAGGTCTGGTGATACGTGCAGTTTACCTGCCTTATGGATTATAGTAAACTCGAACTCCTGCAAGAGGAGTATCCACCGCCGACCTCCCGGTAAGCTGTGGTTTGTTTACGAGGTACAACAAGGTGGTGATCTACAATCAATATGAAGTGGTTGCCCAGAAGGTAGTGGCAAAACTTGGATACCCCGTAGATGACTGCCATGCATTCTTTGTCGGTCGCCGAGTAGTTGTGTTCAGCTGGCATCATGAGTCGACTCCCGTATGCTATGGGTCGGAGCATGCTCTCGTCATCCTCCTGCGATAGGACCGCGCCTGCCGCTACGCTTGAGCCATCCGTTGCAGGTGGAACTGGCGGTTCCAATCCGGTGGGATGAGGATGGGCGCTTCTACCAGTTGACGCTTTATGTCTTCGAAGGCTGCCTGCCGGTGGGTGGTCCATTCGTACGGAACTCCCTTGGTGAGTAATTCCGTCATTGGTTGGGCCCTATCCACATATTTCGGATAAACTTACGATAGAACCCTGCTTTCCCCAGGAACCTTCGGAGTTCCGTGACGTTCTGTGGAGGGGGCATTTCGGCCAGTGCTCGTACTGAACCTGGGTCCACCGTGATGCCTTCCTTGGAAACAATGTGCCCAGCAACTTCCCGCGGTCATGCCAAATACGCACTTTGAGGGGTTGAGAGATATCCCATATTCCTTGCAGCGCCGGAATACCCATTCCAAGCGCGTCACATGGTCTTCCGTTGGTCCGTAAGCTGTGAAGTCGTCCAGAAATGCCCGGACAAAATCTGTGAGGTTGTCCGGGAATACCGCTGGACCAACCTTTGAAATGTGACTGGAGCGTTGTAGAGCCCAACGGCATAACCTGAAGGCGTAAGCTCCCCAATCCGTGATAAAGGCAGTTTTGGCCTAGTCTTCCGCTGCGATCTTCATCTGATTGTATCCACTGAAGCCGTCCATGAACGAGTACATCTCATGGCCTGCTACGTCTTCTAAGATGGCCTCTGTGAATGGAATAGGGAACGGGTCCTTCTCCGTGGCGGCCTTCAGCCTTCGATAATCTACGTAGATTCTCAGCCGGCCGTCTTTCTTCGGCATGATCACAATTAGTGATAGCCATTCCGGGTTTTGATGGGGTAGACAAAGTCCGCTTCGAGCCACTTGTCGATCTCTTGTTTGGCCTTTCGGGCGTAGTTCAGGTTGATGCGGTAGCGTTGTTGCCGGCTGGGTCGAGTGTCGGGTTTCAGTTTAATTCGTGCTGACACAATTCCGGCGGTAACCCCCTTAGGTCGTGATAGGTCCAAGCGAATATTTCTCTGTATCTTCAGAGACAGTCGGTGATCTGTTCTTCCAGCTGTGCTCCGATGTGAGCGTTAATATTTACTAGTCGGGGTTTTCGTCGGAGCTTATGTTGATCTGCTTGACCGCTGCTTCGGGCGTTATGTTCCACCCATACATTGGTTGGCTACGGTACTCTTCCTGGGCCGAGGGGGCTAGACTCGTTATTTCCTTCCACAAACAGGCCACTTCGGGATTTGAGCTTTCGGAGTGTCTACATCGGTTTCTAACCGAGTCATTAGGTATGTAGCGACCGACTCTCGTACTTCCTGTCGAGGGTCCACCTCTCCTAGGAAATAGCTCTGGCAAGCACGCTAGGATGGCCGCTTCCTCTTCATCATCCAGCCCCTCCCCCAGTCCGAGAGATGGTATTCCTGGGGTCGGGACTCCAAGGGTGGCGGGACTTGTCTTGCAGCAACGATACGACTCCTCCTTGACGGGAAACCGAATCCGCTGCTTCTCCCAATCGTGTTGTACCCTTGCGCCTTGGAGCCACAGCCGGCTCAGGAGTAAGTCGAACCCCCCTTTGGCGTGCATGTCAGGACGACCACGTTTTAAGGAACTTAATGCTCTAAATCCTGATGCTTACCTTCCTCATGATTCCCTTGGGAACCACCTTGGTTTGGTTTGCCATGCGTATGAGGAAGGGTGAGGGCTCCGGAGGTGGCATTCCCAGTTGTTGATGGAGTTATGTGGACATGATGTTCACGCCTAATCCCCCATCTATGACTACGTTGTGGACTATATGTCCTGCCACTGAACAAGTATGGCCGGTACATCGTCCACAAAGTCTACCGCTATTGTTGTGACCCTTGGGGCCGTGACTGCGGCTCCATGTAGTTCTCTGGTGAGGACTTCATACAGCCCTGGGGATAACTGTAGCAGTTCCCCTAAGGTTACCGACACGTGGGTTTCTCGCATCTTCCCAGTGAGGGCCTCGTGCATCCCTGTTGCGCCCTGGCCTCTGCGCCTTGTGCCCATCTTACCTGTTCTACAGCTGTCTCCACTTCAACACGTTTTTGCTCCCACTGGCTGGTTTCCCAGGTTCGGCTGCCACTTCCTCTTCACTGGACTCCCCGTTGTCTCTTCCTCCAAGTTGACTGGTCGTCTTGTCTGTTGGGCTTGGGATCTCGTGATTGCCCGCATTGCAGCTCGGGGGTCGACGTTTCTACATGGTGGGTCTGTGGTGTGGAACCTAGTGCTGTTGTGGCTGGGGCTGGTCCCTCGGCCACCCCTGTGCTTTTGGTACATGTGCTTCCAGCATGGGTTTGAGCATCGCGATCCAGGGGCATCGATACAGTGGATGGTGTCCCCCAGGTGATCCCTCCTGACGCTCAATGGCCCAGGTGCCAGCCTGGGTGGCGTGTTGCTTAGTAGCTTGGTAAGCTGGTAACAGTCGTCTGTGTTGTGGATCCATGGACATTACACACTTTGCAATACCTGTCCCTGCGCACTGTGTATCCTAACTGAGCAAGGGTCGCCGCGCCAGGTCTTCCTGCTTTGTGACCGCTCTGTACGTCCCCCTCTGTTGGGATTGCGCGTGCTCCCTGGTCCCCTGCTGTCTTTCCCTCCAGGTTGGATTGGGGACATCGAGAGGTCGTCCTCGTCTGTGGTGGTGCCGTTGGTCCCTTCTGCGTCGGATTTGTTTGCGCCTTCCTTTCTTGGCGTCTTTCAGCTTCCTGCTTTTCGGCCTTTTGGCGTATCGGAGCAACTTGTCGAACGTCCGATCGTCATCTAGGCTGATCCACTTGCGGATCTCTGGCCGCAGTCCCTTTCGGTACCACATTTTCTTGGTCAGGTCAACTGGGGCGTCTCTTAGCCGGGCGATATACCCCAGCATATGGACTGTGTACTCGTCAACCGATTCTCTACTTTCTGTTTCAAGCTCGTTAGCTTGTGGATCACCTCCTCTTCACTCTTTTCTTCCCGGAAAGTATCCAGAAACGCCCTTCGTGCGGTTCTCCCAGCGGGCTCCTTCGTTCGCCTCGTGGAATCACATCCACCAGGCATGTGCCTTCTTGTCCAGAGTGCATGCAAAGGCACTCAACTTCTTGTGATTGTCACTCACACTCCGAGTTCGCACACATTTCGAACTTGTGTACGTGTTAGTCTGCGTCTTCCCTTGCTCCACGGAACGCGGGTAAGGGCACTGTTACAGTGCTCTCCTGTATCCGATTGAGTGCTTGGGCTAATAAGGTGACCGGGTCGGCTCTCATGGCGTCCTATTGTGCCTGAGAGTTGTTCCGATCCGGACCCTCCGCTTCGGACGTGGGTAGTCCACGTCCTGGTATTCTGCAAGCACCTTTTCCTTCCTTGGCCCTGCCCTCCCATTGAGGGTTGGTGACGAGGACGGGCTCCTCCCGGCTGTCCCTGGGGCCCCCGCTGCGGGACCAACTGATGGCTAGTGGCGGCTTACCTTGGCTGGACGGTTTTCCTCCTCCAGCGAGTAGTTTTGTATGACCGTGCGCGGAATCCCCCTACAACGTCTAGACGGTCGTGATCGATGGGGCGATTCCTCCTCGCCCCAAGACGGTATCCTCCCGTCTGGTGATGGTTGCGCTCTGCCATGTGCCCTGGGATTTCCCTCGCAGGGCCGGTGCGATACTAGTCGCTCGGGCAAATCTCTCCTGCCCTTGGACGAATTCCTCTCGTCCCTTCTCCAAGGTAGCCACTATGCGGCCCTCTTTCTGGTGCCTCCTCCCAATCCGTCAGCTCGTCGACGTCCAGTCGCCTCCGCACAAGCGTCATCCCATGTGTACCCCGGCCTTTTGAAGCCTTGGGTTCTCATCTTGGTAACCACCCTGACCTGCTGCATCATCTGATCGGCTGAACTCCTAGTGTAGAGGTTGCCTTGTTGGCAATCGATGCCCCTCCAGCGGGGGCTTCCCGGATGAGGCTCTTCCTCCCCTCTTTTCGGGCAGACACGGGCCCCCCTCGTCACCCCGATGGGTGACAATGGCCCTGGGTTTCCTATCTTACCTCCATCGTGGCGCTGGTCACGCTGGGCTTCTGGCTCACGTCCCCATCGCTACCGTGTTGCTTTCTCCCCTCGAGATTTTGCCTCCGTCACAGGGCTGCCCTCTCATGGGGTTGTCCTAGGCAAGTTTCCTCCTTCGGGGTACTCGTCAAACACTGGTTTTGCTTGTTGATATGGGGGCTCTTCGTGGCCGTCACTTTCACCTACGTCGAGGCGGAGGGCTTTCATCATCTTGCCATTCGTCCCACTCTGCTGTAGGTTACTGTCGGGCGAAGTCGCCTATCCGGGTGCTGATCATACCGCATGCTGCTATGCTGGATTGTTGTCCGGATGTGCTGCGGTTCCTTCATATCCTTCTTCATCATCAGCAGCGTGCGACCACCTCTGCCATTGGTGTGTCGAGTTTACCACTGCTCGGAGATCAGCCATGCGGTGTTACCGTCGTTTCCTCGGGTAGGTGAGCAGGGCCGATTGTGGCAACCGAGGTGCCTCGCCACTGTCCATCAATCTCCCTCGGCCGGCCCGTCGCATTCTCCTGCTTAGCTATTGCTCGTCAATCACTATTTGCTCGAATGAGTTAATCCCGGCTCTTCATCGGGCTGCCACTCTACTTGCTACAGTGAACTCCATCTATGTGTACTATCTATCCCTCCGTGGTCGCCACAAATGGTCATCGGGGACCTGTAGGCCAATGTGGTGCCTCTCAGGAAGCTGCAGTGGTCGCCAGGACGCTGTCGAGAGCGTCCAACCCCCGGGGGTTCAACCGGCACGCCGGACCTTACCTCAGAGTGGTGGAATGTATTGGGTTGGCCTCTACCCAGACGCCTGAGGGTCCGTGTACAGGTGAGAGGGGAGTCCTACTGAGGTGGCTGGGTAGAGAGGATTGCGGGGCCCAGGAATCTGCAAGCTGGGACAGACATGTTGCTGGGGAGAGTAGAAGGAAATGGATATATATTGCCTGTCTGAGTACAACTATCTCTGATAGTGGAGTAATCTATAAGATGCAGACTTGACTCCAAAAAGACCCCGACCCACTACTAGCCTTCCGGCTTATATAGTGGGTACCTACCACTAGTCCCTAGCTACAGGTGGCGCTCTCTCACTGGTCTGCTGCCTGGTGACAGAGTCCTGCCTGTCACATTTATGCGCCTCCCCACGCGTGCTGTCCTTCGTACCCTAGGTAGTTGGTCTGGACAATCAGATCTTTGCCCTTACGCTGCCGCCTAACACTGGTCGCCATCAATCTGTACCTAAAGTACCTCCCTTATCCGGCGTTTTGTCCAGCCACTTGTCCACGCCGATGGCGACTTGCCGGATGGCCGCAATGACGGGCCACCGTCAACCAGAATGTTGATTGTTGTTACCTACTGTAATATGTTGATGCACCTTAAATATAGTAGGAAACATGCCTACTTAGTGCACTTGAGTATCTGGTGATGGTTTCGGCCGGGTGTCATTAGGTATTTACAAGAAACTCTAAGCGAAGCTCGAACTTACATTCTGGAAAACCCACCCCAATTTTGAGATCCTAGTTAGGTTGATTGGTTAATGCAGATGAGTTCAACAGGGTTAGGAACATCCATAGGGTTGACCTAACCCTAGGGTTGCCCTAACCAACACTTTAAACCCCCACCCCTTGGGTAGGGTTTAGGGGTAGGAGTAAGGGTGAGTTATAGGCTCATATTGTTAATTTATCTAAAGGGCTGAAAATTCCATGCCAACCCACTTACACATGTAAGAAAAGAGGGGGACTCTGTCACATAAATAAGATAGAGTATGTAGGAGTGAGAGTTCTTGGGTTCATGACTGAGTTCGTTACTCTTCTTTCGGTGTAGGCTTTAGCGTGTCGTTAAGGTACAACCCTCTGTTGTGTTGCCCTAAGTTCCAAATGACATGGGTATGTCCCACCTTCAAGGTTGCTCACCCTTGACGTTGGTAAATCCATGCCTAGAAGGTCTTGGTGGAATCCACGTTCCAAGAAGCAGAGGTTGAGGTTTGTCTTTAGCCTCCTCCTCCACGTTAACACTCATGGCCAAGCAAAGCACATCTGTGTCCTTGTCCAACTATGGGTGTGTGATCTTGTTTGACAGGTTCACATTACCTAATTCCTAAGGGTTCATTAAGGGTTCTAGAGTTGGCATTTAGGAGCCACATTTGTGGCACTTAGTGCAACTCTTGAGTTTAAGGGCTATGGCATACTTTAGTAAACAAGCATGTTTGTGCTAGCACTAGGGTGCTAAACCTTAAGCATCCGCTCAAGGGAGGTTAGGTCTCGTAACTAGGTGTGCTTTCGTACACCTAGCTAGGGGGTGTTCTCCTTAAGATCTAAAGGTTGAACAACCTAAGCTCATTAGTAGAAGCCCTATTATGAGACACTCACAAAGTCATGTACTTAGGGTGCCTTAGGGAGTTTGCTTAGTAGAACATTCGTGTCTGCCTACAACGCAAACTCATGTCCTCACTAAGTACTAGGTCTAGGGGTATGACTTGGCCACTCAAACCCTTAGGGGTTAGTTGTGGTTCAGGGTACCCCTTATCGCCCTAAAGGGGTTGTAATCCCGAATGAGGGTGATTCCTCAAGGGGTAAGTGATGATGCCTTAGCTCTGTCACGGGGCATGTGTGAGACACATCTCCTTGGGTTAGGGCATGAGCTTGTCTAGGTCTACTGGGATAGAATCCTAAAGTTTACTCGGGATATCCTTTAGGGTTTGGGGATGGTTATTTAGGGGACTTAGGGTAGGACTTTAAGTCTTCTATTTAATTAGGCATCTGAGTCAGACTCTTAGGGTCATCTTGGAAGACTTAGTGTTACTCACACAGGGAATTGACGCTAGAAGGCCACTTGATGGCCACGTGTTGCCATGTGTTAGCCCTTCAGGTTAAAACTCTAACATTTGCCATACATATGAGGAAGGGTGAGGGCTCTAGGGGTGGCATCGCCAACTCTTGATGGAGTTTCGTCGACATGATATTTATGCCTGACCCCCATCTATGATCATGTTGTGGATTGTGCAACCCGCCACTTGGACGGGTATGGCAGGTACGTCATCCATGAAGTCTACTACTGTCGTTGCAACCCTTGGGGGGATTGCGGTGGGCCCGTGGAGCTCCCAAGTAAGAACTTCATACAATCCTAAAGATAACCGAGTAGCTCACCTAGGGTCACCAACACTTGGGTTTCCTGCACCTTCCTTGTGAGGACCTCGTGCAATCCTGTTGTCCCCTCTTGCCTCTAGACCTTGTGTGAGCCTCACCTGCTCCGCAGCGGCCTCCACATTAGCGCGCCTCCGCACCCACTGGTCTGGTTTCGCGAGTTCAGCCGCCACTTCCTCCTCACTAGATTCCCCATTGTCTTCCTCCTCAAGGTCGATTGGTGGCTCTATATGTTGGGCTTGTGATCTCATGATTGCCAGCTCTAGTGATGACATTTCTACATGGTTCACATGTGGTGTGAGGGCTGGTGTTGTCGGGGCTGGAGTTGGTCCTTCGGCTACCCTTGTGGCCTTTGGCATGTGTGCTTCTAACATGATCTAGGAGCATCTATACAATGGGTGGTGCCCGCTGCACAAAATGCAGATCATCTCTTGACGTTTTGACTATCTGTTCCTATCATCATACCTCGGTTGATATGGTTGGTGCTCTTGGGAGTGCAACCTCTGATTGCGGTCTCTTGATGGCAGGGTTGGCCACCACCACTGGCCATGTGCTATTGGTCCCTCTAGTTGTCCATCTTCTATCACTTGACAGCCCAGGCAGCTGCTTGGGGTAGCATTCTATTTATGAGCTCGATCAACTAGTAACAGTCATCCGTGTTGTGGGATCCACAAACATTATTACACACCTTGCAATACTTGTCCCCACGTGCGGTGTATCCTAACTAGGTGAGGTGGCAGTTAGGTCGTCTTGCCGTGCTGCCACCTTGTGGGCCTCCCTTCATTGTGATTGCTTGTGCTCCCTAGCTCCCAACCCCCGCTCCCTTTTGGCGGCCCTATGGGTGTCCGAGAGGTTATCCTCATCCAAGGTTTCCTTGACATCTGATTTGTCTTGCACTTTCCTCTCTTAGCATCTCTTTGCTTCCTGCCATTTCGCCTTCTTGGCATACCAAAGTAGTAGCTTGTCAAACATTCGGTCATCGTCTAGCCCGATCCACTTATGGATCTCTGGCTGCAATCCCTTTTATTACCACATTTTCTTGGTCAAGTCGACTGGGGCATCCCTCAGTCGGGCGATGTACCTCAGCATGCGAATTGTGTATTTGTCGACCAACTCTCCCCCTTTCTATTTCAAGCTAGTTATCTTATGGATTACTTCTTCCTGGCTCTTTTTCTCCCAGAAGGTATCGAGAAATGCCCTCCATTTGGTTTCCCAACTCCCTCATTTGCCTCGTGCAATCGCATTCATCAAGCGTGTGTCTTTTTGTCTAGAGTGCATGCGAATGTGGTTGTTGCTTATGCTTTTCAACTCGCATACCTACTTGAACTTGTGTACATTTTGGTATGTGTCTTCACCCTTCGCTCCTCGGAATGCAAGGCACTATTACTATGCTTTCTTGCATCCAATTGAGTGCGCGGGCTAGTAAGGTCATCATATCAATTCCCATGGCATCCCGTTGAGCCTGGGAGGTGCTCTAATATGGACCCTCCGCTCCAGATGTGCTATAGTCCACGTTCCGATATCCTGTGGGTACCTTTTTCCTCCCTTGCACTTCTGCCCTTCGTTGAGGGTGGATGACGAGGACATGCTCCTCCCGACTGTCCCTATGGGGCCCCTTCACAAGAAACCTAACAGTTGGTGGTGGGGCATACCTCGGCTGGACGGTATTCCTTTACACACTAGTTTACACACTAATTTATTAATAAATACACTTATTATGAATTCTTATGTGTGAGATAAAATATCTAAATATTTGGTCTGACCTTATATGTGATAATGCAATGGGTGCGATGTATGTAATAAATGGCAACATGAAATATGTGCACTCTATAATTGTAGAGAAACAAAGGCTAGACATTAACATATAAATGTCCTCAATGTTACGACCTAGAGACAAAAGAAGGCGAAGGGTAGCCTCCTCACATTATTCTTAGAGCAAGAGATGTCCCTCAAAACATATCTAGGACATCATATTGAACAAAGACTGGCAAGAAAGCTCCAAGAAAAGCTTAGTGCACGTGCTCAAGCTCTAGGGAAAAAATATGACAAGGTATATATATATATATTAGCTTTAGGTGTCACAATAAACATGTGTAGCTATAAATAGTTAAATACCTATTTAACTAAGTTTTCAATTGATGTCTAAATCTACTTACGTTCTCTAATCTTATAAGTAGATTAAAAGTTTCTATAAAATCTATGTAGCTATAAAATAACTAGTTAAGTTAGGTAGCTTATGATAATTAAATTTTTACAAACCATAACTAGTTTTTTTTCTATTAATTAGTTCCAAATGTTTAAATATCTTATACGCATACGTGTGTGTATAATACATATTCAAACATTTTATGGTTACCACATATTATTCATTGCCAAGTGTTGTGTATATCAAGCATGTGTATAACCTTTGTATATAATATATCACTTGTAACTTCATATAGCTAACTCTTTGATTATCAATGAAGGTTCTTGGTTTTGAACATTATACCATCAGAGTTATTTCGTTGGAGAAAACATTTTCAGTGAAGCCTCTCTTTTGGAACATAGTTAAGGATGGACATTATCCTTTTGAGTTCTCTTACGTGCCAAGGGTAAGAAAATGCTCTATCACACACACACACACTTAGTTGTGCACACCTGCATGCATTTGTAAGTTGCAACATCTAACATTGAGAATTTCATAGGGGGTGCTCTTATTCCAGGAACAAGAGGGTTCAAATGTGTGTATATTTGCAATGTAGGCACAAGAGTATGGTGAGGATTGTCCTAAACCCAATCATTGTTGTTATACCTCTCTTTTGTGGATTCTATCAACTATCTCCAACCACATGATGTGACGACATGCAGTGGAGATCCGTTGAGAACCTTTGTGTACCACAACATCCTCACATGATACTTGGATTATTGCAAAACGATGTGGGTTCAAGAATCTTCATATATGGGTTTCTCCACCTGGAATTGGTACATAGTACATCTTTAATTGCCATCCCAATTGCTAAAAGACTCCTACTCTTGACCATCTCAAGAAATGGTACAAGAAAGCTCTACAAGAAGCAATCTGTCAAAACATTATGGTGCAGATGCATGAGTCGACCTCCTTTGTTTTGAGTGGGAGCACATCGGTGACACATGTTCCATATTTTGATGGTGACTTCTGGCCTACTAGAGTTGAGGAACTCATAGAGGTTCTCAAAAGGACACAGAAAACATGGATTGCATGGAGATAGACCAAAAAATGATTTACTGCTAAAGAAGTTTGAGGGAGAGAAGAGAGAAAAGGTGTTTCTTGATGTACAACTTCAGCACAAGGGTGAGAGTGTTGCATACTATGTAGATGATAGCTTGTTCAGGTCACTTTTGGGTACACCTTATAGCCTTCTTTGGTATTGCCAAGGGAATAGGTACCAATTTGATACATTGCAAAGGGCTAAATACTCGACAATGATGCTCCTGCACTATTGCTCCATCCACAAGTAACTACCTGCTCTCAATGCAAATCTGAAATGGAGACAACATGGGGACTTCACTGTGAGAGTTTCAAGCACTACATGCTCTACCAGGTTTGTTATGCAAATGGATATGTTATAACAAAATACTGCCACAACATGAGAAGTCTGCAAACTTTTGCAAAGGGAGTGGTTCATGAGTAAGGATTGTGATGGTACAAAAAGCATTATGATGCACTATTTATAGCATTTTAAAAGATGGCCCCAATGGATTGCAATGAATTTCTTACCAATTATCATCAAAGTTGATAATTGTTACTTAATGGAAAATCGTAGAAATTCCTAATTAGAAATCGATCAGGTCACATTGTCAAACACTTTAAAATATCTTCATATCATCAAGATTTATTAAACCAGTAGTTCAACATTGTTAAAGTAGTACTTAGGCATTATAGAATTTAAGTTTACACGTGTTTATTAGGAAAGTATAACGGGAAAATACCAAAAACAATATATATGGTGGAAAATAAGAGAGTTAGAGAAGAACATAGAATTACGGGTTAACCGTAATACGAGGATGATTCAGGTATTAGCATAATACGGCAGTTCTAGAGAGAAATGGAATATGGCAGTTCCAGAGAGAACCAAAATACGGCAGTTCCAGATATCAGCATATTACGTCCAAGGGAGCAGTTATCATAACGACATTAAGGAAGTTACGCAACCAACTGAATAAGATCCAAAGGAAGTTACGATAACTAAACGTACTGGACTGGAAGTATAGGTATAAATAAATGAAGTTAGGAGTAGGAAAGCATCCCAGGGTATATTGAATATTGTACTATGTTTTGACATATATACTCTCCTCTTACTCCTCTTTGGTATCTTACTTGATTCTTTGATTTTTACTTCTCATTTTTACTGCATTTGGGATCCGCAGTACTACTTGCTATATCTATCCTCTTCTTACTTTCTCTACGGTGTCTTACTTGATTCCTTGATTTCTACTTCTCATTTCTTTTGTGTTGAGATTTGCAGTACTACTTGCTATTTCTTTTCTCTTATCACTCCCGTTTGACCATTTGAGGATTGGTTTCTAATTTTGTGTCGGTCTTTCATATTCTACTATACCCCTTGTTGTGGGTCTGTTTGTCTGTCTGTTACCCTTATTACAGGTCTATTTATCTGTCTGTTACCCTTATTATGGGTCTATCTGTCTGTTTGTCACCCTTTTATGGGTCTATTTGTGAGTTTGTCACCCTTATTACGGGTCTGTCTGTCTGTTATTACCCTTATTACATGTCCATTTATCTGTATGTTACCATTATTACAGGTCTATCTGTCTGTTTGTCACCCTTATTACGGGTCTGTTTGTGAGTCTATCGATGGAGAAATCCCACTTCATGTGCACTAACTATACTTGTCCTAATTGCTCCCCATTAGGAGGATTGACAAGTTTGCGACAATTGCGGGGGGGCAAACGACCTTTCTTCACCGACATCTCTCTCTCGCCGCACACTTTGTGAAACCCTAGATCTATTACCTCGTTTCTTGTGCACTACCAAGAAGAGAATATATTCTTTAAATCAATATAAATACTGTTTCCCTCAACGTTCTCCTGCAAAATATACTTCCTTACCTTATTGATATTCACATATTCCCTTAATTTGCTCTCCTTCCAACGTTTCCAACTCCACCACTCCTTTTTTTTACGGATTTAACCCGAAAAGGGCCTATCAAGTTCAAATCAAGCTTTTAACTCATTTCACCCACCTTTCTCTATACCATAGGGCCAAGTTCCATTCCTTCATCTCCCTCTTCTATCAAGCCAAGCCTTCTCTTCTTTGAATCGCCTGTATTGTCTATAAGGCATGCATTCTTAGCTCATCCAGCCTCTCTAACTCTATTAAATGAGTTGCTAAAGATTCCTTCCCTCCCATATTATATTGAACAACCATTCACAAGGACAACACAATATACTCCATCGGAGTTATGGCCTCTAACCTATATGCGAGCTTAAAAGGTCATGCTTGTAGCTACTTTATAAGCTGTCCTATAGACCCAGAGGACTTCTGTAACCTTTCATCCCAATCTTTTAGATTTTTCTTGAACCACCTTCCTTAAAAACATTTTTAAGGACTTTGTTTGTCAACTCAGCATGTCCATTACCCTATGGATAATATGGTTTAGACTTCTTACGTTTTATCACAAACTCCTTCATGAGTATTTATATTGTTTCATTAGTGAAATGCTTTCCTTTATCACTCACAATTTCCTTAGGAATACCATAATGTACTATTATAGTATTATAAGTGGGAGAACTAGATTATAAGGTTGTTTATGTTTCTTTGGGGGCAATTGTGCATGCTGGCATTTGTTACATGCCTTATAGTAGCTACCTACCTCTATCCATAAGGTAGACCATCATAATCCTGCTTAAAGGATTTTCCTTCCTGTTATTTCCTTTACAAAATGGCCTCTTGTAAGGCCTAAATAGGCCTCTTTAAGAACCTCTGGAACCTCTAAAGGGTCTACACACCTCCGTAACACTCCATCGGATCCTAGTTTATATAACTTTACTCCCACAAGAGAAAAGTCTTGTGTCCTCACGACAAATAACTTCCTTTCATTTGTTGTCCTATAAATAAGCATACTATTTCAGTGTTTAGATATTATTTTATATCATCTAACCACCTTAATGGAACACCTACATAAAATAGACTTCATTAGGAAAATCATCCATAGTGCAAATAAGAACTTAGCTTATTTTAATATGACTTAAGTGGTCAGCCTATTTATGCTGCCTTCTTAGTTTATGAATTATCTCAAAATTATATTTCTGTAGAAGTAAAAACCACCTAACTAACCTTCCTGTAAGTACAGGTTTATTAAGTAAATATAATAAAGCTTTATGATCCACAATTACTAGCCAAAGGTAGTTTCTAAATTTATAAATAGCATATACCATCCCCAATGCTTCCTTCTCTATAGTAGTGTAATTTGCTTCCGCAAGTGTTAGCCTAAGGCTAGCATAATAAATAGGATGATCCTTTCCGTCCTCTTGCATTTGTGTAAGAATGGCTTCTATAGCAATATCAGAGGCATCTACTTGTACATGGAATTCTCGATTGCACTTAGACTAACCAATATTGGGCCTTAGTAAGAGCCTTCCAAAGTTGGTCAAATGCCTCTTGACTCTATGATGTTGTTAAACAGGAAAACCGAATATCCCACCTTTTCCTGTTTAACCGGTTTCCTTTCTCCTAACCTTTAAGAGAGGCTACACACTTTCTTTCCTTCAACTCTCCACACATATATATTTAAAACTCCTTCTCTCAAAGCCACAATGACTGGTCTCCGAAGTCAAGGGCAAGAACGGATTTTGGCTATTGCCTTGTTAGATCCATTCATTGAGAGTACACATACATACACACAAGATCTTATAATATGCACCTTTCATTACTACATGAATACAAAGACAAAGTGTAGAGAACCTTTATCTCCTGCTGAACTTCAAATGGAGACCCTTCTTTCCTGTTAGAACTTCTTGTGGAGACCCTTCTCCCTTGCCCTAACTCCCTTAACTACCCTTCCTCTCGCCACATCATCCTTTTCCTTTTCCTTTTCCTTTTTCCTTTTCCTCTCGGTAAGGATTTTCCTCCTTCACAGCCTTTCTTTCCTTTTCCTTACGCACCTTTTCCTCTCGGTAAGGATTTTCCTCCTTCACAGCCTTTCCTTCCATCTTCTACTAGACCTTCCTACCCTTATTCTCTCCACAGTAGGATGTCCTATGCTCCTAATATTTTACCTTTAACACTGCCCCTCCTTATTCGTTGCTGTGTCCTCACGGCAACTATCCTATTCCTTCCTTTGGATGTTGATCTTCATGGTACTGTGGATTCTCTCCTTTATACTTCCAAAAGTTGTTCTTCACTTTCCTAAGTTCTTGGTTGGAAGTTGATACCTTAAGTTGCAGCACTTGCTTTCCTGCATCTTGTTCCTTAGGATCAGGATTTGCTTTCTTTCCTGTTCCTGAATAGTTTTTCCTTCTGTTCCTTTGGCTTCTTTTCTGTTTATATTCACTTGCTTTAAAGGATTTGGTATACACATATGTATACTCTGAAGGTTGTTCCTGCAAATCAATCTTATACAGGATTGCCTTATAAAACTTTTCCTGTAATCAGGTGTCGTTTTCCTTCTGCTGAACAGTTTTCTTTCCTTTCAGCACTACGTGAAGGTCAATATGTTAAGACCTTTAAATTAGGATATGCTTTCAGGATTTCTACTTCTTCCTGATTATCTAGCCCATTAAACCAATCACATCCTTCTAAAACAAGAGGTCGGATTTCCTTTTTAACATACCTTTTAGTATGATTATAGATCATTTTTTCCTTCTCCTTCTTCTACCATCATCTTTCCTGTTCTTCCATTCTGAATAACCTTATCAGACTTAATCCATAGTCTGGCTAAGAACATAGTATAAACAGTATCCTTTTCTTCTTTTTGTAGGACAAGCAAGGATATCCTATATTTGAATCCTTTTACTGTGATAGTGACTCCTCTCATTATGTTAGTGACCTTACACTGTTGATCAGCCATTTTAAGGTTAAATGGAGCAGGTTGGATTGGTCCTAAACCCATCCTTTTACATTCACCTTCTTCAATAAAATTCACACCTGAACCTCCATCTATTAACACTCGTTTTAACTTATTTCTTCCCACATATACTGTGATGCAAGGAACTTGTCCATCATAATCACCTTCATACAGTACTTCCTTATCCATTTTACAAACTGTATATCCTTCACGTGAAGGTGATGTTTGTTGAACTAACTTAATGCATTTAATATCTGGTTTCTTATGTAAGGAGCTACCTTTATCAACTGTCCAAGCGTAACTTTACTCCTGATTTATAGCTTGGTGATACATAGTCCATTGTTTTATCATGTAATGGTAATAATGAAAAACTTTGTTCACCTTTATCTATATCACCTTTGTCTACCTTCTGATTCGTTATCAGTCTGACCTTTCTGGTCAGGATCCTTCTCCTGCTCGTTTACCTTTTCCTGTAACAAGCTCTCCTTCTTGTTAGGAATATACCTCCCTTCTCCATCATAAGGATTCCTTCTTCTTCTCTTGAAGAGCTATAACTGCCCTTGCAACGGGTGGATACTCATCCTTTTCCTCCTCTATTTGAATAAGCCGTGTTGTAGGCTGTACATTAGTCATTCTGGTGGAAGTAGGAGGTTGTACATTCCGCCTAGGACATTCCCTAGAGATATGTCCTGTTTCACCACATGTATAACAAACCTGGGAAGGAAAATTCCTACCCTGTGGTCCTTGTCTATTATTGACCTGATTTATTGCTCATTTCTGCCTCTTTGACCTTGATAAGGTCTTGCTTCTCCTCTATATTGTTTATCATTTCTTTTGTATAGGATCTATCCTTCTGTCGTCCATTGTATGGACCATTTTTTCTCATAATACCTATCCTCTCTTTTCGTAAGGAACATCATTCCTTCTCATAATATCCATTTCCTATTCTGATAAGGAACTTCATTCCTTCTGCCATATATATTGTTCCTGTTCTCATAAGGAATGCATTATCATTCCTATCATTCCCACGATTCCTGTTAGGTGGGAACCTTCTAGGAGGTGGACGTTCATCCATTCTCCTTTCTCTCTCTATACTAGCCACATTCTGGTTCAGGAAATGTCTGCAGTTTCGGGCTACATGTCCTTCCTTTCCGCAGATTTGGCATGTAGGCAGTTGCAGCCTTACATTCCTCCACCGTATGGCCCGGATTGTTACATTTAGTGCACCATACCTTTGCCTTTATCTCCTCTTAACTGTCATTCCTTTAAGGTTTTCATCATTTGAGCCAATGCTTTCTCATCTATTGGATATTTACGAACCTTTACTACATCAGCTTCCTCTTCCTCTTCATCAGAGGATTCTTCCTTTCTTCCATATTTTCAACTTTCCTTCTGCAATCTTTTCTATTTGCCTTCTCTTCTTCTCATATATTTTTAATTGAATGAGATCCTCTCTATCCTTTTCATTGATAGTAAGTGCTAGATCTCTATATGGTTTTAGCAACCCTTGCTTATACCATTGCAATAAGGCATCCATCTTTACATATGCCTTACACTTTTTCTCATGTTTCTTAAAACGGTGTGTATATTCATCTATCTTTTCTGTTTTGCCTTGAAGGATAGTCCTTAACTTCTCTAAATGTTCCTCCGGCAATTCCTCCTTTCTGAAATATTCCTTAAAGCATCAGTAACCTTCTGATAATCCTCTCTGACTTCCTTTTCTAAATCATAATACCAGTCAGAGGCATTTCCTTTCAATGTATGTGGAAATATAAGCAGCCTTTCTGCATCCGTCACCTTATACAGTTTTACTACCTCTTCAAACTGTTGTAAGTGCCTTTTCGGATTTTCTTTCTTTCCTGCAGAGAATGTGGGATACATCACCGTACCCCCAAACATTCCCGGGAAAAGTGCCATATTTGTAATAATCCTTTGCTCTGGTGTATTTCCTCTTACACCTTCCTCCCTTCCTCTTCGGGAGTTCTCAGGAGATCCTTCTCCTTGCAATCTCGGTCTATGAACAGGCACTCCTTGTTCCTCTCACAGTCTCCTCTAAACCAGCTGTTTGATATTGCCTCCAATTCTCTGGATCAGCCTCAGATTTCTGTATTGTTTCTGCAATATCCTCTACTATCTTGCCAAGGATATTTTGACGTCTATTTTCGTCAGTTTCAGGTTGCTGTTGGGCAGCCACTCTATTGGCCTGCCTTTGGTTCCTTTGATCAGCTAAGGCTGATCAGGACGATGGTTCCTCCAGGTTCCATTCATTCCTTCTCCTTTACACATCCGGCTCTACACCTTCTGAGCCTTTTTCAGAATGAGAATTCTATCTTTTTAGCCTCTTTTCTCAATGAATGCTAACACTGCAATGGCGAAATCCCTCCGTGGTCGCCAAATGTTAAACAGGAAAACCGGAAATCCCACCTTTTCCTGTTTAACCGGTTTCCTTTCTCCTAACCTTTAAGAAAGGCTACACACTTTCTTTCCTTCAACTCTCCCACATATATATTAAACTCCTTCTCTCAAAGCCACAATGACTGGTCTCCGAAGTCAAGGGCAAGAACGGATTTTGGCTATTGCCTTGTTAGATCCATTCATTGAGAGTACATACATACACACAAGATCTTATAATATGCACCTTTCATTACTAACATGAATACAAAAGACAAAGTGTAGAGAACCTTATCTCCTGCTGGAACTTCAAATGGAGACCCTCTTCCTGTTAGAACTTCTTGTGGAGACCCCTCTCTCCTTGCCCTAACTCCCTTAACTACCCTTCCTCTCGCCACATCATCCTTTTCCTTTTCCTTTCCTTTTCCTTTTCCTCTCGGTAAGGATTTTCCTCCTTCAAGCCCTTTCCTTTTCCTTACGCACCTTTTCCTCTCGGTAAGGATTCCTCCTTCACAGCCTTTCCTTCCTTGTTTACTACGGACCTTTCTACCCTTATTTCTCTCCACAGTAGGATGTCCTATGCTCCTAATATTTTACCTTTAACAGATGTCCAATCATATGGTACATTTGCCTTTAGTAAATCTGTTAAAGGTTTTGCGATCTTTGCATAATGCTTTATAAATTGCCTTGATAACTTATCTTGCTTAAAAACCTTCGTAACTCCTTTATATCCTATAGTGGTTGTAAGCCTAGGATAGCCTTAACCTTATCCTAGTCCACCAGTATACCTCCTTATAAATGACATGTCCTAAAGGACTCCTAATTTAACAAAGAAGTTACATTTTTCTGGATTCAAAGCAACCCAAATTCTGCCTACATTTCTAGAAACATTTTTCTAGATAATGTAAATGTTCCTCTTTTGTGCTACAAACATTGAAGTCATCCATAAAGACTTTCATAAAATCTAAAAGATATTCCCTAAAGGTATCTATTATAATTCTTTAAAACGTAAAGGGTGCATTACGTAAGCCAAAAGGCATAACCTGATAGGCATATGCACCCCCACGGACTTATAAAAGCCGTCTTATGTTGATCTTTAGGACCTACCATCACCTAATTATATCCTGAAAAACCATCCATAAAGGAATACATGTCCAGCGACATTATTTAGCATTTTCTTTGTAAAAGGAATAGACAAAGTATCCTTAGTTGTAACATCATTTAACTTTTATAATTTACACATACTCTTAGATTCCCATTTTTCTTAGGAACAATCACAAGTGGTGATAACCATTGTGCTCCTTGTATAAGATATATAAAGCCAACTTGTAACAATTTATCAATTTCCTCTTTAACCAACTTCACATAATTGGGATTCATCCTGTCTACACTTTGTTTAACCATCTCGACAACAATTGGATAGTGTGCATACACAACTCTGGAGATATTCCTTTTAGATCTGATAGGACCATGCAAATACATCCTTATACTTTGCTAACAATGTTAATCCTTTATCTTTAAATCATGATCTAGTCCTTGAGCTATAATCAGCACCTTAGGTTCCTTCTCTGTTCCTATATTGACTTGCTCTAAAGGATCATTAGTATAGATATAAGTGTCGTCTACAAGTTGTTCCTATAGGTTAATTTTATAAGGAACAAACTTATAAAAATTTTCTTACAACCCCAACTAATCCTCTCCCTATTCCTTTTTGGGAGATTTTCATTTTCTCCTTCACAATGGCATATAAATCTATATTTGCAAGGGCTTTCAAATTAGGATATGTCTTTAAAATTTCCTCCTCTTTTTGATCATCCAAGCCCTACATCTAATCATATCCTTCCAATGCAATTGGTTTATCCTTTTTTGTTAAATACTTCTTAGCATGAGTATAAATCTCCACCTTCATATCACTTGTCCTATTGTCATATTTCCTGAGCCCCAATCCTGCACAACCTGGACAATCTTAAGCCATGGTCAGCCCAACAACATAGTATATGTTGTGTCATGTCCTTCCATTCATAGAACTATTAAGGATATTTTGAATTTAAGTCCTTTAACGGATATGGTGACTGCTCTCACTATGCCTAGTGGCCTTACACTTCGTTGATCAGCCATTTTAATTTTAAATGGGGCAGGTTGGATTGGTCCTAAACCCATCCTTTTACATTCACCCTCTTCAATAAAATTCACACTTGAACCTCCATTTATTAACACTCTTTTTAATTTATTCCTGCCCACATATACTATGATACAAGGAACTTGTCCATCATAATCACCTTCATATAGTATTTCCTTATCCATTTTACAAACTATATATCCTTCATTGGAAGGTGATGTTTGTTAAACCAGACTTAATACATTCAATATCTGATTTTTTATGTAAGGAGCTACTTGTATCAACTGTCCGAGTGTAACTTTAACCTCCTAATTTATAACTTGGTGATACATGGAATTCATTGTCTTATCCTGTAACTTTAATAATAAAAGACCTTGTTTACCTTTGTCTATAGCACCTTTGTCTACACCATCTAATTTGTTATCAGTTCGACCTTTTTTATCAAACTTTTGCTCTTGCTCATTTACATTTTCCTGTTACAAACCCACCTTATTAGGAATAGTATCTTATCTCTCCTTCTCAATAACAAGAATATTCTTTCTCATTCCTTGAAGAGTTGTAACTACCCTTGCAACCTGTGGATACTCATCTTTTCCCTCCTCTATTTGAATTAGCTGAGTTGTAGGCTACACATTATTTATCCTGGTGAAAGTAGGAGGTTGTACATTCCTCCTAGGACATTCTCTAAAGAGATGTCCTGTTTCACCACATGTATAACAAACTTGGAAGGAAAATTTTTACCTTGTGATCCTTGTTTATCACTTGTCTAATTATATTGATCATTTCTACCTCTTTGACTTGATAAGGTTCTTCTTCTTCTTTATATTATTTGTCATTTCTTTTTCTATAGAATCTATCCTTATATCGTCCATTATATGGACCATTTCTTTCTCCATAATATATGTTCTCTCTATTTTCGTAAGAAACATCATTCTTTTTTCATAATATCCATTGTTCTTATTTTGATAAAGAATCTCATTCCTTTTATCATATGATATATTATTTCTGTTCTCATAAGAAATAACATTATCATTCCTATCATTCCCATGGTTCTTATTAGGTGAGAACCTTCTAGGAGGTGGACATTCATCTATTTTCCTTGCTCTTTCTATACGAGTCACATTTTAATTTAGGAAATGTTTACAATTCCGAGCCACATGTCCTTCCTTTCCACATATTTTGTATGTAGGCAGTTGCAGCCTACATTCCTGCACTATATGGCCAGGATTTTGGTGCATCATATCTTTGCCTTTATCTTCTCCTTAATTGTTATTTCCTTTAAAATTTTCATCAATGCTTTCTCATCTATTGGATATTTACAAACCTTTATTACATCAGCTTCCTCTTCTTCTACATTAGAAGATTCTTTCTTTTTTTATATACTTTCAACTTTCCTTCTGTAATCTTTTCTATCTGCCTTCTTTTCTTCTCATATATTTTTAACTGATTAACAAGATCCTCTCTATCATTTTCATTGATAGTGAGTGTTAAATCTCTATATGATTTTAGCAACCCTTGCTTATACCATTGCAATAATGCATTCATCTTTACATATGCTTACACTTTTTCTCATATTTTTTTAAAATGATGTGTATATTCATTTATCTTCTCTGTTTTACCATGAAGGATGGTTCTTAACTTCTCTAAATGTTCCTCAAGCAATTTCTTCTTTCTAAAATATTCCTTAAAAACATCAATAACCTTTTGATAATCCTCTTTGACTTCCTTTTCAAGATCATAATACCAATCAGATGTATTTCTTTCAATGTGTATGGAAATATAAACAGCTTTTCTGCATTTATCACCTTATATAGTTTTATTACTTCTTCAAACTATTGTAAATGTCTTTTCAGATTCTCTTTCTTTTCTGTAGAGAATGTGGGATACATCACCGTATTGTCACGACCCGATACAAAATACAGGATATGCTTACAAAATACGACTTACAAGATACAAGATATAGGATACATGATACAGGATATGCCTACAGAATATACTTATAGGATATACCTACATGATATGCCTACGGATGTGCTTACAGGATATACCTACAGGATAAGGGACATTATTTTTAGCTCATGCCTAGATTAGCTCTTGGAGTATCACTTTTAGCTTATGCCTAAATGAGCTCTTGAAGTTGTGAGTATAAAAGTTTCGACCTAATTGTTGTACAATCAATTAATATTAACTCTAATCATTGTATGATCATTCTTGTCCTATTCCTTGTTCTTTTTTGTTCCTTGCTCTTGAGTCAAGCCTCCTTATTCTTATCCTACTCTTGGGTTGTGACTTGACAGTTTGATAGTAACTGCTTTCATAACTCCCCAATTTTCAGTTACTTTTTTTTCTTCGTTCTTCTCCTTTGTTCTTCTCCTTTTTTCCTTTCACAGATCATAGCAGATTTTGAGCAATTTCAACACAAGCACCAAATGTTGCTTAATGAGTTGGCCACTTTACGCCAAGTGGTCACAGATATGTAAGGTTCCACCAATGCAGCGCATGCAGCTGTTGATACATCTTTCAAGGCTGCTACGTAGGCTCTCTCTCAAGCATCCGTGGTTCCTCTTCATCAAACTCTTCTTCAGAACCAAAGATCATCATGCTGAAGAAGTTCAGTGACAATCATACCAATTTTCAAGGTTTCCTAAATTAGTCAAGCTTTTGATTTGCATGCAACCACGCTGCTACTCAACTAATGCATAAAAGGTTGGCCTTTTCACATCCTTACTAGCTGGATCCCCATGGGCTTAGTTTACCCCTTTGCTGGAGTGTGACGACTCATTGATGAAAGACTTTGAAGGATTCGTGGCTGCTTTTGAAGCCTGCTTTGGAGATCCCGAAAAAGTACCATTTCGCATGCACAAAGTTAAGAAAGCTCGCACAAGGATTCCAACTAGTTTTTGTCTATGCATCTGAATTTCAGCAACTTTGCACGAACATTCCGTGGGACAAGACTATATTGATCAAACACTTCCATTTTGGGTTGAGGAATGACATGAAGGACCTTCTCCTTACGTTAACGGATGCCCAAACTAGTTGACGGTGGTCTAACACCGTCAAACTGCCAGCCGATACGGACGAGCGACGAGACGAAGGGCCGGATAAGGAAGGTATCGCATGTATGAACTAATGGCGATAGATGTCAGGCGGTGGCGTAACCGTGTGTAGATCCAATCATTCAAACCAACTACCCAAGGTACACAGGACAACATGCGTGAGAGAGGCACATAAATGAGACATACATGACTCTGTCACATGGCGGCAGACTAGTAAGAAAGCGCCACTGTACTTAGGGTCTAGTGCTAGGTGACCCACTATATAAGTAGGAAGGCTAGTAGTGGGTCGGGGCTTTTTGGAGTAAAGTCTGCGTCTTGTATCTTGCTCCCCTGTCAGAGATAGTTTGTACTTAGGCAGGCATTATAATTATATATATAGATGCATACTCCTTCTATTCACCTTCACATCGGTGATTCCCTGCTTGTCCCGCTCCTAGGCTGAGCAACGCACTCTGCCAACCACCACAGTGAGACCCTAGTAGAACTCCCTCACCCCTATACACAGACCCTCGCGGCGTCCTGGTAGAGGCCATCCAGCACCTTCCAGTACTCCCGAGGTAAGACCGGCTTGCCAGTTTGAACCCCCGGAGTTGGACGCTATCCACAGTGTCCTGGTGACCACCGAGGCTTCCAAAGAGGCACCACATCGGCCTGCGGAGTCCCGACAACCATTTGTGGCGACCATGGAGGGATTAATAGTACACACTGATGGAGTTCACTATAGCAAGTAGAGTTGCGGCCCGAAGGAGAGCCAGATTAACTCGTTCAAGATCAACGAGCATCATTTGGCCAGGAGAGCGACGAGCCCGAGGGAGGTTGATGAAAGGCAGTGAGGCACCCCGGTTGCCGCAATCAGGCCCCTGCCTCACCTACTTGAGGGAACGATGCAAATACCACATGGCCGAATCTCTAAGCGCGGTAAATCCGGCACACTAGCAGCAGAGGCGGTTGCACGCCACCGCAATAAAGAGGGATATAAAGAAACCGCAACACGTCCAAACATTAGTCCAGGTACTGCAGCGTGCGGGAATGAGCAACACCCGAATGGAAGACTTCGCCTGACAATGACGTACGATGTAGAGTGGGATGGATGGCAGGATGATGAAAGCCCTCCACCTCTCGACGTAGGAGAAAGTGATGGTCACGATGAGCCCTCACACCAAAGAGTAGAACCCATGTTCGACGAGTACCTCCGAAGGAGGAAACCCCGCACAAGAGAACCCCAGGAAAGGGAAGGCTTGCGGTGGAGGTAGGAATCTCGAGGTGGCGAAAGCAGCACGGATAAAGATGGGGATGTGAGCCGGAGGTCCAGCGTAGCCAACGCCACGACGGACATAAGGTAGGAAACCCAGAGCCGCCGTCACCCACTAGGGTAAGGCGGGGGT
The DNA here is from genome assembly GCA_003024785.1 of Selaginella tamariscina. Lineage (NCBI taxonomy): Eukaryota > Viridiplantae > Streptophyta > Lycopodiopsida > Selaginellales > Selaginellaceae > Selaginella > Selaginella tamariscina. The sequence goes on from PUQB01000098.1 coordinate 843,496, forward strand.
CCTGTGGTTGTTCGAAAAGAGGGAAGGAAGAGCCTCATCCAGAAGGCCCTCGTAGGGAGGGGCATCAATTTTCAATAAGGCAACCTCTGCACCAAGAGTTCAGCCGATCGAACGACACAGCAGGCCAAGGTGGTTACCAAGATGAGAACCCAAGGCCTCGGAAGGGTGGGGTATACATGTGATGACCACATGCACGAAGGCGATTGGACGTCGACGAGCTGATAGACTGGGAGGAGGTACCAGTAAGGGGGGCCACACAGTGGCCACTCTGGACAAGGGACGAGGGGATTCCGTCCAGGGGCAGGGGAGATTTGCCCGAGCGACTAGCACTGTACCGGCCCCATGAGGGAAATCCGCCAGGACACATGGCAAAGCCACAATCATCACTAGACGAGGGATACCGTCTCAAGGCAAGGAGGATCCGCCCCATCAATCATGACCGTCTAGACACTGCAAGGGGATTCCGTGCACGGTCCTACAAAGCCACTCACTAGATGAGAGAATACCGTCTAACCGAGGTAAGCTACACCACCAACCGTCAGGTTGGTCCCATGGAGGGGGCCTCCGAGGGACAGCCGAGAGGAGCCTGTCCTTATCACCCACCCTCAACAGGAGGGCATGGCCGTGAGGGAGGAGAAAGGTACCTGTAGAATATCGAGACATCAACTACACCATGTTCGAAGCGGAGGGTCCGGATCGAAGCACTTCTTAGGCTCAACGGGATGCCATCGGAATCAATCCGGTTACCTTACTAACCTATGTACTCAATCAGATGTAGGAGAGCACCGTAACAGTGCCCTTACCCGCATTCCGTGGAGTGAAGGGTGAAGACACAACCAACACGTACACAAGTTTGAACAGGTATGCGAACTCCAGAGCATAATCGACAATCACAAGAAGCTGAGTGCATTCACATGCACCCTGGACAAAAAGGCACATGCCTGGTGGATGCGATTCCATGAGGAAAATGAAGGTGCTTGCTGGGAAACCACACGGAGGGCGTTTCTAGATACCTTCTGGAAGGAAAAGAGTGAAGAAGAGGTGATCCACAAGCTAACAAGCTTGAAATAGAAAGCGGGAGAGTCAGTTGACAATACATGGTCCACATGCTGGGGTACATCGCCCGGCTAAGGGATGCCTTAGTTGACTTGACCAAGAAATTGTGGTACTGAAAGGGATTACGGCCGGAGATCTGCAAGTGGATCAGTCTAGATGACGACCGAACATTCGACAAATTACTCCGGTATGCCAAGAAGGCGGAGAAGCTGGAAGCCGAAAGATGCCAGGAGAGGAAGACGCAGGACAAATTGGATGCCGAGGGGGCAAACGACACCACCTCGAATGAGGAAAACCTCTTCGATGCTCCAAAGCCGGCCAGAAAGGAGAGACAGTCAGGAGCTAAGGGGCACATGCAATTGCAATGTGGGGAGACCCAACGAGGGGCCACATGGAAGGAAGACTTAACCACAACACTAGCTCAAATGGGATACATCACATGCACGAACAAGTACTGTCGTGTATGTAACCTCCACGGGTCCCACAACACGGACGATTGCTATTGATTGGCCAAACTCCTGAGCAATAGGCTATCACAGGCGGCTGCATTGACGGTAGAACGAAAGGCTGGAGGGGATGCAGATAGCTAAAGGAGTTACGGCCGTAGGACGGAGGGGATAATCAACCTCGTAGGAGGTCCATTGTACCGACCCAGGTATGGCCATAGAGAGAGATGGTCCGGAATGCAAGGAGATGATGTGCACACTTTGCGGAGGCCCACACCCGCTTTATCAATGTTCATGGGTATCATTAATCAAACCAGTGGTAGAAGTGCAAGCAACTAGCGTCGCTAGGGCGGGTAACGGGCAGATCCTCACCAGCCCAACGCCAACCCCCACACCTCAAGTAAACCAGGTCATACTACCAGGACAGGACGTTGGGACAAACACAGTGTTGCAGGCTTCCTTAACGGACGAAACAAGGCAACTGCAAAGGCGCAGAACCAGGGGAATGAAAAGGCGTGCAAAAAAGCAACAAAACCCCCAGTGTTAAAGTAGTGGGTAAGGAAGCAAACCAAAGGACAACCGCCTTGGGACCTGCAGAGACCAACCAAGGCCAAGAATCGCTAAGAAGGTAAGGAGATGGCGAAGCCGTGCCTTTAGATGGGGAGAGGCCCAAACGTCGACAGGGCAAGAAGCGCCGCTGATTCTAGCCACACGATGGGGGAATCGGGCACGACCAGCAGCAAGGCCCCACCAAGAGGCACTGCAACTACAGTGGACTACGTGAACAACGTGCCAACCATTCCAGTTTGCATGGCAGGCCACACAATCAGCAAGGTGATTATAGATGGAGGGTCGGCAGTCAACATCATGTCAGCATAGCTCCATAAGGAGTTGCGTATGCCAACTCCGGAGCCTACTCCCTTTAGGTACGCATGGCAAATCAGGCCGAGGTGGCACCTAAGGGCATCTTGAGGGCAGTAGAAGTCGAGGTCCAAACGGTCAAATTTTGGATAAACACTGTGGTCCTAAACATGCACACTAGAGGGGGATTCGACTTACTCCTCGGTCGACCCTGGCTCAAGGGTGCGAAGGTGCAACATAATTAGGAGCACCAACAAATAAGATTCCAAACCAGGCAGGCAATAAGGTCCGTATCCACAGGCTAAACCCAGGCCCTCGCACAAGAATTCAGGGCAGGCGTGGAGGATGGAGCAAGGGCACATTAGCAACCCCCGTAGGCCGACCTCTAGGATTGCACCACACCAGGTAGAAGGCCCATCATCAGAGGCAGTTCAGCACGAATGAACCAAGGATTGCAAGGGGGCCAGCCGAAGCCCGAAACTATCTAGACACAGTGGGGCACAAAAATTGGTTTATCGACCACCAAGACGATTCCGGAGGGCCCATTTGGACACACCGTAGTCGGACGATTGCACCAATCAAGCAAGGCCACCCCAAGCCCGATATCAGCATGGACTGACAGCCCTATATCGACCTTGGCCTCAACGGCAAGTACCCACTACCACGGACGATCGGAGATTAGCCCTGAAAGTGGGGGGGGGGAGAAGCTCCAGCAAAGACCCTCCCTGGTAGAAGTAGGATGTGAACTCCCAAGTGGGGGACACGAGGGGCCAATATGGGGAAGGAGTGGCAGGAAGGGATCAACATGTAAGGCTCTGCAGTTAGAACTAGGATGGGCCCCACCATGCACCATCAAGGCCACAACATGCGACGATGATGAATAGGTCCCACGACAAACAACCGACAATAGCTTCTCTTGCCACCTAGATGGAGCATAGTCGAAGGAACCCCGAGGCAGGGCAAGTAGACCCCGAGGAAACACAACATGGACAATGGAAGCAAGATCTCCAAACACACGTGTGGCCAGCTCACAGGATCACATGGTTCACGAGGTTGGACTACATGCGTGAGGCACGTACTACAAAGACAATGATGGTCGGGCGGCGCCATCATTACGTATTTGGGTGCAGAGATAGCCACGCCAGTCCCCTCGGAGGATGTCACAATGACTGCCACGACACCTATACTCAGGAAGGAGGAGTACAATGCCACACTCCAATTGCCATGACCACAGGGTGGACGGAGAGGAATCGACAGGTGGTAATCGAAGAGATTTGTGTGTTCATTGAGAGCCAGAAATGAACAATGGAACTGGTGTCACCTAGACACTCTAGGTTCAAGGAATTAATTGGGCAACCCAACTTTCAGCGAGTTAGAAGATAGCTGCGGTTAAACGAATTCTTCGACCTTCCGTGGGGAGAAGTGGAAGACCCAGGATTTGCAAAGAAGGCCAGACAATTCATCTAGTTAGTGGAACTAGTAACTAGTCAAACCGGGCGCAGGGTGATACAGTTCTACACGAATGGGAGCGTAATCTTCCACATTATGTTCGACGAACTAGTGATAGTCTTCCAACTACCAGGGGACGACCATGCCTTAGGGGAATGTTCGGACACAGAGATTCAATAGCCCGCCACCACAGGGACCCATGGGCTACGAGGCATACAAGCAAAAGAGGAAGCAGCTGAGTTCATAGCGCTAAAGACCTTCATGCTTACAGGAAGAACAAGGAGACAGATCCCCGGGTAGTTAGCGAATGGTCTCTATATGGCCTGGGAAGGAGTTGCGGTAAATTGGGATGACTGCCTTAAATAGTACTTGGTTCCGGCACTAACCAGTGGAATTCAGGGAGTGCAGACCGGGACTGAGCAAAGGCTTTCCACAGCCAGCCACATCGCTATTATGACCACAAGCTTGTTTGGCCGGATGACAATTAGAGCATCACCACCACTCCAAATGAGGGATGAAGAATAGAGGAGGAAAGGTCAGTACAACCGTAGAGAGAAGCCAGGTCCCTTGGGGTTGACAGAGGAACATGCAAAGGGTAGCCCCCTCCTGACCAAAACCACTAGAGCATGGGTCGTTGGAACCCATACACGCAATCCCCTGACTGTAGGACCCCGCTACCACCGGAATCCCCGTTAAGAACATCGAGCAATCAACCGAACCTGGCCAAGGAGAAAAGGGAGGCAAGTCCAAGGATGAGTTAAAGGCTAACTACCAACAATTCCAGGCCAACGGACGATGGGCCTCCACAACCTACACCAAGCTCACAGAGACCTTTGACCAGCTAAAAGAAGCAATGGCTATATATGACAACCTCAATCTCCTAGCTGTGGTGAAGGAACACGATGACATAGTGGTGGAGCTCACGAAATGACCGTAGGAAGCATGGGAGGATACCCAAAAATCTAAGGAACTGTTGTGTCAAGGGGGCCAACTGTGTATGATGACATTAAAAAGGAAGAAGGACACATGGGAGCTCTGGAGCGAGAGGAAAACAAAATTCTGGAGGTTATACATTGAGTGTGAAACCCTCCTAGGGCTACTCGATGACGATGGACACCCGCAGCCAGGCCATGGCAGAGAAGGAACATTAGATACACAAACTTAGATCCAGTGAGTGGGGAGCTTGCAAAAGCACAAGCAGAACTGATGACAGTTAGAGAGGAGTTGCAAACAAGGGCTCAACTTGCAAGGGCCAGTACCACACCTACGACCAGCTAGTCGAGACCCCTACTCAGGGAGCCAGAGGTGAGCGGTGCAGTACCATCAAGTACAAGATAGGAGCATGGCTCAACCAGAAAACCGGACCCACCATGAATCATTGCCTCAGGGCTGAGGGAGCACGCCCGACAACAAGCCCAACTACTCACCGCAAGGGAACAAGAGTTACAGCACTCACACGAGCGAGTCTAGGGGCTAGAGGCTCAAGTAAAACACACGTAGGAATAGCAGGAGGCAGGGTTCCAGAAGGAGCTACAGAAGGCTACCAAGCTACAAGAGGCAACGGTCGCAGCCCTGAAGCAGAAGCTAGCCGCTGTGGAAAACGAAGCCGCTACCTACTGAGAACACTTGGGCATAGCCTAGGGGGAGGGAGCACATGGCTCGAGGATGTGCAATGAATAAGTCTGGGCATCTGGTTGATGGTGGTCTGACACCGTCAAACTGCCAGCCGGTGCAGACAAGCGACGGGACAAAATGCTGAATAAGGAAGGTACCACATGTACGGACTGATGGCAACAGATGTTAGGCATTGGCGTAACCGGGCATAGATCTGATCATCCGGACCAACTACCCAGGGTACATAGGACAACACGCGTGAGGGAGGCGCATAAATGAGACAGACATGACTCTATCACAGGGCAGCATACCAGTAAGAAAGCGCCACTTGTACCTAGGGTCTAGTGCTAGGTGACCCACTATATAAGTAGGAATGTTGGTAGTGGGTCGGGGTCTTTTGGAGTAAAGTCTATGTCTTGTATCTTGCTCCCCTGTCGGAGATAGTTTGTACTTAGGCAGGCATTATAATTATATATATAGATGCATACTCCTTCTATTCACCTTCGCAATGGTGATTCCCCGCTTGTCCCGCTCCTAGGCTGAGAAATGCACTCTACCAACCACCACAGCAAGACCCTAGTAGAACTCCCCCACCCCTGTAATCGGACCCTCGCGGCATCCGGGTAGAGGCCATTCAACACCTTCTAGTACTCTCGAGGTAAACAGCTTGCCGGTTTGGACCCTCGGAATTGGACGTATCCATAGCGTCCTAGTGACCATCGAGGCTTCCTAAAAGCACCACATCTGGCCTGTGGAGCCCCCAATGACCACAAACCTTAGCAGAGATCATGCAACATGCCATTTGCTACGAAAACTGTTTGTTCAAGCGTCATTAGGAAAAATCCCGTCAACAGTTCATGTAAGCCAATCCTGTAGCTATAAAACATGTTCCTATGACATCTTCTGGAATAGTTCCTATGGAGGTTGACAAATACAAGTGTGGCCCACTTTCAGCTGCTGAGAAGCAATGTCGTTGCGGTGAGAACTTGTGCTTGTATTATGGTGAAGCAAGACATAAGGTGGCAAAATGTTCTGTTAAAGCCAGGAAGTTCAAGACACATGAAGTTGAAGCTAAAGTTCAGTTGGAAAACTTCAATGTCCAATGTCCACTTCGTCTAGGAGTTGCGAACTTGGACGTAGGCATAGGCTCCATTGGTGCTGCTCGCATCATTTCATCACTCAAGTTTCTTGTACACATTTACCTCAATAATCAAGAGCTCAAGGAGTCTGCCCTATTAAACACTAGTGCAAATGCATGCTTCATGGATGACACTTTTGCAGCTCAGGATGGCATTCTAATGGTAAAGTTGAAGCGTGTAATTCCTATAGAGGTTGTAGATGATCGTCTGATTACTTCTGGCGCAATTACCCATACTACCACAACTCTCTTTCACCCATGACACATTCAATTGTTCGATTTCCTTCAACTTGATCAAGACTTGGACGACTCCTATTGTTTTAGGCATGTCATGGTTCGTGGTTGCAAATCCTCAGATCTAGTAGAGGTTTAAGACGCTCATGTTTTCCTTTATGATAGCCAAGATCAATCATGTACCTTTTTGCGTGCAGGATATGACTTTAATATCTGAGGCAGTATAAGCTACAGGATTGACTGTGCCTGCTCCTGTATCAATGTCAAAGGTTCCTCCTCGACAGGATCCACCTCCTGTTAGTTTATCAGCACATTCACAGGCCTCCTCACTCCTGTGCATTCATGGACTTCCATATAGGGTTCTTCCAATCTGTACACTCATCAACATCAACATAGGTTTTTCCCAATCTTGCCTCTTTTCATTACTCTGCTTTTTTCCATCCCCCAAGATCTTTCCTTTTTTTTATTCGCAACTTCCTCCTTCTCCTCTCCAGATTCTTACCACTATTATGCATGAACTTGCCATTAATCCTGCTCCTTTTCATCTTTTTGCTTTTCAAGTAACTTTTACATCCTCTTCTACCTCTTCTACCTCTCTATATCTGACTCTCTTGTTTTTCAATCTCCTTCTCCTTCTCCTACTTCTTCCCTACCATCCAAGTATCATTCCTTTCAGGACGTTTTTTATAAGCACAAAGCTACAGTTCTTCCTATTTATAGGTCCTACAATTGTCCATCGATCTTTGTAGAAGGAAAGACTTCACCGTTTGAATCGATTTGTGCATTGTCACCTATACAATTGGAGGTTCTTCACCAATACATCAAGAACAACTTGGCATCCAACTTCATTCGTCACTCAAAGTCCCTTGCATGAGCACCTATTTTTTTATCAAGAAGAAAAATGAGAATTTGCATTTGGTTGTGGACTACAAATATTTGAATCAAGTCACCATTCAAAACCGGTACCCATTGCCATTGATCCCAGAACTTCTCAATCGGCTACAAAGAGCAAAGGTGTTCACAAAGATTGACTTACGAGGGGTTATATCATCTTCCTACTAGCATCTCAATGGACATGCACAAAGTGAAGACTTTCATGGAGTGGGAGAAGCTAAGTCGTACGAGACATATAATGTTTCCTTAGCTTCACAATTTTTACAAGCGATTCATATAGGACTTTTCCAAGCGTGTATTCCACTCACAAAACTCACCAAACACACAAGGGATTTCGCTTGGTCCGACAAGGCAGAACATGCATTCATAGCACTTAAGAACACCTTCACGACAGCTCCGATTTAGAACATCCTGATCTTTTATTCCTTCTTCGTTAAGCAGATGTTTTGGACTTTGCAATAAGTTCTATTTTATCACAAGTTGGAGAAGACAAGTTACTCCATCAAATAGCCTTTCACTCTTATAATTCCTTTCGGCTGAGATCAATTACAAGATTCATGACAAGGACTCAAGGCCATTGTGGATTCATTCAAGTGGCGACACTTCCTGGAAGGTGCTACGCATCCTATACAAGTTCTTACGGATCACAAGAACCTAGAGTTTTCTCAAACTGCTTGAGTTCTCAGGCGACAACAGGCTAGGTGGGCGAAATTCATATCACATTTTGATTTTGTCATCGTCTACAGGCCTGGTTTTGGAATGACAAAGCGGATGCATTGTCTAGGCGCTCTTACCTTGCACCAACCCAGGTGATCCTGCATATGACTATTCAAAAGCAAGTGTTGTTGGGTTTTGATCGATTTTGGCTTGTGGCACTATAGGTTCATCAAGCTCCAGTAAACTCAGCATTTCTACAGGGCATCTGTTTGCAATTGGCTATAGACGACTTGGCAAAGAATGTGTTCTCACACATTAGTCCTAACATCACAATTCCTATTCTTCCAGTTCCCATATAGACTACAAGCTGTTTGCCATACATGATGAACTCCTATAACGAGAGGTCTTCTGTACATTCCTGTTGGTGTTTACAGGACTTGTGTGATACAAGATTGTCATGATACTCCGGCTATAGGACATTTTGGTGTGGCCAAGACAGTTGAGTTGGTGACTCGCAACATCATGACCCAATACAAAATACATGATGCATGATATTAGATACCAGATACATGATACATGATACGGATACAAGATATGCCCACGGATATGCCTACAGGATATGCCCACAGGATATGCCCACAGGATATGCCTACAGAATATGCCTACAAGATACGGGAAATCATTAGCTCATGACTAGATTAGCCCTTGGAGTATATTTTTAACTCATGCCTAGATTAGCTCTTGGAGTTGTGAGCATAAAAGCTCTTGTACAATCAGTTACTATCAATACTAGTCATTCTACGATCATTCTTGTCTTGCTTCTTGCCTCCTGTTCTCGTCTTATTCCTAGTTCCTATCCTGCTCCTGGGTCAAGTCTCTTTGCTTTTGGATCATGGCTTAACAGTTCCTAGTTCTTGTCCTGCTTCTGTGTCAAGCCTCCTTGCTTTTGGATTGTGGTTTGACAACAACTATTGGTAACTCCTTTCATAGCTTTTCAATTTCCAATTACTTTTTTTTCTTGATTCTTCTCCCTTGTTTTTCCTTTTTCTTTCTTTCACGGATCATGGCAGATTTTGATCAATTTCAACGTGAGCACCAAATGTTGCTTCATGAGCTAACCACTTTGCACCAAGTGGTCACAGATCTGCAAGGTTCCACCAACGCGGGGCATACAACTGCTGATGCATCCTCCAAGGCTGCTGCACAGGCTCTCTCTCAAGCATTCATGGTTTCCTCTCCATCAAACTCTTCTCAGAACCAAAGATCAGCATGCCAGAGAAATTCAATGGCAATCGCACCGATTTCCAAGGTTTCCTACATCAAATCAGGCTTTTGATACGCATGCAACCACACCGCTACTTGACTGATGCAAAAGGTTGGCCTTATGGTATCCTTACTAGTTAGATCCCCATGGCTTGGGTTGCCCTTTTGCTAGAGCGTGACGACCCATTGATGGAAGACTTTGAAGGATTCGTGGCCACCTTTGAATCCTACTTTGAAGATCCCAATAAGTACTGTTTCGGATGCACAAAGTTAAGGAAGCTCACACAAGGATTTCGATTAGCTTCTGTCTATAAATCTAAATTTCAGCAACTCTGCACAAATATTCCATGAGACGAGACTACATTGATTGAACACTTCTATTTTTTTGGGTTGAGGGATGACGTGAAGGACTTCTCCTACATTAATGAATGCCCAAATCTTAGTGGAGATCATGCAATAGGCTGTTCGCTGCGACAACCGTTTGTTCAAGCGTTGTCAGGAAAAATCCCGTCAACAATTCCTACAAGCCAATTTTGTAGCTGTAGCACATGTTCCTACGACACCTTTTGGATTAGTTCCTATGGAGGTTGACAAATACAGCTGAGAGTAATGTCATTGTGGTGAGAACTTATGTGTATTGTGGTGAAGCAGGACACAAGGTGGCAGAATGTCTTGTTAAAGCCAGGAAGTTCAAGACACGTGAAGTTGAAGCAAAGTTTAATGTCCACTTCGTCTAGGAGCCACGAAATTGGACATAGGTGCAGGCTCCATTGATGTTGCTCATACCATCCCATCACTCAAGTTTCCTGTACACATTCGCCTCAATGATCGAGAATTCAAGGAGTTTGCCTTGTTAAACACTGGTGCAAATACATGCTTCATGAATGACACTTTTGCAACTCAGCATGGCATTCCGGTGGTGAAGTTGAAATGTGCAGTTCCTGTAGAGGTTGCAAATGGTCGTCTGATTACTTTTGGTGCAGTTACCCATGCTACCACACCTCTCTCTTGCACTCATGGCGCATTCAATTGTTCAATTTCCTTCAACTTGATCAAGACTCGGACGACTCCATCGTTTTGGGCATGCCATAGTTCGTGGTTGCAAATTCTCAAATCCACCTCCTGTCAAATTCGTCAGCACATTCGCAGGCTCTCCTCACTCCTGTGCATTCACATGCTTCTGTACAGGATTCTTCCAATTCTGTACACTCGTCAACATCTGCACAGGTTTCCCCAATCTTACTCTTTTCATTACTCTGCTTTTGTTCTATCCCCCAAGATCCTTCCTCTTTTTATTCACAGCTCCCTCCTTCTCTCTCCAAGTTCTTACCACTACTATGCATGAACTTGCCACTGATCCTGCTCCTTTTCATCTTTTTGCTTTTCAAATAACTCTTACATCCTCTTTTACCTCTTTTGTATCTGACTCTCATGTTTTTCAACTCTTCTCCTTCTCCTTCTCCTACTTCTTCCCTACCATCCAAGTATCATTCCTTTCAGGACATTTTTGATAAGCACAAGGTTGCAGTTCTTTCTATTCACATGTCCTACGACTGTTCTATCGATTTTGCAGAAGGAAAGACTCCACCGTTCGGATCGATTTATGCACTATCACCTACAGAATTGGAGGTTCTTCACCAATACATCGAGGACAACTTGGCATCTGGTTTCATTCATTACTCAAGGTCCCCTGCAGGAGCACATATCTTCTTTGTCAAAAAGAAAAATAGGAGTTTGCGTTTGGTTGTGGACTACAGGGGTTTGAATCAAGTCACCATCCGAAACCGATACCCGTTACCATTGATCCCGGAACTTCTTGATCAGCTTTGAGGAGCAAAGATGTTCATGAAGATCGACTTACGAGGGGTTTACAATCTTATACGGATTCGTCCAAGCGATGAGTGGAAGACTGCCTTTCGTACAAGGTATGGACACATCGAGTACACGGTGATGCCTTTCGGACTTACAAATGCCCAAGGACCAGACGGCACATGATAGCATGTACGACTAGTTCTACAGAAGCTTCGCGACCATGGCCTGTATGCGAAGTTGGAGAAGTGTTTTTTTAACAGGGATATTGTGGAGTTCTTGGGCTACATTGTCTCTCTTGCTGGCGTTTCAATGGACATGCACAAGGTGAAGACTATCATGAAGTGGGAGAGGCCCAAGTCTAACAAGACGTACAATTTTCTTGGCTTTGCAAACTTCTACAGGCGTTTATACAGGACTTCTCCAAGCGTGTACTTCCACTCACGGAACTCACCAAGCACATAGGGGATTTCTCTTGGTCCGATAAGGCAGAACATGCATTCATAGCACTCAAGGACACCTTCACGATAGCTCCAATTTTAGCACATCCTGATCCTTCTTGTCCTTCTTCGTTGAAGCAGATGCTTCGTACTTTGCAATAGGTTCTATCTTATCATAAGTTGAAAAAAATAAGTTACTCCATCCTGTAGGCTTTCACTTTCGTAAGTTCCTTTCGGCGGAGATCAATTACAAGATTCATAATAAGGAACTCAAGGTTATTGTGGATTCATTCGAGGAGTGGCGGCACTTCTTGGAAGGTGTTACGCATCCTATACAAGTTCTTACGGATCACAAGAACTTAGAGTTTTCTCAAACGGCTGGTCAATCGACAACAGGCTAGGTGGGTGAATTCTTATCACATTTTGATTTTGTCATCGTCTACAGGCCTAATTTGAAATGGCAAATCGGATGCATTATCTAGGTGCTCTTACCTTGCACCGACCCTGAGCGATCCTGCATATGATTGTCAAAAGCAAGTGTTGTTGAGTCATGATCGTTTTGGACTTGCGGCACTACAGGTTCATCAGGCTCCAGTAGATTCAACACTTCTATAGGACATCTGTTTGCAATTGGCTACAGACGACTTGGCAAAGAATGTGTTATCACATATTTGTCTTGACATTGCAAGCTCCTCTTCCTCCAATTCTCGTACAACTACATGTTTGCCATGTAAGACGGACTCCTGTATCGGGAAGGTCTCCTGTACATTCTTGTTGGTGTTTACAGAACTCGTGTGGTACATAATTGTCATGATACCCCAACTACATGACATTTTGGTGTGGCCAAGACAGTTGAGTTAGTGACTCGTAACTATTGGTGGCCTGGGTTGCAAGGTTTTGTGGAAAAGTTTGTACGGAGTTGTGACACCTGCAACAAGTCGAAGATGCCTTGTCACTGCCCTCTCGTTTTCTTCGCCCTCTCATTTTCTTATCCTCTTCCTATTCCCTTTGCTCCTTGGAGGTCTATTTCTATGGATTTTCTCATAGATCTTCCTCCTCATGGATTTGATGCAGTTCTTGTGGTGGTTGACTGTTTCACCAAATAGGCTCATTTCCTACCATGTAACAAGGCGGCTACAGTCCAGACAATTGCTGAGTTGGTGATTCACGAAGTGTTCCGACATCATGGTCTTCCTGAGAGCATTGTTTATGATCAAGGCTCACAATTCATGTCCAAGTTTTGGCGAGAGCTTCTCTGTAGTCTACAAGTTAAAGCAGATCTTTCTTCAGGATATCATTCGCAAACTGATGGGCAATCAGAACACAATTCAGACCTTAGAGCAATATCTTTGTTGCTTCATTAGTTAATAATAGGACAACTGGTCGGACCTTCTTCTTATGGTGAAGTTTGCCTACAACAACTCCGTTCATGCATCTACATGCTAGACACCTTTCTTCTCGCTCTTACAGACTACCATCCATGTTTTGACTTTGCTCCTCTTGCTTCTCCTTTTCTGCTTCTGCAGTACAGGATCGTCTTCAGCATCTTCATCAGGTACATGATGATCTCCGGGTTCATCTTCATCAGGCACAGGAACGATACAAGCGTCATGATGAAGTTCATCTTCAGCTAGCACATGCATACAAGATTGGTGATCTCGAGTGGCTCCTTCGTCGGCATATTTACACCAACAGGCCTTCTTCTAAGTTAGATTTTCAATGATTGGGCCCTTACAGGATTGTGGCTGAGGTCAATCCTATAGCTTTTCGATTAGAGTTACCATTTACGATGAAACTTCATCCTGTCTTTCACACCTCTTTGTTAGAACCATACCATCCTTCTTCTCTTCTTGGTCATGTGTTTTAAAAAGCTGTAGAGGCTTTCTTATAGCTCTCGCAAAGAAGAGGATCCAAACCCATATGTTGTACTTGAAACACAAGATCCAAGAGACATTAATGAGGATGACAAGTTAGAAGTGCAAATTGAATCCAAAAAAGTGTCAATTGCTACAAGGAAGAAGCATAAGTGTACACCTAAAGGATCTAATGATCTTCTAGAGCATATGGACGAACAAAGGAAAACAATAATACGAGAGCTCCAAGAGAGTAACTTCCAAATGATTGAGCATATGGAGGCAGCAGATGATCGATGTCATTAAGCTTTTCAAATAGCTGTTAATAGATGATTGTGCAAGGAACACAAATGATGTGTGAAGAAGTTAAACTTATTGGGGAGGCTTTCTTCACAAGAGGTAAACCTCTTATTCTTTATTGCAATTTAAAGATTAATGCATAGGAGTAAACTGTGGGAGATGTCGACAGTGGCACTATTAGAAACTCTAAACCAAGCACTGTTAGAACCTCTACACTAGCCTCTGTTTCTATTTCAAGCTTTTTAATATGACAACAATTAATGCACATAATACAGTTAAATAAGTTATAACCTTAGCTAATCTTAATTTAAATAATACAATTAATAATATTTTTAAAATAAGAAATATAAAATAGCAATAATTTTATAAAATATTAAATATATAAAATAACTTATAGACTTATTACATATTTTCTATAATTTTCTAAGTGTTATACAATTTTTTGAAATTAATAAGGCTCTTTGAGAAAGATAGTCGGCATCATGATTAAATTGTTCAAGATCAAAATCTTCAACAAACTTATCATTTCTTGCAATTATTAAATTGTGTAAAACACAACAACTTAATGATATTATTTGCAAGCATGCCCCGTGCTAGTAATTTTCATATTCCAAAAGCTCTCTCAACTGCAATCCTCATAAATGAACGAAGGAAGTTATATCTTTAGCACTGTACCTGTGACCAAATGAGGTAAAACATAATCATACATTCTGTTATGACCATATAACAAATCAAAGAGAATTCCCCAAAAAGGTATAAGTTAAAATATTCTTAAGGAGCTATACCTAGATCTAAGAGAATTAAGGGTGCACTAAGATTGGGGGGAAGCCTTTTTTGAAGAGCAGTGTGGAGACTAAAGACAGCTCGAGGGAAGTCAAGTGGTTTTGTGAGGGTCTCTAGTTTGTATGTAGTGGTACCTAACAATTTGGTATCGGAGGCAAGGTTCGAGATGAGTACTAGTGGGAAGGAGAGAACAACACCAATGAGTGGACGAACCAGGAAATCATGCTCGAACTATACAATATGGAAAAGGATTCCAAGCAATTTCAAGAGTATGCGACTAGTTCCTTGGAGGTTGTTAAACAAAAAAAAAGGAAACCCCACCTTTTCTTGTTTAACTGATTTCCTTTATCCTAACCTTTAAGAAAGGCTACACACTTTCTTTACATCAACTCTCCACACATACATATATTAAAACACCTTCTCTCAATGCCACAATGACTGGTCTTCGAAGTCAAGGGCAAGAACGGATTTTGGCTATTGCCTTGTTAGACCCATTCATTGAGAGTATACATAACACACACACAAGATTTATAATATGCACCTTCATTACTAACATGAATACAAGAGAACAAATGTGGAGACTCTCTCTCTCCTATTGGAACTTCTTGTGGAGACCCTTTCCGTTGCCCTAACTACTCCTTAATTACCCTTCCTCTGCCACATCATCCTTTTCCTTTCTGAAATTTCCTTTTCCTTTTCTTTTCCTTTTCCTCTCGGTAAGGATTTTCCTTCTTCACAGCCTTTCCTTCCATGCTTACTACAGACCTTCCTACCCTTATTCTCTCCACAATAGGATGTCCTATGCTCCTAATATTTTACCTTTAACACTGCCCCCTCCTTATTTGTTGCTGTGTCCTCACGGCAACTATCCTACTCCTTCCTTTGTTGATCTTCATGGATTCTCTCCTTTATACTTCCAAAAGTTGTTCTTCACTTTCCTAAGTTCTTGGTTGGAAGTTGATACCTTAAGTTGCAGCACTTGATTTCCTGCATCTTGTTCCTTAGGATCAGCATTTGCTTTCTCTTCCTGTTCCTGAATAGTTTTTCCTTCATGTTCCTTTGGCTTCTTTTCTGTGTTTATATTCACTTGCTTTAAAGGATCTATGGTATACACATATGTATACTCTGAAGGTTGTTCCTGCAAATCAATCTTATATAGGATTGCCTTATAAACTTTTCTGTAATTAGGTCTGTCGTTTTCCTTCTGCTGAACAGTTTTCTTTCCTTTCAGCACTACGTGAAGGTCAATATTATTAAGACCTTCAAGTTAGGATATGCTTTCAGGATTTCTACTCTTTCTGATCATCTAGCCCATTAAACCAATCATATCCTTCTAAAACAAGAGTCGGATTTCCTTTTTAACATACCTTTTAGTATGATTATAGATCACTAGTTTTCCTTCTCCTTCTTCTACCATCATCTTTCCTGTTCTTCCATTCTGAATAACCTTATCAGACTTAATCCATAGTTGGCTAAAACATAGTATAAACAGTTCCTTTTCTTCTTTTTGTAGGACAAGCAAGGATATCCTATATTTGAATCCTTTTACTGTGATAGTGACTCCTCTCATTATGTCTAGTGCCTTACACTTCGTTGATCAGCCATTTTAAGGTTAAATGGGCAGGTTGGATTGGTCCTAAACCATCCTTTTACATTCACCTTCTTCAATAAAATTCACACCTGAACCTCCATCTATTAACACTCTTTAACTTATTCTGCCCACATATACTGTGATGCAAGGAACTGTCCATCATAATCACCTTCATATAGTACTTCCTTATCCATTTTACAAACTGTATATCCTTCACTCGAAGGTGATGTTTGTTGAACTAAACTTAATGCATTTAATATCTGGTTTCTTATGTAAGGAGCTACCTTTATCAACTGTCCAAGCGTAACCTTTACCTCCTGATTTATAGCTTGGTGATACATGGAGTCCATTGTTTTATCATGTAATGGTAATGAAAAACCTTTTTTCACCTTTGTTTATACCTTCTGATTGTTATCAGTCTGACCTTTTCTTCAGGATCCTGCTCCTGCTTTACATTTTCCTGTAACAAGCTCTCCTTCTTGTTAGGAATAGTACTACCTCTCCTTCTCCATAATAAGAGGATTCCTTTCCTTCTCTTGAAGAGCTATAACTGCCCTTGCAACGGGTGGATACTCATCTTTTCCTCCTCTATTTGAATAAGCCGTGTTGTAGGCTGCACATTAGTCATTCTGGTGGAAGTAGGAGGTTGTACATTCCGCCTAGGACATTCCCTAGAGATATGTCCTGTTTCACCACATGTATAACAAACCTGGGAAGGAAAATTCCTACCCTGTGGTCCTTGTTTATCATTGACCTGATTATATTGCTCATTTTGCCTCTTTGACCTTGATAAGGTCTTTTCTCCTCTATATTGTTTATCATTTCTTTCTATAAGGATCTATCCTTTTGTCCATTGTATGGACCATTTTTTCTCCATAATATATCCTCTCTGTTTTCGTAAGGAACATCATTCCTTCTCTCATAATATTCCTTCTGATATGAATATATTATTTTCCTGTTCTCATAAGGAATACATTATCATTCCTATCATTCCCACGTTCCTATTAGGTGGGAACCTTCTAGGAGGTGGACGTTCATCCATTCTCTTCTCTCTCTATCAGCCACATTCTGGTTCAGGAAATCTGCATTTCGGCTACATGTCCTTCCTTTCCACATATTTGGCATGTAGGCAGTTGCAGCCTACATTCCTCCACGTATGGCCAGGATTGTTACATTTAGTGCACCATACTTTTGCCTTTATCTTCCTTAACTGTCATTCCCTTTAAGTTTTCATCATTTGAGCCAATGCTTTCTCATCTATTGGATATTTACGAACCTTTACTACATCAGCTTTTCTTCCTCTTCATCAGAGGATTCTTCCTTTCTTCCATATACTTTCAACTTTCCTTCTGCAATCTTTTCTATCTGCCTTCTCTTCTTCTCATATATTTTTAATTGATTAATGAGATCCTCTCTATCCTTTTCATTGATAGTAGTGCTAGATCTCTATATGGTTTTAGCAACCCTTGCTTATACCATTGCAATAAGGCATCCATCTTTACATATGCCTTACACTTTTTCTCATGTTTCTTAAAACGGTGTGTATATTCATCTATCTTTTCTGTTTTGCCTTGAAGGATAGTCCTTAACTTCTCTAAATGTTCCTCCGGCAATTCCTCCTTTCTGAAATATTCCTTAAAGCATCAGTAACCTTCTGATAATCCTCTCTGACTTCCTTTTCTAAATCATAATACCAGTCAGAGGCATTTCCTTTCAATGTATGTGGAAATATAAGCAGCCTTTCTGCATCCGTCACCTTATACAGTTTTACTACCTCTTCAAACTGTTGTAAGTGCCTTTTCGGATTTTCCTTTCTTTCCTGCAGAGAATGTGGGATACATCACCGTACCCCCAAACATTCCCGGGAAAAGTGCCATATTTGTAATAATCCTTTGCTCTGGTGTATTTCCTCTTACACCTTCCTCCCTTCCTCTTCGGGAGTTCTCAGGAGATCCTTCTCCTTGCAATCTCGGTATATGAACAGGCACTCCTTCCTTCCTCTCACAGTTTCCTCTAAACCAGCTGTTTGATACTGCCTCCAATTCTCTGGATCAGCCTCAGATTTCTGTATTGTTATCCTCTACTATCTTCCAAGGATATTTTGACGTCTATTTTCGTCAGTTTCAGGTTGCTGTTGGGCAGCCACTCTATTGGCCTGCCTTTGGTTCCTCTGATCAGCTAAGGCTGGATCAGGACGATGGTTCCTCCAGGTTCCATTCATTCCTTCTCCTTTACACATCCTACATTCAGCCTTTTTCAGAATGAAATTTTATCTTTTTAGCCTCTTTTCTCAATGAATGCTAACACTGCAATGGCGAAATCCCTCCGTGGTCGCCAAATGTTAAACAAGAAAACAGAAACCCCACCTTTTCCTATTTAACCGGTTTCCTTTCTCCAACCTTTAAGAAAGGCTACACACTTTCTTTCTCAACTCTCCACACATACATATATTAAAACACCTTCTCTCAAGCCACAATGACTCTCCAAAGTCAAGGGCAAGAACGGATTTTGGCTATTGCCTTGTTAGATCCATTCATTGAGAGTATACATACACACACACACAAGATCTTAAATATGCACCTTCATTACTAACATGAATACAAAGAAACAAAGTGTGGAGACTCTCTCTCTCCTGTTGGAACTTCTTGTTTTCCTCTTGATAAGGATTTTCCTTCTTCACAGCCTTTCCTTCCATACTTACTACAGACTTCCTACCCTTATTTTCTCCACAATAGGATGTCATATGCTCCTAATATTTTACCTTTAACAGAGGTGATTCATGGGCAGTTGGATACTATTGAAGATCAACTTGCTCAAGGACCATGACTGGTAAGACCAGGGTGCTAGATCGTCTTCATGTTCCACCTTTTACTGATAGAGAATCTTTAGATGAGGCTATGAGTTGGCTTGAGATAGGAGGGAACTTGCTCACTGCACAAGGAGTGACTACCAAAGTAGGCTATGATAGCTGTATTAGTAACCTTGAAGGATAAAGTTGGAGGTGGTGGACCACGCATTCGAAATCAGCACCAGTTAGCTCACCAGGAGTGATTGCAACTTGGGAGGAGTTCTCTGAGCTATTTAAGGAGTATGCTCCTCGGTTCGATGTGTCTCATGCAAGGCGTGAATTGCGACATTTAGAGCAAGGGAAGATGACCTTGGACGATTACATTGAGAAATTGAGTCAATTACTTTGCCGTGTACCTGACGTGTCTGTCAACCAGCAGAAGGATTATTTTGTAGATGGGCTGCGAAGTGCTAACTTGCGTAGACATCTTAACTCGGTGATTCAGTCCAAGACTTTGAGGAGCTGTTCGAATATGCTCGCTTGCTAAATGAGAGGATAAGGTGTTTAAGGAGAATGAGCGACATGGCAAGAAGCGTGGTAGGAGCACCTCTCCAAGTCCTCGTGAGCACCAGGAGTATAGAGGGAATAGCCATCGTGCTAGGCCGAAGTCCAAGCTGGTAGCTTCTAGTTCTTATCGCACCGACAATCGGCCTAAGAAGATTGTCAAGGTGTTTGATAGTGAACGTTGCCACCTGTGTGGAGAGGTGGGACACTGGAAGGCCAATTGTCCAAGGAGGAACAAGCCCAAGGGCAAGGGTTCAATGGTGACAAGGACAAGAAGAGGAGATGCGTGGAGAGGAACACAAGGGAGATAGTTCTAAGCCACGAGGTAAATTTTTGTCTGTTCTTGCTCGACAGGTAAACTGCATGGCACGGGAGGAGCCACACACACGTGCTATTGTGGTGGAGGGACGACTTGGTGAACGTCCAGTGCGAATCCTCTTGGATAGCGGAAGTAGCGATAACTTTGTATCAGCAAAGTTAGTGCAGGAGTGCAGCTTGCCCATGAAGACTGTGCCTCAATACGAGATTGAGGGCTCAGCTACTGTCACACAGAGCTGGAATGCTTGTGTGGAGGAGTTACAGCTGACGGTTGGCAAAACTCAGCTGGTGGAGACTTTCTTCTTGCGGAGCTAGCGCGTGTGGACCTCATCCTTGGGATGAGCTGGCTGGAGCGTGTGGATCCTGAGATCAAGTGGAGCATCAAGCGAGTGAAGCTTGAGTACAGTGGAGTGAAAGACACTTGGTTTGGAACAAGGCTTGAGTCTCCAAACAAGTATCTTTCTACTATGTCTTTGAAGAAATATCTCCGTAATAAAGAAGATCAAGTCTTTCTGATGTATATACGTGAGTTAGATTCTTCTAATGTCACATTGGGCGAGGCTGCTGTGCAAGTTGTCCTTGAGGAATTTGCTGATGTCTTCCCTCCTGAGCTACCTCATGGCTTACCACCTGCAAGAGGTGTGGAGCATGAGATTGTGTTGGAACAGGGTACGAAAGCCATTTACCGTAAGCCGTTCCGACTGAGCCATGCTGAGGAGCAAGAGGTTAAGAGACAAGTGATGGAGCTATTGGAATATGGCTTCATACAACCGAGCAAGTCTCCATTTGGTGCACCAGTATTGCTTGTCAGGAAGAAGGATGGCACCATGAGGATGTGCATAGACTACAGAGCTCTCAACAAGCAAACAGTGAAGGACAGGATGCCCATGCCACGTGTGGATACTATCATGGATCATCTCGGTGGAGCCAGAGTGTTCACCAAGATAGATTTGCGTAGCGGGTATCATCAGATTGCTGTGAAGGAGGCAGATATCTACAAAACTGCTTTCAACACTAGCTTCGGGCATTTTGAGTTCACTGTTATGCCATTTGGCTTAACAAATGCCCCAGCCACATTCACTCGGTTGATGACTGAGGTGTTTGGTGACTACTTGCATGACTTTGTGGAGATCTTCCTCGACGATATTCTTATTTACAGTAAGAATATGAAGGAGCATGTGGAGCATTTGCGGAGAGTTCTTCAATTGCTGAGGAGAACAAGCTCTATGCAAAGAAGAGCAAATGTGCATTTGCTCAGTGCGAAGTGGAGTATTTGGGTCACATTGTGACGCCAAGTGGAGTGAAGACTGATCCACAGAAGGTGGCAGTGGTGGAGCAATGGCCAGTTCCTAGCAATGCACAAGAGTTACGGAGTTTCTTGGGCATGGCTGGTTATTACCGGCAATTATGCCAAGAAAGCTTAACTAGGTTGCTAAGGAAGGACGTTCCCTTTGCATGGAGTGCTTCAGAGGAGAGCAGTTTCCAAGCTTTGAAACAAGCTTTGGTACGTGCACCAGTTTTATGTATTGCAGATCCCTCTAAGCCTTATGAGGTATCGTGTGATGCAAGTGGAGTGGCCATTGGAGCTGTACTTATGCAAGAGGGAAGGCCTATTGCTTATGAGAGTCGTACTTTGAATCCTGCAGAGCAACGGTACTCAACGTATGAGCAAGAACTACTGGCTATTGTTAATGCATTACGAGTTTGGAGGCACTATCTTTATGGTGCAAGTTTCAAGGTGTTTACAGATCACAAGCCTTTGGTGTATCTGTTCACACAGAAAGAGTTAAACTCTCGGCAAGCTCGCTGGATGGTTAAGCTCATGGAGTTTGGCGAATTTCCTATTGAGCATCGCAGGAAAGACTAACGTGGTGGCAGATGCTTTGTCACGCGTTAGGAGAGCCACAGTAGTGGGAGAATTCCAAACACGCTTATGTAATGCATTAACAAGGACGGTCAGTGAGTTTAGCCAAGTAGTTCAACATGCTCAAGCACAAGAGCCGAGGTGCAGGAGCTCAAAGGACAGCTAGAGCCACCATTCTCATTTCAGGATGGGGTTTTGTACTACAATGGCCGTGTGTACCTTCCTCGTGTGGACCATTTGATCAACCAGGTACTATATTTTCATCATGATCGCCCGGAGGCTGGTCATTTTGGGGGGAGGAAAACGTATGAGTTGATCAAGAGGAGGTTCTACTGGAGGAATATGAAAGCTGATATCATAGAGTACTGCAGGACTTGTGACAAGTGTCAGCAAGTAAAGGTGCCCAGGGAGAAACCAGGTGGGCTATTAGTACCATTGCCTATTCCAGACAGGCGATGGGGCAGTATCTCTATGGACTTTGTCACCCATTTGCCAAGGACACAGAGGCAGAATGAACAGGTGTGGGTCATTGTGGACAGGTTGACAAAGTTTGTCAAGTTAGTTCCCTTGGGGAAGAATGTGAATGCATCCGAGCTGGCTACGATGTATTTACAACATGTATTTCCTATCCACGGATTTCCAGATGATATTGTAAGTGATAGGGACTCCAAGTTCACTTCTAGCTTTTGGAGAGGCTTTTTAAGTGCATAGAAGTGAAGCTTAAGCTGTGTAGTAGATCATCCCGAAACAGATGGGCAAACAGAGAGGGTGAACCAAGTTCTGGAAGATATGCTAACCAGAAGGAAGGGGGATAAGTATATTCCATTACTCGAGTTTGCTTATAATAACAGCCAGCACAGTGGCATTGGAATGAGTCCATACTATGCTATGTTTGGACGACATCCCAAGACAGCTTTTGAGCTCGGTTTAGCAAGTAAGAAGGCTCAAGGCAACATGGATGAGGAAGCTAAAGATCTGAGTGTTGAACTTGAAAACATTCAGAGTTTGTGCAAGAAGAACTTACAAGCAGCTCAGAGCCGAGCTATCAAGTTTGCTAATGAGCACAGAAGCTTCCGAGAGTTCCAGGTGGGGGATTATGTATATCTCCGAGTGGTATTTGCCACACATGTACGGAGTTGTGGCCTTACGGAAGGGACGCAATGATAAGTTGTCTCCCAGGTACTCAGGTCCTTATGAGATTCTGGAGCGTATCGGTAAGGTGGCATATTATACGGCTGCCAGAAGGAGTGAGGGTGCACCCAGTGTTTCACGTTAGCCAGTTAAAGAGAGTACTCACAAGGAACGAGTCCCGGGTAGATTCTTTGTGGATGTACGAGGCTAATGATATAGGACCAATTGAGTAAGTTATACTGCCCTTGAGGACAAGGACTTGCTAATGGGGGAGGATTGTTATGACTCATATAACAAATTAAAGAATATTCCTTAAAAAGATATAAGCTAGAATATTCCTAAGGAGTTATATTGCACACTAAGATTGAGGAGCCTTTTTTGGAGAGCAGCATGTGGAGACTAGAGACAGCTCGGGGAGATCGGGTGGTTGGGTGGTTTTGTGAGATTATAAACTAGGTAGTTTTGAGGGTCTCTAGTTTATACGTAGTGGTGCCTAACACATGCCATTTGATGTATTATGAATCTTGGGCCAAAAAGGCACTTCTTCTAATCCATGCACATGAGTTCCATACTCATCAATCAGGTACACTCCCAGCAATCCCCATGGCCAAGTCTACATGTGCCCATAAAAAGAATCCCTTCAATTTGAATTTCTTCACGGCTTCCGCACCTCCACATCGCTGAGCAGCTCTTTGTACGAGTGCATGGGAAAGATGAGGCTAGCTTCCCGGGTCACCTCTTCCCAAGTGAGAAAGAAAACAAAAAAGCTCGATCCAAACTCGCAATAAGCGTACATGAACTTACGTACCTCACCCATATTGTAACTCCCTGGACAACGTCACAAAGGATGTCGTACCTCCCTTCTCATATAGTTGATCTCATCCGCATAAAACTATTAAACAAGTTTGTCCCATGCTTGGTGGGTGGTATTAATCCAGCCCACTTCTCTTGCTCATCAGATATGGAAGGGGTGATGGGATTAATCGATGAACTTTGGGAACCAACAGTTGTGGGCCACCGTGGTCCTAAGCAGACGCGCATCGGAAATATCCAACAGAGGAATCGTTATATACTAAAGAACAGATTCATCAAGCTCAAAGATGTTAATCAAGATGCAGTCATAACTTTCTCTCTCTCTCTCTCTCACTCACTCACTCTCTCTCTCACACACACACTACACACATGGAATCAAGCAAGACGTGTAGATCACCGGCCTTGTGACCCACACCTTGCCGGTCGTTCAGTGCATACGTTTCGTGTATTTAATTTGGGAAGTCTTTAATTAGCACAGAAAATACTTCGGAAAAGTTTTTAAAAACATTAAACACATTACCATATGAACAGACAATAGAGTACATTTGCGTATATATATAGTTGTAAGGTAATTTATAAACCTAATTGAATCTTTTATAAAAGTTTATTGTTTATATTCAATTCAAACAATTTTTTTGTATAAACTGTTAGTACTTCAAAGGAAATTACATGTGACAACTCAAGAATAATATTAATCTAGTTGTTTATTGCTTTTTGAAGTTTTACAATAGTCCTAAATATAAAGTTTAAGAACTTACAGATAAATATATGCATATAACTCCAAGCAGATGTCGAAGTACAGCTGATAAGCAAGTTTGTTAGATTATGTAATGCATATACATACACCCACACATCTTATATACGCACGTGTATGCATGAGTGAGCTATACTCTAGTAAATAACTAGGAAAATGTGTGTATATTCGTAATTAAGTACCTCAATTTTACACAAACTATTCTGTGAAAAGTTTTATAACATAAATATAAAATTTCACTTCTAAATTATAATGAAATTTTTAATAAATCACTTTTAATTATAAAACAGGCAAAAATAAAATATCAAAAAAATGTAAGCTTTTAGAAAGATTCTAGTACAATATTGTATTATATTTCATAAGACAATATTAACTATGAATTCGTTATCTAATAAGTTATGAAGACGTTAAATGATTCCATTACACACAGACAGACATACACAGTAATCTAGTTTCATTTATTGCCTTAACAAAGACGCCGTCGGAGTATGGAGGGGTGTGTGTGTGTGTGAGAGAGAGAGAGAGATCAGTTATTATACATGTACTTATAATGAATCAGATAACATAAACACACAGACCATGAAGGTTAAAAGAGAACTCAACGATGCAACTTATGTACAAAGACCATAACAAAGATTGTTCATGCTACCAGGTAGATACATAGATATGTACGATATGTATGTGATTATACATATGTGTGTGTACACATCAATATACCTCTAGAAATTCCATGAGGTCGATGTAGGCCAATATTGCCAGGTTGCAGGACGATCTCTAGAAATAAGCAGCACCTTAGAGCCCGAGTAGTCGAAAGACGGACAATACAAGTCATCACTTCCAATAACAGAACACTCTCTACTGTTATGGTTATCAAACACGAAAAGTCCATTCCCGTTGACGGCCATGACAAAGTCCGTGTTTCCCCAAACCTGTAAAATAATGCATTACTACATGCATCTCACATATACACACAAGTATACATATGTTATATGATATGCTACTGTTAGAACCAGCTAGTAAATCGTGTTTAGTAAAAGAAAACATTGATAAGCATCATCAACGAACAGCAATGGTTCAGTTCATTTATATTTGTAAATACGAACATATACGTACCTGCGAGATTTCTGTCTGCAGGTGATGAAAAGCCGCAGCATCAGGCAAGCTATACACTCGCATGGCTGTCCCTTTCGTACACACCACTGTTGTACGGAGCACTGCATGGACTTCTCCGGACTTGTCACTCCAGCGTAGACAGAGTCCCCGTTAGTATACAGCGAGTGAACAGTCTGTCCGTACGTTGGAATCTTGAGACCAATTCCTGAGGGAACTCGTACGTCAAGAATATTCACGGCATCTTGTGTTGCAAAGACCCCATCAATTCCACCAGTGTCGTTGCTGCTGATCCTGTATTTATTTTAACTTAACAGTATGTAACTCATACACTCGCGTACATATATGTATACAGGTAGCGCATTATACAAATGTAACTTTATAATATGGGCGTCAGTTGGTATACAAACATAAAATCTTTTATAATATTTGATTATTTGACGACACCTGAACAGACCGTACATACATATATATTACATTCTTGAGAGAATTACTAAATTATGTACTACTAACACTTAAAACTATATAATAAACGAGATATCAGCGTACCTCTGCCTTACACCACCATTGCACTCGCCATCTGAATTATACACATGTAGAGCATAGATGGCGTTCCCTGGTAAGTTGACTCTATTAGCACAATGAGCTTCTGGACTCGACACGTCCCAGAAACTAATCCCCTCGTCTTCTGTAAAAACATATATTCTTCAAAATGTATCTTGCACTTTAGTGTAAAATCACGTTTGTACCGACTACATATATCTTAATGTTTAGCACAATACATATTCTAAACACAAAGTTAGTACCTGCAACGACGAGAGTGCCCTTGTTCCTCCACTGTAAGGGAGAACTATATCCCATGGTTGCAATCAGACGGCCCAGATCCCATTTCATAACGAAGTCACCATCTCGAATATCATAGAGGGTAGCATTCTTCAAACCACTCCCGCCGGATGCCATTAGGGGTCCACAAGGTCTGTACCACCATAGCGGGAAGTCCGCAACCGGAGATATTCTCGGTGAGATTCTGGAATCTTTAGAATCTGATGAGCTACATGTACTTGGAGTTGTTGGCCAGGATGGGCTCTCCACGTGGTAAGCGGCTACAGTTTTCTCGTAAAAGTTCCAAGAACAGAAAGCAGGATCAACGGCGGTCCCAGCAGATGCGGCTACTACGTACTTGTTGGATCGACCATCTGATCCTGCGGCTCTGATCAGCCAACAGTCTCGCCATGTTCCAGGTGGCAGGCCTTCAGGAGCCTTGTACTGACTTTTCTCCTAGCATATTCCAAATGTGAGTGCAAAAACACATATATGCATGTAATGTGTGTGTGTGTGTGTGTGTTCCATCGCACACACATACAAATAAAAGCATACATAGAGAGAAATATGGACAACATGTGGGTACTTCAGCATACATGGACATAAACACACACACACACACACACACACACACGTATACAATACAGCATAGGGTGTGTCTAACAAAATAAATCTAGATAATGCTCAGGCATTATGTTATATTATAGTAGGCTATCTATTGTAGTCGCGTCACACAGCACAGAGAAACAAGAATGAGTATATACATTTAATTCATGTACATATGCAGCAAGTTTCTCTCTCTCTCTCTCTCTCTCTCTCTCTCTCTCTCACACACACACACACACACACACGTGTATAATTACAAACATACGTGAAACCTTATATAGAAACTACCTCCATATTAGCAACGTCGTAAAACGAGCAGCTCCCATCATCATGTGCCAAGAGTATACCTTCTGCTTCATACACAAACCAGCCCGCCATAGCTGCTTTACTTCCCAGCTCAATAAGCCCGGGCTCCGTGTCCTCAATCGCACATCCAAAGCCGAACTGGAATGTGAACAGGTACAGCATTCTCCTGGTTATTATCCACCTCTTCATCTAAACTCTCGTCACACTCAAGATTCCCCAATGCTGAAGCAGATGTATCCGCAGTGCTATAGCTACATGAAGAACGTAGAACTCCGCTCTCAGCTTCAGGCTCTACATGCCTCCGTTTCCTCTCTGATGAATTCTTCACCCCGTTCGATAACAAGGTTTGAGTGTCACCAAACTCCGTACCTGAGATCACCAAGAGTTTACACACACACACACACACACACACATATATATATAAATAAAGATGATAACAATGAACGTCGTACCTGTGATGAACGATTTCACAAGCTCCATATCGGATTCTCTCACTTGGGACTGCTTCAATGAAGCCAGAAACTCTTCAGCAATTACCTCTCCTTCGCGACTGTTAGTCTCAATAGGACCCTCCAGTGCAGCAATCTTGTTCCGCAGTAGAATCCTATTTTCGGCAAGCTTCTGCTGTAATGCTGCTCTGCTCTCCACTAACTTCTGATGCAAAGCTGGTTTATCCTTAAACACCGTCAAATGGCTCTGGGGTTTCGAGGTTCCATTTGGGTCACTGTTCTGTAAAGAGGTTTTGATCGACCGGACCTCTTGTCTAGACCCAAATTCTTTTTGAGTAAGGATTGCTTTCTCGATGTTCGAAATCTTCATCTGTATGTCTGTCAGTACCTGATTGATAACTACGAGTAAGCATTTACACACTTCTCTTCGAGCTTATGCACGAATGTATATGCAAAACCCTCACTCTCATGTATTTAGAAATGCACCTGATTGTTTATTGGATTGCTTGCGTGCAGAAGATCCTTGGTATCCCTAAGATCAGTAGCTAGCTGAGTGACTTTTTCCTCCAGTAATGACAGCCTCTCGTGCAAAGCACTTGAAAACTCGCTCACCCCCATTTCCTTTGGGGCAATGTCCTCTTCGGAGTTTGAACTTGCGGTTTCCAAGCCTATTTCCTGGACAACAAATCATATATAAGCATTTTATAAATAAGATTTCAGTTATACCTGCAAGTTTGATCTTTGCAATATGCCCCACATCGGCATACACATTATGCACAAACTTATACTTTACGAACTCCTATGCTGAGATACACATGTACTATAACTATGCTCCCCGATGGAGGTTAAGCATCATTTACGAATATGAAGATTAAATACAAACCTTGATGGGTTTCGACGGTGCTTTCGTGGCACTCGCCTCCTGCGTCCTTACAGGCGACGGTTCAATCGTGGTTCTTGCAGATTTCAGGAAGGCCTTGGCGACACCTCTATGCGCTTCTCGGGTACCCCAGTTGGGTACAACCTTGGACGAGCAGTCGAATGGTTCTCGGTTCCGGCATTCCCGAATAGGCTGAGCACTCACGGATCTTCGCTGGTTGCGCTTCTTGGTCGAAAAAAAATTAAAAAGTAAAGTATGAGAGAATGCAAATGAAGTTTCTTCTAGCAGGCTTGTGATTTATTATACAGACGTACATACATACACACACACCGTGGTTTCAACATGCTAGTGAACACACATACTACCTCGACAGAATCGCGAGATTTCTTCTCCTCTTTAGCGCACGAATCCTTACCCCGTGAGATACTCCTCTGCTGTTTCTTCTGTGGCACACCAGGTAGAAACTTTTCCTGCACGACAACCTTCGGAGTACCCTCGTCACCACTATCTTCTTTCGCTGCTCGAGGATTGAACACATTTCGACGCTCCTCCTTCTCTCTCTGCAAGCTCCGGAGTACTGCAGCAGCTAGATTCGAGGTGCCGTATGCTGGACCATCTGCCGGAGAAGATTTCGCTTCCGCCGCCTTCCGTGTTCGGAGGCCGGCAACGGTTTGCTACACTCGGGCGAAGGCGAGACTCCAATTAACTCGTCCGGATGAGGCGCCACCGCTTTGCCACTTCCTCCGCCTCTTCCTTTCTTCCTAACCGGATGCATTTAGGAAGAATCGTGTCCTATCTTCTTCAATTGAGATCCTGGAACTGAAGAAAATAGAGCTATTTGCTTCAGGACAATCAAATCTTAGCTATTTTCTTCTTGAAAAATCGCTGAAAATGAAGAAAATGGAGGCTTTTTAGCAGAAATCAGTTTTCAAAATGGGTATTGTGTATAGATCCGGTAATAAGCCTCACGAAGTTCATTACCAGAAATGTCGAAACTTCAAATGAGCAGCCGCCGCCTAGCACCCTCACTGAAGAACCCTAAGACAGTGAACAGAGGAAGCCCTAAACCCTAGCCATGAGACAGCGCGGGAAACTTCAAAATAATGGGCGGCAAAATAATTACTGGATTTCTGACACGTGGGCATCCGGATATTCCGGTAAATACTACACGACTTTAGCAACTTTACGAGGCTCTCTCTGGTTTGTTAATGGGCATTGCATCTCCTGCCAACTCACGGGCGTCATTGTTGCACCTAATAAAAAAATATGCAAACGTTCAAATAACGAAAAAATATCGTACAATAAAAAACACTAAAAGATGATATCTGTGTATGCGTACACACACATACACACGCATGTCTCGAATATGAAATATTCCTTCGTACATATATTACATATATATGATATAGACACGTACACATGCGTGTGGTGTTGTGTCTACACATATAAAAACTCACCAGCAACGCTTGTAGCAGAAACAACACCAAGCTCGTTCCTTGCAGTAGACAAGTAATATGCACGAGCATCTCCAAGCGATAACTGAAAGTTTGACAATGATAGGAATATTAATGAAGTTAATTAAGATTTGATTAAGTTCATCTATACGCACACACACAAACAAATACGTATACATATAGTGTGTGTGCCTGTGCGTAAGCAAAGATACCACTTCTGCTCGGATAATATCTCCAGGTCGAAATGAAGAGTGCATGTCGATTTTGTCAATCTCCGTTAGTCTTACGTCTTGTTGCCTAAGTAATACACCAATTAAAATGCAATAACAGTTTATACACACGCACGCCATATACATATGCTCAGTGTGTGTGTGTGTGTGTGCGTACCTTAGAATACCAGTGAACTTCTCCTTGACTGCTCTTGTTCCTACACATACTATATCGGCTGAGGCCATCTTCCCCTGAACTTTTGTAACCTACAATAAATTACCAATTATACAAGCAAACACACACACGTGTGTGTGTGTGTGTGTAGTTGCTTAAACAATAGAATTTGTTTCATAGCAAAGCCTCATATGTTTTTTAGTAACAGTTTAAATGTATATGCAGTTATTTTATATATAATATTTACACAATATAAAATACCCTTGTACGAAAACATAATCCACGTAAGTGTATGTGTTAAATCCCGAATACGCATAAACAAAACCCATCAATACATATACATACAATCTCTCTCTCTCTCTCTCTCTCTCTCTCTCTCTCTCTCTCTCTCTCTCTCTCTCTCACACACAACACACACACACACACACAAACGCACACACCTTCGCAGTGACAGTTGTTCCGGCCTCAGGGACAGCATCCCGCTCTTTATCCCTGCGAACTTCA
Source organism: Selaginella tamariscina (assembly GCA_003024785.1). Classification (NCBI taxonomy): domain Eukaryota; kingdom Viridiplantae; phylum Streptophyta; class Lycopodiopsida; order Selaginellales; family Selaginellaceae; genus Selaginella; species Selaginella tamariscina. The sequence continues at coordinate 874,631 of PUQB01000098.1, forward strand.
ATCGTGGGCCTCTGCGAAAATACAGCATGTTATCTTCCTTGCATGAATGCATAATACAATGTATATTTTACACTGTATGTATGTTATATGTGGGTTACCAGATCGTTGGCACCCTGTTCAGCTTCAATTATGTGTTGCATTCCAACAACAGACGCATATATCACACATCGCGACAATAAGTGCCCCTTCCAGCTTTGTAATCCGCAGCCGTGCCACATACTCACCCGGCGTCTTCAGTACTTCCATTTTGAAGAACCCTAAAAACAGAGCGTACGATTAGGGTTTAGGTATGAGAATATTCTGGCCAAAATAATAAATCGTTAGTTCGGCTGTCCACAAACGATGACCAATTAAATGCTTCTCATCAATACACGCCGCTCTGTTTTGTAAAGGATGGCCAGCTATTCCGTTACGGAATCATATTCCGGCTCATAAATAGAATATGCCGTTAACATTTCTGTGGCGGAACTTTCATTCACGACGTGTTGAATGCAGCAGGGCAAGAGATAGTTAAGAGAGAGAAAGAGCATGTCTGAAAGGAAGCATCATGTTGCGAATGAGAAAGGATTCTGGAATCCTTGGCCTTCATTCGGATTCGAAGGCAATATGAGAGCTGCAATCGTTATGCTTCTCCGGGTAATTGTTGAAAACTAAATAAAAATTAACAAAAAAAAGAAAATTCTAATAAAATAAAGCATTTTTATGAATATTATTCATTTTCTGATTTTTATTCCAGGACTTCGATCGAAAGCGTTGTCAAGTGACGGATGAAGTCCGATCCAGGCTCGGCCTGCGGCCTCTTAATACGGACCTCCAGCGTATTTACAATCCTCCCCAAGATGAGTCACAGGTAAATTTCCTTATTATAATTTAAATTTATTAGATTATGTATAGATATGACTTATATTTGGATATATGTATGTGTTATACATGTCATAATAATGCCACCTGAATATGGAGTAGGTAGGGTCATTTTCGTGTGTGTGTGTGTAATAACGTAATTTTCTTTCTTAATAGATCACATGGATTGGGCATGCTACGTTTCTAGTCCAGTTTAACAAGTTTAACATCCTGACAGATCCAGGTTTGTTTATTTACTAAAAATTATATTTATTATTTGCTTATGTATTTATTTCTGGACAGTGTGGTCTGAGAGATGCTCTCCTTCTACGATTGTCGGTCCAAAACGGTAAAATCCCTCTCTCTCCCACACACACACACACACACACACACGTACTACACACACGTGATGGAGCTGATATATATATTACACAGTATAATGCCAGTTCCATTTTCATTGAAGGAGTTGCCACCAATCGATGTGGTTATCATATCTCACAACCATTACGGTTAGTTTTTATTAATTTAATATATATACATTATATAAATTATATATTTCGTTTTAAGTTTTGGAGAGCTCGCTACACACACATGTGTGTGTGTGTGTGTGTGGCGATGTTTATATATTATTTTGCAGATCATCTTGACGAGGCGACAGTAAGAAGTCTCGGAAAAAAACCTCTTTATTTAGTCCCACTAGGGATTAAGAAATGGTTAAGTACTTAATGATTTTTTTTTAAACCCCTAATCTCAAGTAACTTTTCTTTCAGGTTCTCTAGCCTAGGCATCACCAACGTTGTAAGTATAAGTATAAATCTAAAATATATGTATACTATGTATACACACATATGTATGTGTGTTATAGTAAAACATTATACTGAAGTACGTCTTTACCAAGGTGGAACTGGACTGGTGGCAAGAGCATAAAATATCAATTAATGAGTCAAAAACCATGACAGCAATATGCACACCTTGTCAGCACTTCTCAGGTCGAGCCATATGGGATCGAAACAAGGTTATATATATATATGATTTATATATATGGCTTAATTTTAATTTCTAAAGTTAAGTATTGATTTTAGACTCTTTGGTGCTCATGGGTACTTGAAGGAGAAACCAAGAAGTTCTACTTTGCTGGTGACACAGGGTTTTGTACAGTCCCAAGACACAGTCAGCATAACGGGGGAATACCAGAATTATTAAACGATTCCAAAGGTATATACTTCATCATACATTTATTCTTTACATTATATTATATTCATCAATTAAATTTGCTTATTTATATACAGAGAAGCTTTCGGTTTGTCCTGCATTTGAAGAAATAGGGAAACGTTATGGACCATTTGATTTTGCATTTATCCCAATAGGCGCGTATAGTCCACGGTATTTTATGAGCCCTATCCATTGTTCTCCAGGTAAATTAATTATATTTTAATACTGTTTTAACATTTAGAATTAGTCTAAGGTCGAGTGAATAAATCTAGATTACATAATTATTTAAATCGAGACACCCGATATTATCTTTTTCATTTATTATCATTTGTTTTAAGTTGTAACAAAACATTTATATCAAACATATTAATTACTACACATATTTTGTCATTATTTGTTTTTCTTAGATTAAAATTTTACTTTATCTAATGTCTTGAAAACCTACAAAATTATTAAATTTAAAAAAAGTAAAGTAAAATTATAAAATGTGATAAATAAAGGTATATATATTATAAATTCGCTTACTAGCTGCTTGAAGACACTGTGTGTGTGTGTTTACACATGTATGATGTTAGCATTATTATTATTCCAAGTATATAAACTTAAACATTTACTTAAGATTTAACTTGTTTTAACAGAGGATGCAGTGGCTATCCACAGGCTTGTACGCTCAAAGATGTCAATTGCAATGCATTGGGGTATGTGTTTTGGGTATATGTACATATATATCTATACATGTGCGTGTGCGTGTGGAACTTAGTTTTGGTGTACAGGGACATTTGTTCTAACAGATGAACCACTACTAGAGCCGCCTGAGAGACTGCTGAAGGTAAATTATTATATTAATAATTTAAAAATATTATTATTTGTTGATAGTTTATTTATTATATAGATAACTGAATTTTCTTAATAATATTTATGTTTTATTTTGTAGGAACTGAAGAGATTGAATATTGATCCATCGACCTTTATAACCATGAAGCATGGGGAGACTAAGTGCTTGTAAACTAGTTTTCTATCCATAGACATTATTCATGACTGTGTGTGTGTGGGTGTTTTGGTAAAGTTTAAATAAAAATTTATATATGTTTTAAACCTATGTAGGGAAAATTATAAAAATAAAAATTTAATATTGTTAATAAAAATCAGTTTTTTTTTTTTTTTTAAATTCTGAGCTAAATAATTAATGGCAAAAGTTAACATTATTAATAACAATGTACTAGGTTGAAAAGTTCAATCATTTTGCACGTTCCTCCCGTTTTAGCTCTCTGTTGGCTTTCTTTACGAATTTTGAAAACTACATCTCTCATAACCACGTGCCCACACATATCATTTCATAAATATAATCTTCGTACAACACACCATGCTGTACTACACCTCCTTTCCATATATACACGCCTTCCATGTCCCGTTACACACCACAATGAGCTCAAGAGATTGTTCATTTCTAGTAGCTTACCCAATTCAATGTCTGCTTCCTCGTAAGACCGAGCAGAGGTTCCCAGTTGCTATCCCTCTCGCAACAGCACACAATTCCGACTGCGAAGAAACTTGCACTTCTCTCACCCTCGCTCCACCAACAAACAATGCTGCACAAGACAAGGAGCAAACTAAAACACTTAGTGAAGCAGAGGTCACACTGAGCATCGGTCTACCTGATACAGACGGGGATTTGAAGGTATGTGAGAAGCCTCCCCGGAAGCTCTCGGAGGGGGAGTACTGGATTCCGACTCCCTCTCAAATCCTAGTTGGTCCTGCACAGTTCTCCTGCCCGGTATGCAGCAAGACGTTCAACCGTTACAACAATATGCAGGTCGGTAGCTTCCTGTATGCAGCAAAAGGTTTCATGATTCATATATTTCACTGCAGATGCATATGTGGGGGCATGGTTCGCAGTACCGGAGGGGACCGGACTCTCTCCGGGGCGTACAACCGAGTACTCTGCTAAGGCTACCGTGCTACTGCTGTGCAGTGAACTGCCGAAACAACATAAACCACCCCCGGGCAAGGCCACTCAAGGACTTCAGGACTCTGCAGACACACTACAAGAGGAAGCACGGGATCAAACCGTTCCCCTGCAGGAAATGCGGGAAGATGTTTGCAGTGCGCGGGGACTGGAGGACTCACGAGAAGAACTGTGGTAAGCTTTGGTACTGTAGCTGCGGTTCGGATTTCAAGCATAAGCGGTCTCTCAAGGATCATGTCCGGGCTTTTGGGAGCGGCCATGTTGCGTTCGGGCTGGAAGACGATAGATGCTCAGATGAAGCTCATTCTGGGTCTCAGTGATATGTTCCATGAGGAATGAAGCTAGGCACGAAACAATCTCATCTCCTTTTCTACATCCTTTGTTGCTTTGTTAATCCGCATATAATTAATTCATAAGCAGCAATAATATGTATTTGAGTATAAATACTTTGTTTTTTCTGAGTTATTTGTATTTAAAATAGAAGAACAGGGCAGGAAATGTGGGTTACCGTTTTTGTCGGTGCCCGCCGTGATGTTCAAGCAACGTGGCACGGTTAGATGGGCCCGGATGTGAGGTCATAGATTTCAGGCACCCTGTACGGCCGACAAATTGACGAGGGAAATGCGGGCTGCTTGACACGTGGATGTTTGACTGTGCTTGTGTCAGCGTGGACCTTGTTTCGTGCTTGTGTTTTCATTGTCTTATGCTTATCATGAGTTTCTATATCTTACATATTTAGCTTCGTGCTCCATCTAGTGTTTTATATTAATTAGTGTATACAAAATTTGTACACAGCTGATACATACACACGTACATGCACACCCCAAACGATCGTATACATATATATATTTGCAAGTGGGGTGCGTGGTCGGTGAAATACTCTCAAAGATCCTTTATAAGACAGCTGAAGAGATTCACTCTATATTTGTCTTTTAGCAAATTTATGATAATTTTATGGATAATTTCAATTAATTAATTAAATATTAATTAAGTAGATTAATAAGAATAAATAGAGTTTGACCCATTGCCAACCATTCTGAAAAGATCAGATTTCCTGCACCTGATAAAGCCATGTAGTAAGAAGTCAAGTATTAAATATTAGAACCTGTTTGGGACGACAGCTTGTCCTTGAACTGAAGGATCTGCATGCGTGCGTGCGTGTATACACACGTATATATACACCACACATATTATAACTGGCTTCATTGCAAAAGCACTGCAGTCTTTGTTCCTTGTGTCATTTGAAGACTGACCTTCTCATTCAATGTATATTCTGCCAGCATCTAGGACACTGTACATATTAATAAAACTTTTACTAAGTAATTCATGTAATGTACTACATTCTTCAGTGAATTCTTGTTAACATACATGCATATATAGAGACCTTGCATTCAATGTATTCCCTGTCAAAGCATCCAGGACAATGTAGACCCAAACACATTATATATGTTTATCGTATAAATTATTAAATTTTAATAGAATATATATAGGATATCCTATCCACGAGGGCGAGTTTTGGGGTGTTGCTTTCGGGCGGGGCCAGATGAATCCGTAAACATTGTCCCTTCCAAACCTGCTTATGTTGACACGCAACTTGCGTTTATGGTAGTATAAATAGAAAGTGCTTACATTTTTGCCCCCACCATCTCTTTCTGCACACGCCTCTGTAGCGTGCGAAATATGCTGTCTCTCTCTCTCTCTCTCTCTCTCTCTCTCTCTCTCTCTCTCTCTCTCACACACACACACACACACACACACACACACTAGTTTCTGCATTTTCTGATAGATATCTCTATCTGTGTATATATGTAGTTGTCTTATGTATATATATATGGATATATATTTGTAGATATGGGGGTATATATGCTGGCGGACATCTCTTTCATCACATGGTTGCCAGCAAGCATTTCTCCACCTCCATCGTACACTGAAGCATACATATCGTCTGCTTACTCTGGCTTTCATATATACGTATATAGACAAGCATGCATGACACACGTATATATTTATGTCAGTGTGTGATATACACACTTTGATAATGTATAACGTACACTGTAGCAGAAGAGAAGCTTTCAGCACATTCGTTGTAATTTACTGCTGGTTGGTGCATGAAAACGTCTCAATTCAATTCAATTCAATTCAATCGTAGTAAATGACCTAGTACGGATGAGAGAGAGAGAGCTCCGTATAGTTTTCATTAACGAAATTAAACCTCGGAACGATTAGAATAAGCAAAGCGAAAGAAATTGTATACTAAATAAACTATATGATGCAAATACATAGTGAATAGTCAATGAAAAAAGATTTCTTTTTGTTTATTTTAGTACATTATTAAATTTAAAAATGGATGAAAAATACTTTTTTTAAGTAATTTTATCTTTATGATTTCTTTTTGTATATTTTAAAATTAAATAAATGCATATATTATTAAATAAAAAGACTGGCCCCAGCGAGGTTCGAACTCGCGACCTTCTGCGTGTAAAGCAGACGTGATAACCACTACACCATGGGACCTTGCCGTTTACTTATTTGAATTTTTCTATCTAACTTGGTTGATCCTCTGTTCTTATAGGGTTAGGTCCAGCAGCCATTTTTAGGGTTGTTATTTGCAGAAGCGGCGGCGCAAGTAGCAGAAGATGGGCCATTCCGCCGTGTGGAATTCGCATCCCAAGAAATACGGCCCTGGATCCAGGCAGTGGTATGTGTGCGTGCGTGTGTGTGTAGAGAACGGAGAGAGACAGTAAATTGACATTTTGATGTTGTATAGCCGTGTGTGTGGAAATGGGCACGGACTCATTCGCAAGTACGGGTTGAACTGCTGCAGGCAGTGCTTTAAGAGCTATGCCAAGGATATCGGATTCATCAAAGTAAGTTAATTACACTATTTATAATTGCATATTTGTTGCACAATTCGAAATACTTTTATATTAACCTATATACACATACATTATATAATATACATGACATTGTATTACATATTTATTGACACCCATCTACATGTATGTACGTACGCAAACGCATACATCTGTACACATATAGACACATTATATGCACATAGGATTAGTTTATATGTGTTTATCGTTTTCTTAAGTTGTTTTTATCTTTCAGTATCGCTGAACTTGGCAATTTTCAAGTTTTTGTTACAAGACGAATGTGATTGAAGTCTCAATGAACTCTTAAGTTTTTTCTTGATGTGTTTCTCAAAAAATCAATCGCGCACACACACACACACACACACACACACACTATATATATATATATATATATACAAAAGAGCTAAGATATGCATATACTTTATACATAATCAATGAGATGGATTTTAAACTTCATATTTGTAATTTCACTTCGTAAATAGTAATATATATTTGTATATTCATTCCTTTTATATGTCAGGTTTATTAAAAATGTTTAGCATACTTTGTAATAATGCACATCTAGATAACACCATGTATAGAAATTCATATTTATAACTATTAATAAATAATGCATTATTACATTTGTAAATTGTAAGAAAAAATATTAATAAGTAATTCATTGTTTACACAATTTGTCCTAGGGTATATTCTGGAAATTAACCCAGAATCCTCTTGGTATTTTAGAGGACTATGCACAATAATATTTTTTATTTATACATTATTAAATTTGCAAGTCATTATTAAATTTATTACGTAATGATAAACATCTTTTTATTAAACAATATTAGTTAAAACTAATATTTAATATATGTGTTTATTTTATTATACTCAGCTACATGAAATAATTTTAGAATATTTAAATATTCACTGTAATTTACTTGGATAATGTATGTCTTATTATATACAAATATAAGCCGCACGCACACACACAACGTAGGTTCACGATAGTTGTGCACACACATATACAAGAATATTGTACTTTACATCAGAAACGAATGACACAAAACCACGCTGCATGCAAGAAAAGCATTTCTCACCTGCATTCGTTCAGTACAAACAAGTAGATCGAAGATTTAAACTCAAGTGTAACATCATATTTAAAGTAATATATTAGTGCTTAACTATATAATATAAGCGTATTGAAATCACTAAGTTAAGTGGCATATATAGTGGGAACAGAAGGGACTTAGTGTAAGAATGAGAGGCAAACTAGTGTTAGTTTTAGTTGTTCTGTTGCTGTTCATTGGCTATGGAGGATCGCAATCCAACGGCTCCTGTAGTTCGAGGGACTACAATGCATTGGTGCGGTTCAAGTCTTCTTTGGTTGATGATCACAATATGCTGCTTTGGAACTCTACAGCAGATTGCTGCTTTTGGAACGGCATTACTTGTAACGAGTAAGTGTGCGTGTTATGTAAGGTGTATATACATGGTTGAACTCTCTCTCTCTCTCTCTCTCTCTCTCTCTCTCTCTCTCTCTCGGATTGTAAACACATACACGCACGCACGCACACACACGTATACGCTATTAAATATGGCCAACTTATGTGTGTAGAAGGGGACAGGTGATATCACTGGACTTGAGCTTTTCGGACTACAACCTGGCAAGAGACGAGAGAAACCACGAGAACATAATGGGAACACGCCTCTCTCAGCTGACGTCGCTCGAGTTTCTTAACCTCTCCACCGTCCAGATCGCTGGCAGGATCCCTTCGCAGGTCTCGTCCCTCACAAGTCTCAAAGTCCTCTCCATGAGGTATATATGATGCGTGGATATATGTGCATATGCACACACACACACATGTAAAACATGGTGTTTTATATGCAGGAACTGCCTACTTATAGGACAGATACCAAGTGACTTCTGGAGGCTATCCAACTTAACACACCTCGATTTATCAAACAATGCATTCAGGCACGGAATACCCTCCATCTTCTGTCTACTTACACGTCCTTGAGCAGCTCAATTTACAAAACTCTGGGCTACGTGGAGACGTCCCCAGTTGTATGAGCTTATTAACCAGCTTAACTTCCCTTGATCTCTCCAGAAACAGGTAATTATCATGCCCTTATGCTCTCTCTCTCTCTCACACACACACACACACGTATATACACCCATAAGGTACATAAATATACAGGTTGAGGAGTATACCTTCCTTTGGGAACATGAAGGGGCTTGATTATGTTGATCTTTCGGAAAATGCCTTAAACCATGGAGTGCTTACAAGCCTTTGTGAAGCCACTAGCATTCGTCACCTTGATCTCCATGGCTCAATTGCCTCTTCAAGACAGGTGCATGCGTGCGTGCGAGTGTTGTGTGTGTGTGTGATATTTTTATAAGTATGAGAGTGCATATTAAACACAATTTATACACGCATTTTCAGCACTATATGCTATTATACAGTGATATATATAATCAAAGTATATTAGTATATAAACTTGTACATATTTAATATATAATATATTACTAATTATAATTAAACAGATACCTGACTGCTTAACAACCTTACGGCACTTACCTACCTTGACATCGGTCATGACGGGTTAACCGGTCTTATCCCAGACTCCATAAGTCATCTCGCAAACTTAACCTTTCTGAAGTAAGACTGTGTGTGTGTGTGTGTGTGTGTTTAATGTGCTTATATTTACAGCCTCGAAGGTAATGAGTTTGTTGGGGGAGTTCCATACGGTTTAGGCCAGCTTAGCGGCTTAACATACTTAAACATTCAAGACACATTTGAGAACAACACACGTACAATACTACCACTTTTCTGGGGGTTTAACAAGTCTTAGAACACTATTATTATCTGGCTCTGCATGGAGGGGAATATACCCAGCAGTATTGGGAATCTGACAAGTCTTGAGAGCCTTCAGATCGAATATGCGCCGAATCTGGAGGGTGTTTTGCCTAATGAGCTCGCTAAACTCACTAATTTGACGCAGTTACTGGTGTTTAATACGGGTTTATACGGTCCTCTGCCTTCCAGTCTCGGAAGCTTATCGCAGCTTCAGGTTGGCATATGTATACACTTATGTACATGCATACATGAGTATATGCACATCAGACGTGTACTCACGTGCATGTATATAACACGCACGCGTGCACACACTTAGACACACCACTTTACACTACAGGAGCTTATTCTCGAAGGGAATAGGTTGAGCGGTTCGATACCCAGAAGCATCGGAAACCTCCGGGAGCTCACAGTACTTCAGCTGGGGTCAAACAATTTGACCGGTCAACTCCCCTGGGAAATTGGAACCTTCACAAAGTCAACTATATGGCCCTTTCCAATAACTCCCTGTCAGGAAACATTCCCGGGTCACTTGGGAACATAGACCCGAACGGAACTCTCGACCTGTCTGCGAATTCATTTTCCGGGAATTTCCCGGTGGAACTTTGCCGTCTCCGAACCGTGATACTAAGAAACAACCTGATCGGAAACCTCACCGACGGCTGGCCTCCGGTAACCAACCAGATACAACTCCTAGACATTTCCCGTAATAACCTGACCGGGAAAATTCCTGACTGGCTTGGAAGACAGCGGAACATCCGGACACTTGACTTGTCGGAGAACAACTTGACAGGGAATATTCCTGCGTGGGTCACAGGCAACACCTCGTTGAGAGAGTTAGACTTGTCCCGTAACAGTCTTACCGGCGGCCTTAAGTACCTCCCCATGATCAACACCGTCAATTTGCAGGGCAACCAGCTTAACGGCTCCATTAACTTCAACTTCTCTGTCCAAATTGTCAATGGTATGTATAATACACACGCACATACATACACACATATTGATTGTATATGTGTATTGTATGTTTGTAAGGGTCTAGGTGGACAGTTCCTGAGACGGGCGTAAAGCGTAAGCAGGCAACAAGTGTATACGGACGTGGACGGAGAGTTTTTGATGAAGATGAACCAGCTGCTTTCGGAGTATACCATCTGGACCTCTCGGAGAACCGTTTCACGGGGGAGCTTTCAGGAGCAGATGCATTATCCACCGTTGAATACCTCTCTCTCGCTGGAAACAACTTAACCGGTGAGATTCCCGCCTACTTCTGGACACCTTTGAGGGACATCTCGATCTTGGATCTCTCCAACAATGCATTTTCCGGTGGGATCTCCATTGGGATCGGCAACTTGACAGGACTGTATAGACTCAACATGTCCCATAACAGTCTCTCAGGTGAGACACTAGAGAGAGAGGGAGAGAGAGAGTAACAATCTTTCAGGTGAGATTCCGACCACCATCTCTGGTTGCACCGCACTTTACATAATGGACCTGAGCAATAACCAGTTAACCGGAGGATACCTTCAGAGTTAAGTCAGGTAACCATGCTTGATTTTCTAGACCTGTCCCAGAACGAGCTTAGCGGGAATATACCGAGTTCACTGGATAATCTTCTCTTTCTTAATTACTTCAATGTTTCGGCTAATAACCTCACGGGTTCAATCCCCCAGGGTGGTATTCTCTCCAAGTTACAGCCTTCTAGCTTTGGGCTTAACCCAGGACTGTGTGGTAGTCCCCTCCCGCCATGTTAACTTCGTATTTGAATCAATACAATCATATCATTATCGTATGTATCGTGCGTACTGTGTGTGTATGTGTGTGTGTGAGAGAGAGAGACGGTTACACATTCACACTCTGTATGTACGAGTGGGGAAATTAGAGCCCAGTGGACTCCTGTCCTACCGCGTTGAAACTCTTTCGTTATGTATGAATTCTTACAACACACACACACACACACACACACACAAACATGCATATACATATGTGTGTGTTGTCATATTATAGAGTTTAATAATTTGAAAAGAGATTAGTTACCTTTGCATGGAGAGAATAAAGCGATGTGTCATAAGAGGAGCGTTCTTTACCTGCACACGAGTTAGGAAACAACAAAAATCAAATATAATGGTATGTGTAGCTTTCACGTTCCTTTTGTGTGTATGTGTGTGTATGTGCGGGTGTTCATTCTCATGAATATATACAAACTCGTGCCGGACTATTTCAAACAAAAGAGAGAAAGAATGTATTTGTCTATCTTCTTTGTTCTTGCTTTCCTCGTTGGATCTCTCTTACTCTTGTGCTCCTGGCGATGCTCGTGCACTGTTGGGCTTCAAGTCGGGGTTCTCGGACACTAATTCAGTACTTGGATCCTGGACAAACAACACATTGCTGCAAATGGAGCTGCATCACTTGTAACAGGTGCTCTCTCTCTCTCGGCTTCCCGTTCACCATCTTGCTAACATTTTAATGTAGTAATCTTCTTAAACTTGTAGCTTGTTGCTCATTATCTTGCTAATGCGTGTGTTCTTGTTGATTAATTCTCCAACCAACCTGTCCACGCTCCTCAAAACAGGTAACGCACGCACGCGCACACGCACACTCACTGCATTTAATATGTGTATTTGAAACAGTGCTGGAAGGGTGAACACATTGAACCTGAGTACTGTAGCAATGTTCCTGGACAACCAACAGGGGCAATCCTTTATCGCCGACTACATACCGCAGCTTACACAGCTCGAGATACTTGATCTGTCCAACCTGAACATATCCGATAATATACCCTCCTCACTAAACACACTTAAAAGCTTAAGATCACTGTCCTTAAGCAACTGCAGTCTCTTAGGGCGTTTAGGAGCCTCTCTCTCCAACATGTCCAGTCTTAAGGAGCTTGATTTATCTTATAATCTGTTTGGTGATGATAATTATCAGGGAGATGCTTCCAATATATGTACACTACACGGCCTTGAGAGGCTTTCCATGGCTGGGTTATCGTCTCTGCTACCATCTATACCTTCGTGTGTTGGACAGCTTACGAACTTAACGTACCTTGATTTCTCCTCCAATGCTCTTTCACAGGTTCTCTCTCTCTCTCTCTCTCTCACACACACACACACACACACACACAAGGATTTGATATATATACACACATACACACACGTACACACACGGTTGTGTATCTATCAGGTATTTCCTCCGGAGATTGCACAACTAACGAAGCTCAGGTACCTCGACCTGAGCAACAACTACTTCACAGGCAATCTCCATCCGCTATGTTCCTTGCTTAACATGGACTACCTCAACTTGGAGCTCTCATTTGAGGCTATAAACAGTACGGACACCGGAGCCCAGATTCCCTACTGCATAGCTAACCTCACAAAGCTGTCTGAACTCCGCTTGTCAAACTGTTACTTGGTTGGCGAGATCCCGGACTCCATCGGACAGCTCACACAACTAAGGTGTGTGCATCTTGCACACACACATGCAGCATCTACTTATTTGTACATACACATGTACACATATACATACAGGTATCTTGCTCTGGACGGGAACTTATTCAGAACTCGTATACCGGAATCACTTGGTAACCTGGTCAACCTCGAAGTACTCATTTTGAATCGGGATTCTATGGGAGGCGGTTCATTCTACGGACAAATCCCGTCCTCACTCGGGAATCTCCGGAAATTACAGGACTTAGAACTCTCCAGTGCAACGGAGTATCCGGGAATATCCCAGAAAGCTTCAAGAACCTTGAACAGTTGGACACACTCGTTCTAAGCAACCTCGGAATCGAAGGTGTTGTGGCCGGGGAATTATTCCAGCATCTCGGGAATGTTAAATACCTGGACCTTTCACAGAATTTCCTGTCTGGGAACATTCCCATCACGATAAGCTCCATGGGTCTGCTTGAGGAGCTCTATTTTTAACAACAGCTTCGCAGGTCCGATTCCGGGGGAACTCTCGAGTTTGACTTCGCTGACCATGTTGGACCTGTCTAGCAACGAGCTTTCTGGTCAGCTACCGTCAACGCTCGGAAAGTTGACCCAGTTACAGGTACGTGTGTGTGTGTGTGTGTGTGCGTATGAGATGAATAATACAAATAATATGACATACATGCAGGTGCTTGATCTGTCATCAAACGATCTGACGGGGGAGATTCCAAAAGAGATTGGTGGGCTGAAACAACTTGGTACGTTGGATTTGTCGTGGAATCAGCTGACAGGGAATATTCCGGCAGAGCTTCATAGCCTGAGCTCACTTGAGTACTTCAGTGTGGCTGATAATAAGTTATCCGGCCAGATTCCGGCAGAACTCACCGGGTTTGATGCTTCTTCTTTTGAGGATAATCCTGGGCTCTGCGGCATTCCACTTAATGCATGCATTTATAATTAATCAAACCATTATTATTCATATTCTTACAATATATTATATATTATCTATGTTTAAAGATATTTTGTTATATATATCAACAAGAAACAAATTATTAGATATTCTTGGACATGTAAGTGTTGCAATATATATATATGGTGGTTTGTGTGTGTGTGTGTATGTGTGTTTCTAAGAAAATATACATTCCATAAATATACACCCTCTATCTTCTCATATTCATACACACTGTATTTCATATATAAAATATATTTTTAGAATAAGAACATATATAAACACTGAGGAATGTCTGATAAAAAAAAGTGATATGTTACACAAAATTAATCTTACAATTTAATTTTAAATTTTAGAAGACTTGTGAGGAATGCATATGTATATACATATTTTTTCTTTTAGATATACATACACATGTAAAGAATTTGTGGTTTTTTTAAAAGCCCTCCAAGTAACCATTTCATTTCTATGCAAATCAATCTGATTCTCTTACTTACATCTTTCATTTTTCATAAATAATACTTTAATATTTTAGTGTATAACTCATTAATATATATAACAACATATAAATATATTCTAAAATATATGATATATATGTGTGTGCTAAATATAGGTTTATTTATCTGTGTTTGTTAAATATTTTGCTATGCGTCACATTTGAATTTTTGATTACCATGTTTAGAAATTAAAATATTTTCAAAATGTATTTTCTAAATTGACATTTTCTGTATTTCTTAAAAGAGGATTCCCACATAAACGGGGAAGTATATTAAATTATATGTAATGCACATATATGTATAAAAAATTAATTTATTTATGATGGTAACTTGTGTAAATTATATATAAATTAATTTGGACTATAGGATTAAACAATAGGCCCATCAGATTAAACAGCTGGGTTATAATGTGACATGCATGGTTTGTTAAGTAAACATATAAAATAATGTTTAATTAACACCGGTGGAGATGCTCTTATGCATGCTAAACTTACATTCGCGAATATGCTTTTTAAAACGTACACATTTAAAATTTTAATAACAATAATAATGAATTAATAACTTAAAAAAAAACTGAAATCATAATTAAAACGTGTAAATCTGTAAGTCTTAAATTTCAAAAGATGAATATTTAATACGACAATGCAATATAGGCTTTAGTTTCTTCCTCTCTACATCATGTTAACTTCTCACGTTTATATGTACATAAATACACATACATCAACACATGAACAAAAGTGGCTTTTATATATAAGAATGAAATACAACACACACTCATCAAAACCCTCACATGAATATAACCAATACACAAACCATAAGTGCAACAACTGAGTCCCTGCCACGGTTCTCAGCGCTCCATTCTGCGTTAAACACACAACAAATTCTGTAAACCTCCTTATATATGATATGTATATACACATTAAATGTGTGTGTATACGCATGCGTAGATCCCTTGTGTGTGTGTGTATATAGGAGCGTATATACATATTTGTACAAATGAAATTGTAACAACACACACGAGAGCTTACCGGTGGTGCTGTATCTGGTGAAAACACGGGCCCTTGACTAACCGTTGAAGGAGAAGTGGGGGCAGACACAGGAGGTGCAGGTGGGCCAGGGATCGGTACCGGTGCCGGAGCTGGTGCTCTCTTGTGGTGCTTCTTTGGCGAAGGTGCAGGTGCCACAACTGAAGGTGCCTCAACTGGCGGAGAATACAGGTGCCACAACTGGAGCCACTACAGGAGCTACCACTGGTGCCACCACGGGAGCTACAACAGGAGCCACAACTGGCGCTACCACTGGTGCCACCACAGGAGCTACAACAGGAGCGACAACTGGAGTCTGTACTGGAGAACTTACTGGTGCCACGACAGGAGCCATAACTGGACCTGCATTGGGAGAAGACACGGGACTTGTAACTGGAGCTACCACAGGTGCAACCACTGGAGCCGTAACTGGAGCAGTAACTGGAGCGGTAACTGGAGCAGTAACTGGAGCTACCACTGGAGCAGTAACTGGGGCAGTAACAGGAGAACTTACAGGAGTAGTGGCCACAACAGGGGAGGAAGCGGGTCCTGATGGTACAGATGACGGAGGAGACGCAAATGCGGGTGTAGAAGGTGCAGTTGCTTTCGAACTCGAACTAGGACGTTCCGCGAGTAATCTGTGCAACATTTTCTTCTTGCAGCGCCCACCATCGCATTTGTAATAGTCATACAGAGCATTCTTCTCAACATTCCACTAAAGGAAACACAAAGTTATTAACTATATATATATATAGTATTTACACTCACCTCTACCGTTCCAGACGATTCATCCACTAATTTACCTGAAATTTCAAACATATATACACATCAATATGCATTGGATCCATATACTACATATATACATACATACCTATGATGATTGCTTTCTTGTTGTAAGCATCCACATTATACACTGCGAAACAAAGGAATGACAATCCAAGTAGCAGTGTTAATCTTGCCATTTCAGATGTGCCCTGCTCAAATGGAACTTCAAAAGCTCAGTTTCTCCCTCTCTCTCTCCTTCTCTCTCTCTCTCTCTCTCTCTCTCTCGCTCTATACCTGCAATGTGTACCGCTACAACCGAGAAACTATACAAAATGAATAAAACTATGGAAAAATATACAAACTATGCAGGAAAAAAGAACTAATGTAAGCTATGTGTTCCTCAGTGTGTATCTGGTTTATTAAGAAACGGCCAGTGATATAGACTCACTAGCGAAAGTAGGACATTGCCGGTCTGTACATAGCTGGTAATTGCCACCGGCTAGATTCTCGTAGCACATTCCGTTAAAATAGCATATTTGAGAGCATATAAACATATTCCGTCTATAAGTATATTCTGTTGTTGTTAGATTAATAGCCGTTGAGGAATATGAAAGCATGGGTGGCGAAAGATCGTGTTTTCTTGCTATAGAGCAAATAACGTGTACATATTTTCTTATCATATTTATTATTGGTAGTAACCATAGTATTAATTTATGTGCATATTGGGTCTGGTGTCTTTTCTAGTTACAGTGCCACACTAAACAAGAATTAACTGTTTAACAGTTTTGAATTAGTTAGAGACTACATCGTAGGGAAGGTGTATCTATTATACTTTAATGTATAAAGAAATCTATATAGGTACACACAAACACACACACACATGTGTGTATGTATTGAGTGAAGTTTACGACGTCAGTGTTAACCAGGTTTCGAGTTACAGCACGCACGCACATATAATTGAGCTGCCACGACTGCATGATGTGTATACGTATGAGTATGTGTTCACGTGTGAATGCAGCATATATATATATATATATATATATATATATATATATATATATGACTTGCCCGTGAACAGAGTCCAGTAATATGGGAAAGCAATAGGACTACTGCTTGCTACGCTGTAAAACAGTAACACCATATATAAAGTTGGTGGATCTTGCATAAATAATCGTTAGATATGGACCCGTTCCGCTGCTGCTTTGCTTTCTTCTCTGTATATCTATATCTATCTATCTATCTACACACACACACACACACACAGATGTGTTATAATACGTATTATATATATATACGTGCACATAGATAAGTGTGTACATATAATTTGAGGTATATATATATTATATATATATACATAACTTCTATAGATTATTTACCCGGATGCAAGCGCGGTGGTGCAATCAAACGGTTGGGATCTGTTGGGTCTCGATCATACTGTCCATGTCAAGTTGGTCTGAACATATACACAGTACATACAAACAGACATAAATGCGTGTATAGATATAATATATGCATACACTGTGTGCGTGGTATGAGTTTTACCTGTTAGAATACAAACAAAGCTATATATATATATATATATATATATATATATATAAAGCTAAAAAAAAAGGAAAAAATATATATATATTTATATATTATATAAATATATATAACGTGACAGCTAGGATAAATCAAACCGACGCACCTAAACTGACACACACACTCACACACGTATATAAGTTGTATGACAGAAACAATTCATCAGTTCAATCAAGAAATAAGTACCTTCTTTGCAGATCAAATGTCAACATATACATACAACTATATGTATGTATATATAACTACAGACACTCGTATAATTGTATACTTGTATATAAGCCATAAATTAATACATTGATTATATATAATATTCTTACTGCCATACCAAGGAAATACCCGATCCATCGAACTCTAGTGTACAGTATATAGAGTAATATATTCAGAAGAATATACACTCAAGTATATACATACTAGAAAGATCAAGAAAACCACATATACACATGTACTGAGTACGTTGTACCCTCTTGTTTGAAATCAATTAATGAAGAAAAACACGTCTGTGTATGCCTGTGCATGTATATAAAATATAAAAGGAAACGTACACATATGAATGTGTGTCATGTATTTCAATGTGCATAACATATTTGCTTGAAAATATATTAAAATACAAAAACCTGGTGTTGTCTTGGATGGTCCTCATGTGTCAATTAAGAGCACGGGATCGACCTGTCTGTGAGCCTTTAATAGTTGTATAAGTACCAACAGACGTATAAATACCATAGCAGTTTTTTAATGTAACAACACACACACACACACACACAATCAACAAGTTGTTCAGCGTGTGTTGATAACAATATATGAAGCGTATATATAAAAGTAGATATACGGATTAGCTGTTTAAAACATGCAAGTCCAACATGCATAAATACCAGAAAAGTTCCACACCTTCCGACTAATATGTACATATACATATGTATACATAAGTACACACCGTGACAACAACATATATTGAAGTGTTTGATATATATATATATATATATATATACATATGCATATGTCATACATGTATATCAATGAGCCCTGTGCATCTTAGCTTTAGTTCCTTAGACGCAGAGAGAGAGAGGAGAGATTAAATACCAAAATACATTTGTGTGAAATGAACAGTGTTTAATATACAAACACTTATTTAGCATTTAATAGTTAATAATCATATACTGATTATTTAGTTGGAGAGCGAAAGTAATCAACTGCCTCTCTATACTTATCCACCTGAACATTAAGCAGGGGATCGACGGCCTCCAGCAGGTTGTCATACGGTCCAAATACGTGGCTTGATGGAGGCGGATCATCTGGGTCCGTCGAGAGGCTGTGCTGAGCCGTGGTGAGGCCACTAAGGCAGTAGCAAGTGTGGTAGTAGTCTTTAGACTTGCCTGGTTTGTCTATGAGGCCTCCGTTTAAAACCTGAATAATAAAATAAAAAAGCTTTAAGAGTTTATGTATGCACTCTGTGTTTGTTTGTGTGTGTGTGTTCAATAACAAACACAATAACATATTCACAAGCTATTCACCATGCATACATATACATACATACATACATACATACATACATACATACATATATATATATATATATAGTTAATTTATATAAATATGCCCTTGTTGCAGTGTGCTTTAACTGGAGGTTAGGCCACTCTCACATATGCATATACCTGGCAGCATAAAAGTATGTAGCCTTGGAGAGCAGTGGGATTAAACAGAGGCCTACATTTCTGGTTCACAGCCCTTCTCACCGGGAAAAGCTTCTCAGCAGTGAACTCTTCGATGCCATCCGAAGGCATCATGCCACCCACAGGCGTCCCATTATTATCCTCGGAATATTCTCCCATGGTGCAGGACTCTTGAGTTTGTTGCGAGATTAAAACCTTCATTACCCTCTGAAGTAATGGGAATAATCCACCTGCGTTTGATATATTTACATAATATTCAATTACGCTTACGATCTTATAAAATTAGATATAGTTAAACTCTATGCTGGCATATATGCTATATGTCATACATGTTATATATGTTCGTCTATGCTTTTATCCATCTACTCTCTCTCTCTCTCACACAGACACACACGCACGCACGCACGAGATACATATACTACAATACCAGCTAACATTGCGTAACAATATATGCATAACTTATTAAGCATGTAAAGATTATATTAGGGATAGCTATTATATGTATACCTGCCAGAAGGAATAGCATCCATCTACTAACTTGTTTGTCCGACCTTGAAAACCGCCCTCAACTCTTCCTTGGCGAAAAACAGCCCAGTTCTGCAATATATGGAGATGATAAGATTGCAATGTACACATGCAAAGATAATAGTTTAGACATGTAATATATCAATATTAATGTAATAGTTGTGATATATTAAACATTACTTACAAGTAAGCGAGGTAAGTCAAGAGCATCAACTTGATTGGCGATTACAACAGCAGCTAGTCCACAATACGTATATCTAAATAAAAAAGAGCATCAAGTAAATTGTGTGCTCGCGTGTGTAAAACGTAATACCCTACCCTCCATGAGCCTCGGCCCCAGGCTCCCCTCCAATTCCACCTTCGTATGTTTGACAACTGCATGGTATCCAATGAAGAAACAACACGGAGAGAGAGGGAGGGAGGGAGCGAGGGAGCGAGGGAGGGAGGAGAGAGAGAGGGAGAGAGAGAGAGGGAGAGAGTGCCTTGCTACAAAATCTCCGAGTTTTTCCAGCAGCGGCGATTCCAGAATATTGAGAAGAGATGCAACCTGCGAAGTAAAACATAACTAACAAATGTACTTTGCATATGTATGTGCATCTGCATTTGGGTGTGCGTGTGTGTATATATGTGTGTGTGTGTACAAAATACATATAAACTCGTGCTCACCGAAACAGCAAGATAACAACCACGGACGTCCATTTCTCCCCCTTCATGCAGCCTACACAAATGCCGTTCCATATGACTTGAAGTTGAACACACACACACAAGTTTGTGTATACATGTATGCAATCAAATGTGTACTGGTCTCTTTGTATACGATACCTGAATCCTCCACAAGGATCCTTCATGCGGAGTAAAAACTGAAGAATCCTCTCCCTGCAGATCTGCCATGCTATGTAAGTTCTCTTAATATTTGCACAGCAGTACTAGCATACTGAGTTTACACACGCACGCACGCACGCTAATGCTAATGAATCATGAAGATGTGTCTTTGCAAGCATCCCACGTTACCTATTGATTGAAGCAAGTGCGGCTACACCACCCACAGTAACCAGAGTACAAACAGCAGCATAAGTTGTAGCTAAATGTGCAATCTGTTTAAACTTGTGTTAAAAAAGAATAAAGTAAAGTAAGGCTTACTTGTCCAGGTCCGCCACCATAACCTCCTGATGGGTCCTGCACATTTAGTTAGTAAATAAAGAATATAACATGTTTAAGTTGGTTTACCTCGCACCTCTTAAGAAAATCCACTATATCCGCTTGCATATGTGCATCAATTGGCTGACCAAGAAGAGCTATCGAGTGAACAATCCAGAAACATATCCATGGCCGACTGAAAGAAGCAAAATCCATACATACATATATATATACACACATGTGTGTGTGCGTTCTGTGTGCGCAAACCTTGAGTCGAGAACTATAAATGAAGGAGGCAGGCGAGCAAGGCCCTTGAAGAGATAAGCCAGGTGTTCTTCCCTCCATAGCTCTGACCTGAAGAACACACACACACACACACAACATAAACATTCACACACACGCACGCATACGCAATTGCACCAAATATGAGAAATTGTGTAGAGATACTCACAGGAATGCGCGATTGCGGTAGCCTGCATTCGCAAATCCCTTGAAGATTTCGGAAACCTTGCATTCCAGAGACTTCTGATCCCGCTCTGTGTCCGTCATGGCCTCCCCTTAAGAACCCTAAACCACTGATAAACAAGTTAAACTAATTTAATTTAAATTACATATTGTAATTTGGTTATTTAGAATAAAGGAATATTAATCTGCTTACATGACTAATCCTCCCCCGTATATACATGTATACATGCCTATAAAAAGATTTAATATACTACATTATAGGAGATTAATAATATAAATGAGCATATCGGTAACAAATGTCAACAGTATTAAGAATTCAATACTGTTGCAAAATTTACAGAATTACATGACATACATTTGTATGTAAGAAATTCATAGTAAAAATTAACTTCATATATTTACAATAATAACAATATTAAATATGGTTTTTATATTAATCATTTTTATGTAAACCATAAAGAGATTTAGAAACTAGTTTGTGGTTGGTTCGAGTTATCAATCTTAATATAGTTTTTTAACACTGATCAAACCATGGCTTGTATAATCATTAAATAATGTGCTTTCTTTTTCTAATATGAAACCTGTGGTAAGAGTATAATACTCACATCACATCATTATGTATATGTTATATGTTGATTATAACAAGTATTGTTCTGCATTCCTCTCTCTCTCACATACACACGCACGAATAAACATATGGATGTGCATACGCTACGCATTCCCATGGTCAAGCACACATGCATTATGTATATCTCCAGAGGAGAGAGATAGTTTTGACAACAAAAATAAATTTGATTTGCTTAAATTTCTTTAATACATAAAACTTAGATTCATCAAATAATATACTTGATCTCTATGTGCCTCTCACTCAACAACACTATTTAATAGAATTTATTCAGTCAGGAATGTCATTGAAAGAATATCATCTTTAATTAACATGAATCATATTTAAATTATACTTTTTGAGAATTGATGATAAATGATAAATATGTAATTAAAATATCATTTAAAATAGCATACAAAGAATTTATCTATATTTTAAAAGAAACATTAGCAAAATAAATTTAAGGTTGTATCAGATAAATATAAAAAAACTGCACATGCTGAAACACTCCTTTTTAAGTTAGATAAAAATAAAACATTTAAATACTGTTGTAAATGCTTTTACAATTCAGCCCTTTTTGTATTAGTGATAATTAATTAAAACTTAATTAACTGACAAATACTAAAAATTAAGAAAGAACGTATTTTAAAAAAAGAACAGTAATCCCATACTGTATTCATTACTCTATTGTATTTATAAAAATAAAAAATTATAGCAAAACACAAAATAATATATTATACTATTTATAAAACATGCATAAATACAATTTTTATTTAAGTTAAACTGTATTAAGTTCCTAACATGTTTATAAACATTAGCTGTAAAATCCTTCATAAAAATCAGTATTAGTTCTTAATTCTATCTTAAGCAATTTGGGAAATATTAATTTTACAATGTTAAAGTAAATCATAAATTAATTTTAGGGACTACTGCTCAGATTATTTTGTTTTTAATTTTTCTTTTCTAATAAAACTATTATGAAATATAAAATGTCACCGTTTATATTTCATATGGTTGTATATAAAATTAGGTTAGCAAATTTTATTTAACTATGATTGCTGTACGTCTTAAATTTTTATTTGGATTGTGTATGATATTTTCAAATTATTTAAAAAATTATATAAGATTGTATACTATGTATACTAAAATTATATAAGATTGTATACATAGAATATACAAATATGTACATACAAATATATCATTTATAATATATGTATATACAATAAAATTTATATATAGTCTACACAATACATGACAAGTATCAGTGTAACCGTATAGGTTACTCTCCCTCTCTCTCTCACATATGCATAACATATTAGATAGCTTGTTTGGTCGACCTTGAAAGATTGGTAGTGAGTATCAGTGTAGCCGTATCAATATTCTTGTCATATTGTATATTCTATATAAACTTTAGTAATTAATAGCAATTAATTACATTATTAAACATTAATTATTGTTTTAAGCTTTAGGTTCATCTGGTTTAGCAGCAGATGCATGTTTCATCACAATGGGAGGCCTCAAAGCCTTGTCCATAATCTCCTTTGTATTCTTTCCATGTACATCTCCAGTGTCTCCACTTGCACAAGCCTCTTCACCTATATACACACTCACTTCATTATTAGTACCCTTGTGTGAGCGTGTGCGTGTGTTATACAAAAATTAAAACTTGTCTTAAATGTGTGCAGTGTGTTGATACATAATATTGAACATTGTGTATATGTACAATGTGCTTATATATATCATCTATGTGTGTATGTGTGCCGACCAAACAATCTATCAGTGTATCAATATCACAGTACTACATATGTTTAAAAAATGCGTTCACAATCGTTGTATGTTGTATGTATTATGTGTGTGTGCGCGTGCGTCTCATGTATGTACACACATACACACCTGCTCAACAACACCGAGAACAGTGGGTGTATTTGGGACGACAGCAGAATGCCCTCTCTTGGGTATGCCCAGATTGCGTACGGCAATCCGGTGCTTGCGCTGAGTACCTGGCAACCCACGCACGAGCTTCACCACCAAATGCGTGCTCCATGCCGGCGTCGCCCTCGTCCTCATGATTCCCCTGTTCAATACCCTAATGCTAATTAAACCTAACTGATTTAGAGGTTTAGGGTTAGAATATTGAAAATGTTATAATTACCCTTAACTTTGAAGTATATTATACTCTTTAACAAGTTTCTAAATTACATACATACACAAACTATGTATTTATTTATATGAAAAAATTATATAGCTATCTAAACAGAATAAATACAAAAGGAATATATAAAACAAAATGGTTTTCTTGAAGTTTAGTTATAAGCGCTTTAGTTTATTTAAAAATGTGGTCTTATTAGGCAATGAAAGTTTAGTGTTCATATATTTAATTAAATTTGTTAAATATAATAATCAATAATAAATTCATATGAGCACATATTGTGTTAAAAATAGAAAATGTTACTTCATTTACAAATACGTAGGATATGTAAATGTATAGTAATATGCACTACATAACTATTTAAATAATTTCCCATGTTAAAATAGTTATTGATTCTTTTAGAAAATTAATAATAACATTGGATATAAGGTCTTTCATAATTTGTTTACCATGACTCTTTTTTTTTTTCTTATTTTATAAATTTTTACTATGACTTAGTACAATTATGTAAAACTTAATAGCAAATATTCGAATTACTCATTTCACGAGACTTTATAAGTTTATATTTAAAAAGACTTACTAGTAGCATTGAAATAAATGAAAGTACTGTTCAATTAATAAATAAATAAAATCATTAAAATAGTGAATTGAAAATTAAATATAACAATATTTAAAGCTAAGTATCTGAATTTAGAAAATCTTATACCTTTTCGCCCTTTATGATGTGAGCAGTAAAGTGAATTAATTTGTTAAAGTAAATAATTATTATTATTTTACTATTTTCTTTTATAAAAGTACGCACACACACGCACGCATACATCTACAAACATGCGCTTAAATGGTAAATACAGCACAGCCGGACTCTATACAGAACCATAGCGAGACGTCTGAAATCATGCAGGAACTCCGAGGTACAGCATATACACACGGAGATCCAACGCAGCGAGCACGCAGGAGCATATACCTAGAGAATCTAGTGCTTGCGACGTACGGGAAGCACGGAAAACTAGAGGAATCCAAACGGGTCTTTGACAGACTCAACAGGCCCAACAATGCATCATGGAACCTCATGGTTCAAGCATATGCCCAGAATGGGCATCTGCAGCAAGCCAACGAGTTGCTGGATATCATCCCAGGAAGCAAGGTTGTAGCTGAGAATTCACTTATATCTGCATACTATCAGCTGGGGATTTACAATC
Source organism: Selaginella tamariscina (assembly GCA_003024785.1). Lineage (NCBI taxonomy): Eukaryota > Viridiplantae > Streptophyta > Lycopodiopsida > Selaginellales > Selaginellaceae > Selaginella > Selaginella tamariscina. The sequence continues at coordinate 900,344 of PUQB01000098.1, forward strand.
TGCAAGAGAAATCTTTGATAATATGTATGAAAGATCTGCTGTTTCATGGAACACAATGTTTACAGCATATGCCCAGAAAGGGCATCTACAAGAAGCAAAGAAAGTCTTGTATAGCATGCCGGAACCGAACTTATACATACTCACTTCCACGCTTGTGGCATATGCACACAATGGAGAGTTAAGAAACGCAGAGGAGATCTTTGATAGCATGCCTTGTAGGGATCACGTTTCGTGTACTGCAATGGTTAAGGCATACTCACATAACTTGCAGGCGGGTAACGCAGAGAGGGTGTTTAATGATATGCTTGAATGGAACGTGGTCACATGCACGACCATGTTAGTGGCATATGCCCAAACGGGGCATATGGAATCTGCAAAGAGAATATTCAATGCCATGGAAGAGAGAAACGTGGTAACTTACACCTCAATGGTACAGGGATATGCCCAACATGGGCATATACACGAAGCAGAGGATATCTTTCAGAGGATGCCCGAGCGGGATATGGTAACGTATACTGCCCTTCTCTCTGGGTATACCCAGAAAGGGCATGTAGAGAAGACGAAGGAGACATTCAACGATATGCCCTTTTGGGACTGCATTTCCTGTAGCATCATGCTGCAGTGTTATATAAAAACTGGAGAAATTCACAAGGCAAGGAGTATGTTTGAGGATATGCCGGAGAGGCACATTACTGTATGGAACATAATGATACAAGGCTACGTTGAAAACGGGTGTCTAGAAGAGGGGAAGGCTTTGTACGATCATATGCCTGTACACAGCGTTGTAAGCGGGAACATAATGCTTCGTGGTGCACGTAGCGTGGAGGAGGCCAAGTGTGTGTTTGATGGAATGCCGAGTCGGGATATGGTGAGCTGGAGTTCAATGATCGAGGATATGCCCAAGAAGGACATATCAACGATGCCAAACTCTTGTTTGAGAGTATGCCTTATGTAGATACTGTTGCGTGGACTTGTATGTTTGGTGCATATGCCCAAGAAGGGCATCTGGAGCAAGCCAGATGTATGTTCTATGGTATACCTGAGAAACAAGTAATAGCTTCAAATGCGATGGTTACTATATATGCCCAAATGGGGAATACACACGATCTGAGAAGACATTCAACAGGGCTCCGGAGAGAGATATTATATCTTGGAGTACACGTATAGCGATGTATGCTCAGAATGGAAAACCCAAGGTGGCTATTGAGCTGTTTTGGTGTTTATCTCTTGAAGGTTTGAGTCCGGATGTGAGTATATTCAAGAGTATATTATCGGCTTGCAGTCATATTGGGGATGTAAAGGATGGTTATAAGTACTTTGTATCTATGAATAACGACCATGGTTTAGTTCCTGAGCATGATCACTATTCGTGCATGGTGGATGTTCTTGCGAGGTGTGGGGAACTGCAGGATTGTGAAGAGCTGGTTAAGTATGCCTTTCTTACCGGACTCTGTGTCTTGGTAACTCTGTTTGCCGGGAGTAAGTTGCATCGAGATGGGGATCGCATATCCAGACTGTTGAAGATGGCATAGATAATTATATAACATATTAATGTGTACATACTGTATGGTTTATTTTTTTATTTAAAAGCCAAAGTATTAATATAATAAGCTAGTAGATAAGTTTCTATTAAGTTCTCTGTATTTTTTCTTAATAGATTGTACAATTGTTTATAAAAAAGACTATACTCAATGCAAAGAATATAGTAAAAATTAGTGCTATTATTATATATTCTACATAACTCATTTAGTGCCAATAATGAAGCAACTATAAAGTTTTAATCATAACTTTTCACGTAACTACTAAAATAGTACACTGATAATTTATATAGGTTGTTTATATATACATACACATATATAGGAATATTTTTCGAGAATAGAAATGATAGCATCCAAATATTTGCTATTAATTTGCAAAACAGATTATGCTTCGTACATGATACGGTTAAATCAAAGAAATAATAAATAGCATTAAGAATTTATCACTAATTACAGATATTGACTATATAAACATTTTCATATATACTTTATGCTAATCTATAAGTGAATATGGATAATATGTGAATACATTCATAAACACATGAATAAATTATACATAAAACCCTTGCAAAGTTCCAGCCTACAAATAATTGCAGACACACTCTCTCTCCCTCTCTCACACTGCATCTATGTGTATATTTTGAGACAATACCTTTTTAATTTTACAGATATAATAACACTTGTAATGTAATGTAATTATGATAATATAGGTATACATTAGTATTAAGGTATATACGGAAGCTAATCCTATAATTAGGATAATCTTATAATTATATATATATATTATATATATAATATATATATTATATTATATATATAAGTAAAAGGTATAGTCCTAATCATATTTAAACTATTTTTATAAATTAATAATATATTATCTTAATTATTATTCATACGTACTTTAATTACAAGGTAACTTACATTTTATGGTAGTTACATTGTGGATGTTGTTAAAGAAAATATGTAGATGTGGTAAGAAAAAAAAAAATTCACAAACAGGAGTATATATAAAGGTGAAATTAATCATATTTAAACTATTCTAATATCAATAATATTTATCTTAATTATAAAATTAACCTTTATATATACCTTATTTATTAAGGTAACTTATGTATTTACCATAGTTACCTTACACTTTTAAATATTTAAAACTTAAAAATTATGTAACTTATTTATTCCAAGTAAAAATATAAATACTTATTTATTTATTTATTAATAAACATTTATCTACAAGAAATATAAACAAAAGTTATAATAACGTTTTAAATGATGAGTTGGAATCTTTACTTTAAGGTTAAGAGGCAGTTGCGATAACTACTAGTATGAGATCTAGAGTACATGTATAAATAGACTAGTTTAGGACTAGAAGGGTATCCCGAGTATACTGTTATTTTATACCATGTGTCATGCACAGACATAATATAAGTTTTTTCTCTCTCAATACGTGTATTTCTTACTCGTATTTCTATTATGTTGTATACTATTCCTTCTCCAGTACTGTGACGGGATCCATAGTATTATTGCTTGCTACACACCTTGCCATCCTTACCCTTTTCCAACCTGATTTCTTGTCTATCTTATTCCAATAAACCCTTAATAGGGTTTGTCGAAGGCAATCATACCTATGTGCAAACGGTAGTATTTTGAGGTTCAACACTATACTACCGTCAGAACAACAATGAAGAGGTACCACGGGGAGGACAACCTTTATTGCTAGCACATGTACAAGTAGGGCCACCCTTTTTATTACCACCACAGTGCAATGTAATGGGAATCCTAATGTGACATGTTTCAAATGTGGAGAAAAGGGACATTATTCCATTAAATATAATAGACTAAATAACGTTCGATGCTATACATGTGGAGAATAAGAACATTATCACTCGAATGTCCAAACTGTGAATATAACTCAGGAGTACCACCACTATAACTGGTTTAGGGTTTAGGATAGCTTGTCTTATACAAGATGCAAAAGTGTCTTATAGTACAAGCTATCCTTAGTCAGCTCCTATAAGATTTTGTTAGGTTAATCTTAGTTACAAGATGTAAAAGTACGACATGATTGGGAACATAATAAAATGACATTATACAATAACTGACATGGAGCTGTCGTTAAAACTCAATAAAAAATACAAATTGAATGACCAACTTGACCCTTAGGAATGGAGGATTATGATTGGCATTATGCGAAAGTATTATTTGATAGTAATTTGGAATTGTTTTAAATTGCATAAGACGACTTATATCAAATGACACCGAAAGAAAAGACACATTGTGATATGAAAATTCAAAGAGAGGAGAATACGTAACAATGGATGCACAACAGCAACATATGAAAGTACTTGGATTAACCGACTACTTCAAATAACCAACATGAATAGTGTCCCCATTCTCCACATGTATAGCATCAAACATTATTTAGTCTATTACATTCAGTGGAATAATGTCCTTTTTCTCACATTTGAAACATGTCACAATAGGATTCCCACTATGTTGCATTGGTGGTGGCAGTAACAAGGGTGGCCCTACTTGTACAGGTGCTAGCAATAAAGGTTGTTCTCCTCATGGTACTCTTCATTGCAGTTCTGATAATAGTATGGTCATGGTTCGTAAGGGTATCTTTACTATTTTTGTTCCTTTGATTCTCGTTATATTGTCTTTGTAGATAATTAAATGGATTAGTTCTCTATGTTGCATCCCATCTGGGTGGGGTAGCCTTCAATGCCCCCAATCATCAGTTGTGGTTTGTATCTCGTACTTTAGCACTATCTCGTTTTGTGTCCTACTCCTCCACACAATTAACACTTTGGTATTTTGCATTTCAAAGCACTATTCCTTCATTCTTACATATTGTGCACAATACCATTCTAGGTTGTACTCATACCTCGGTTTCTCTCTTATGCAATCTCCGTGGTTTGCATTCCTCATCATCCATGTATCATGGTGGTATCAACATTTTAATTTGTTCTACCTTCTTTATAACATCTCTCAAATCATGTGGCCTTTTACCGTACTTGGAGTTGCAAACTCTCAGTTAACCCATTGACATACTATTTTCTTGCCAATTTGTCACTGACATCACCCATCTCACAATGATTGTATATTCTTTAAAATCTACATGTGTAATTCTTTACTATTTCTGTAGGTCCTTGTTATGACATAATTCATGCAACTGAATTGCGATATTTTTGAACATAGTAATGTTTGAATAATGTAAGTAGTGTTTCGTACTTATCAATTGTTACACCATTCTTGTAATACCAATCATTAGCATCTCCCTTAAGTATGAACAAAAATATTTGAAGCTTCTCATGCTCATTTGTAATTTCATTTGCCTTGCATGTCTTCTCAAATTGTTGAATATGTTAATTTGTATCCTCATGCTCCAAACCACAAAGGGTGAAGGTACCACTTTCCCCATAATTCACCTCTAGTGCCTTAATCATTAGTACATCCTATAAATGTCGTGTCAATGTATGTAATTCTTTGCTTTCTTATTTCTCGCTTTTGTCTTCCTCTTTGTCCGACTCTCCAAACCCTATTGCGTTCTCTTATGCTTTTAATTGCTCATTATGCCTTTGTGCCTCTTGTTCCTCTAATCTCTTTTGGGTCTTTATTATAGCGTGTCATTGTAAGTATCGCTCCTCACATTTTGTTTTGACATTGTCTTATCTCCTTGTGTTGTTAACGTTCAGTGAGAATTTGGCAATAACCATCCATTCATCTACCATTCAGAGCTGCAGATCCATTCTCATGAAGCCTTTTTGAGCATTATGTCATCTCTGTGTGCTTCAGGGTCAGTTGAAAGCCTTGAATTTCTTCTTTTATTGTAATTTCTCTTTAAACTCCAGCACTTCCTTGAGTATCAGTCTACCCATTCCAATACATTCTTACACACAATCTGTTAGTTACCTACTAATATGACCATCCCTCCATGGTCACCATAATATTAAGTTAGAATTTTCCTATGCCTATAAACGTAATTATGGTTGCCACTGTCAACCATGTTAAGGGATAAATGGAATAAAGTGAATACATGGTAAGATAAAAATCAGAAATCAAACTTTAAAAGGTTGGAATAGAATAAGAATGATAAGGTATATAGTAGGTAGTAGTACTGCAAATTTTGTTCTAGTAGCAAAGAGAGAAAAGTATATTAAAAAACAAAGAAACAAATAAAAAAATGCAATGAGAGTAAGATGAGAGCTTTTATTATGTTCACACAATGATACATAATACAATATTAATATACTCATGATGTTTTTGTAGTCTTATTTTAGTTTATTTATACTTGTACTCTCAATTCGATACTAACTGTTATCGTAATTTTTTCTAAACCTTATTCAATTAGTTATGTAACCTTGTCATTGCCATTAAGATAACTTCTGTATTTCGTTAACTTTGTAGATACATATTCCATCTTAAACTCTATATTACGATGGTAGTATGTAATTCTATGTTCTTTTGTTTAACTTTATATTTTTGCCATATATACTGTTTTTGTATTTTTCTTATTATATGCTTAAGAAAAGAAACATAATTAAAAACTCCTAACTAACTAAATATGATCTTAACAGCAAGTACCTTGGCATTGCTAATAAGTATGCTTTTCATATTGAAATTGAAACTTTATAAAAGTGAAATCAGTAATTTTGTTATTAAACAGTAGGAAATTTGATGAAATGCAAAACTTATTAGTGTAAATTTTACAATGGCATCTTTAAATAAAAATTAAGTCATTATTTAAATGTAATGTCATGTTCCTTATGCATGCATGGTATGATATATAGGTACACATGCATCATGTTATGTAAAATATTGATTCATACATGCATTTACATACTTTGTATATATCACTTTTTTAATTATTCATTTCATGATACAGTTGATTTACTAAGTGAAAAGCCATATTTGTTTACAAAGTGAAATGCTATACCTCTTTATAATTACACCGAATGATAAAGTGAATTTCATTCTTACTCTATGAACCAATTCATTAAAGAATGGAGTAACTATTTCACTTATGTATCAAAAATCTATTGAAAAAGATATTTTTTAAAACTACAGTCTGAATCTACATTTTCATTTTTTTGTTATGTTGTATTGGCTTTACATGTGCAAGAATCAAAAAGAAAAGATGTTGCTCAGCAAGCCAGACGGTGGCGATGATAACTCTTTGAAATTAGCGCATGTTGCTTTACATCGTATTTTGCACATCACTAATAGCACGATTATTCAAACGCTTCTCCAAACGTCATCTGGGAAAGGAACGTGAGTACATTATACGGACTTAAAACCAATTGTCATCCTTTGACACTCCACTTAAACTATTTTTTTATATATTTCATAATCAGTTTTGATTGTCTTCAAAAGGAGGTGTTACAATTACCTCAATCGGTTCCTCGGCACGGAGCAAATTCCAGGAGGTTCCACACCATGTATAATTTAGCATTTCTATTATTCTGTGCCTATCCTCAATGTGGAAAATGTTTAATAAGAATTTCCTAATGCAACTTAATACATTTGATTAGAAGTTTAAAAATTAATTTTCTACTGTAAGTTTTTACAAAAATTAATATAATAAGATTAGAAATTAAAATATTACACTTAATATTATATAAACAATTCTAACAAGAATCTTAAACAATATATTTATGTAAAACATTATTGAATTGAATAAATAATGATGTCAAGAATTTAATGAAAGTCAACAGAGATTTACTTATCTTAAAAATGTTAATAATATTATTTTTATTATATTTATAATATCAAAACTATTCAAAATGTATTATATCACCATAATGATATCAATATCGAATTACTATGCCTGAAATATACATTCATATTTTAAAAAATAAATTATATAAAATATGTAATTTTAAATATAACTCTGCATAAAACAAAGATTTAGCTGGTAAGATAAGAGGTGTATGTATATATGTATGTCTGTGTGTGTGTTTGTGTGTGTGTGTGTGTGTGTATATATATATATATATATATATCATATTTTTAAACTTTATCATATCCTTCTTACTATCCAGAAACCAATGCATTAATTTATATTTATAAATATATTTAAGTAACACTTTGTTTATATTGATTTTCATACTTCTTTTCCTTTCCGAACTGGCTTCTTCCTGGTGGAGTTCGTTAATATATATAATATTATATATTTACTAATATATACACATATTTCTACACAACGATCTCTAGGTTTTTGAACCGGCAACAACTCCACATGTAATAATTATTGACTTGTTATATATAATTTTATAGCTATTTATTTTTAAATCATTTAATTAAACGTGCGAATCTTTGCCATTTTAAATTTCTATAACACATTAATATTAAAGTTATAAAATTAAGAAATTGTATATAGCTCTGGAAGAAAAAAACTGATGTATACAATTTTGTTATTATTTATTTATTTCCTTTCATATGTTCACGTTTAATTCGATGCATGCAAACAAACAATCAAACTCTAGAAAGGCAGTTAAGTCATCTTGATTCGACTTGTATTTATCTTGACTAATAGTATGTGTGTGTACACATACCTATACACGCGCGCATGCACAGGTATGTGTATAGTCAAGAAAAACACAAGCAATACACCTAGTCACACACACACACACATCAAATACACTTACCTCTACCAGCAACCATGTTGTACATAAGAAGAAACAAGTGCAATAAAATGTGAACATACTTCCAAGTAATATATTATAAGTTTAATATAAAGAATTAAAAAACAAAGGATATGGTTTATATAATATAACCATGGAATTACCTCCTGTGACGAAATGTGATAGTATTGGGTTTTTTACGTTTTTCTTAAAAATGAAATTTTTTTTAATGAAATACATATATTATAAGTGTGACATCCTTTCTAGCAGAGCTGAGTTATTTTACTTTCTTGAAGTATGGAATCATTAATTTTAATAAGTTTTAAGATGTATTGTCAATATTAGATTATTATGGATTTATGACAAGAAAATAGAAGAATAAGATATTAAATAAATATGTACCTTTATATTGACAAGCTAACAAACAACGTTATTTACTATTTATATTGTTTTTTTCTATTCCCATTCACGTGGTCTTGCTTGTATGGTGGGCTGTTTGTGTCTGTAGCTGGAAAAGAAAGAGTCTGGTTGATGTGCGTGCGTGCGTGTGCGAATTGTGTACAACAACTCAACAAAACAGTTGAATAATTACATAAGGGTGCTCTTTATTGTCTAAACTTGGAACATTGTAATATGCTCTTGTTAGTCTAAATCAAACAAATGTCGTCATCATCCATTGTTGAAACAACTTCTGTCATATTTATATTCTCTATGCAGTTAGGAACTCAATCCGCCCTTTCACACCTGAAATTTTTTTTCAATATTCACATGTTAATCCATCGTGCCTGCGTGTGTGTAATATAAAGATATATATGCTCAAACATTGATATACACAGCACACATACATGTTCTTCCATACAACAACCCAATCATATATATATAAAACACATATACATATTCTATGGTGTATATGTATACAACACATACGTACGTACTTTACCTAGTGTGTTCATCGTCGACTTTACCCCCGTAACCAAGCAAGGAGAACCCCTACTCATCTTCTTCCTAGAATGGTTAGCTTGTAAGATTGGAGATACCCGAATATTCTCAGGCTCGACATGTACGGCCGACTCCATGCTGATCTGCGAGATCCGTACAGCCCCCATGATCCTCTCTGGCAGCTCGTCCTCACTCTGCGCCTCCACCAAGAATGCCATGTCAACAGACACCGAGCTGACGTATCCAAGTGCCAGGTGGAGAATGTAGCTTGCGACGGTGGAAGATCCAATGTCCACGTCGATCTCCAGGTAGTTTGGACCACGCATATAGCGACACGTTAACGCTCTCCCCAACAAACATGCCGCGTGGTTACCCACCGCCGTGCGGACTATCCAGGGTCCCTTAACCACCCGGTTTATTAGCTTAAACCTGTTGTTCCTGTACACGTACACATCAGTCGCATATACACACTTCAACAACACCCAAATTCAATACCTGAAGGTATCGTCTTCACCGTGGATGAACTTATGAAGCAAGGTACCGGGAAGAATCGGCTCATCAACAGCATAGTAGAAAATTGCACTGTGGTGCTCCTTCCCAGGAACTTGAAGATTCACTGCAACAATGAACGATTCCTTGGCTTCCTCAACTGCAGTCAAGATCCGATGGTTGGATCTCGCCAGTACGTGGTCGAGCCTGGTAGAAGACCTGAGCCAATCCACGCCAACGGGCTCGAACAGCCATTTTTCTGCAGGAACCTTTGTCTTCTTCGAGAAATAGCTCGGTCCTCGAACATGAAACAGCTTCCCAGGAGGTGAAGACCACCCACCGATCCCTTTGTTCAGATCTACCTGCGCCAATGATCCTCCTCGCCGACATTTCGATTTCCAGTCGGTAAATTCCTCCTCGGACGACTCGGAACTCGATCTTGCTGATGAGGAAGAGGAGGAAGACAGCGAGTAGCATGAATCTCTTCGCACTCTTGCCATTCTTCTTCTTCCTGGTATCTAGTCATGCTTCAAATCGACCGGCCGAGCTACAAATTCATTTAATTGCTTGCATAAAATTCTACACAAAGCCCAATATTTTCAATACATACCTGTTGAAATGACCGTCCAGTCCCTCCAAAAGTCCCCAATGACGCCTTCACACGGACCTGTAGGGTTATTTTTATTTTATTTTTTAAATAATTAAATATTTCTTTTATAGAATTAAACTAATTAAAAAATAACGCTGTGTTGCTGTAATATGTGAATCTCTGTGGAGTAGTAAAGTGATTTCTTTTAATAACAGGATTCTCACGTAAAACTACAATTAATTAAACTAATTCATCATTTGACGTTAAGTTTTTAACTGGTAAAATTAAAATATATTATAAGTTAAAGGAACCATCCACTTTTATTATAAATTAAGGTTATGGTTTATAAATTATAATATCTGGAGACAGTGCAATACAAAATAATTCACATACACATGATGATTTTATTTTGATGAATATGACAGCTTTGGAATATTTGCATTGCTCATAGTAATATTTTACAATCGTTCAAATATAATGACGGTGTGTGTGTTTGACTCTCTATATATGTGTATGTGTTTGCGTGTGTGTTTGACACATGTGTATGTACGTATACTGCCTTTCCATAAGATTCTTCTTTCACTTTCCGTCCAAAACCCAAGTGGGATTCAAACAGTTGTTCAAAGTTCACACGCTCAACAGAGAACTTATATTATATTGTTATGCTAAGTATATTGTCTTAATAATAGAGTATAGTTACTATTGTAGATGATTCATTTCCCACAACCTTCCTTGCTTATCCATGATAGCATTAGCAAATCTATATATGACAACAATATATATATTTGTCAATATTAATTCAAAAGTCAAGGACGACTTATTTACTTTTATGGGGACAACGCACGCGAACACCACATGTATACACGCACCCTCTGTGCCATTGAAAAAGATATACTTTAGAAGATTTTATGGTGTATATAATATTTTATCGTGTTCAGTAACTGCTATCTAGAACAAACTTAAATTATTATATTATTAATAATATATATATATAAATTATCTCAAGAGCATCGGATCACATAATGCATAAAATAACAAAGCAGCAGAGTTATAAGATGGACATACTTTAATAGTTAAATATAGCTACTGCATACGCATACGCATACACACACGTATGCATATGTGTATATTTAATTATGTACTTATGTCTAGAAAAGCGTCCAATGCATCGGCCAGTTTTGGAGGCCATCTTCTAGTACTCCGGACCCAGTTTCGATCCTTATATCTTCCGTCCTGTAAAGTGTGTGTGTGTGTGTGAGAGAGAGAGATTTATAGAATAACACACGCACACGTGTGTGTGTGTGTGTGTGTAACACGTACTTCAAGACGTGTCCAGTTGGTTTCCGCCTCTGCTCTTAAGCCTTGTGCATACAAAGAAACGGCAAAAGCTGCTCTTATATCTGGAAACTGTAGATATGTGGTGTATAATACATATATACAATACACGTTTTTTGATATCTACGAACCTACACACACCATGCATACGTATATCTATTATATATGACTCACCTCAGGATATCTTCTCAAAAGAGATCGAAACTGTTTAATTGCATCATTTTGTCGACCAACTTCGTATAAAGCCTATGTAAATGCATAATCAGAGATGCCTTGAATCTCTCTCTCTCTCTCTCTCTCTCACACACACACACACACACACACACGTGTATATAGTTTTGAAAACATACCAGTGCATAATTCCCAGCAGCAAACGCAAACTGAGGTGCAAGTTTAATAGCCTTGCCATAGCTATGTAAAGCGTCATTCCATCTACCAAGAGCTCCCTGTTTAAGTTACATACCATAAAATTCTTATATATATATATATATTATGATATATACAATTCTATAGCATATATGTATACAAATAATATGCTTTATAAGACCTGCACATTTCCAAGATTATTCCAGGCTGCGGGGTCATCTGGTTGGCTCTGGAGAACAGCTTGGTAATCTGCTATGGCGTTGTCAAACATTTTCAACCTTTCCAAAGCTACTCCTCGGTTTAACACTGGATCAACTGCATATCTACAATATATATATATATATATATATAATACAGGATCATACTTAATTATTTAAATTATAACGTGTTTCTAATAGTACTCACGGTGCTAAAAGTATGGATCGATCATAGTCCTCTAATGCTTCCTGTAACTTCCCCTGCAACTTACACCTTTGTAAGAATCTCTCTCTCTCTCTCTCTCTATATATATATATATATATATATATATATACACCACACACACACGGACGGACTTGCCTGTCTACTACGTGAATTTCCTCGGTTGCCATAAGCTCTAGATAATATATCGGAAACCCACTCGGCATTCACACCTTCACACGCATTTACTACTTCGCTCCATAATCTCTCCTCTTGCTCAACCTTGTGAGGAGTATATACAACCAGTAAGGAGTATATATATATGCATATATTTATCTATGCATGTGTATGTGTGAGTACACAAACGGACATATAGCACATGTTAAGGCTATATATATATCCACACACACACATACAAAATTGGAAACAAAGAATTCGGAAGTGAACTATTACTGGTTTCTGAATATATTTATGTAAAGTCTCTATGGGTGCTTACTGCTTATTTGTTTGATAACACACACACACACACGCGCGAACTCACAGTATTTGAGAGCAATGCCTTCTCAAATGTAGTGGCAGCGTTCCGAAGGCGTTGATCAGCAGCATCAAACGGGTGTGTAGGAGCTTTAGAGGGATCAATTTTAGCTGGAAACCAGGCCAGTGCATTATAACTATTTGAACTTGAAACTGATATAAACGTTGAAGCAGCTAACAAGGCTCGTCTCTTTGTTGCAGTAAGTTTCAACTAATTGTCAATAAAAATCAATAGGAAAAAAGAAAAACTCTAAAATATCACACACACACACACACACACACATATCACATACATATAATCATTTTATAATATAAGCTTACCATTTGAGTTTGAATTGAGGCTTTCTCAATTGTTGCAGATATGGGAGTACCTCTTGTAAGACCATTGCCATGGCTTTTCCCTAAATTGATTATGAACGATATGCTAGATAACATGTGATTATTAATTTTGTCATTTGAGTTAATAAAATATTAATTTCGTTACTTGTTATACTTTAAGTGTTATTTTGTTTCGAAGGGTAGACTTTATAAATTAGAAATACGATCAGTGGATGTGAAACAACTTGAATTTTATTTGTATTAAGATATTTCTATTTATAAGAAAAATCTTAAAAGAGTGTTCAAGCATTTTATATATATTAAAGAATATATATAAACTAGTTAAAGCCAATTATTCAAAACGTTGGACATGAGAAATATTATACAGTTTGTAATTGATAATGCGTAACTACGTGATCAAAGACTTCCCCCTTATTGGTGCATGATGTTGTGTAGTCATCTCTTAGATTTTACATTAAAGATTTTAGCAAGTTGGACTGAGTCACTTTTTTAGTTAAAAGATGTTAAAGGCTTGTGTCAATCTTTATAAGAGTCCAAAGCTCCTAGTTGCTTTGTGGAAGATTGCTTTTAGAGACATCGTAAAACCTACTATTACTCGCTTCTTACAAAGAGTATGCTAAAAACATGCTGGTGATTAATGAGTGATACCAACACTAAAATAAAACAGAAGCAACTTTTTTGATAAAGAACTTTCGTTTTTGAATAAGATGTATGCTTATGATTTCTATATCAAAGGTCCTTAGAGTTGCTAACAAAATAGGAGCAACCCATGGGCATTATTTTTGAACTGATGGATCATATGTAAGAATGTTTGTTAAAGTTGGCTAATGATGGTATAGTTGATGAGCAAAAGGTCGTTACCATTAGAGAGTTTATTTAGTTGAGCCTAAGTTAAAAATAAGTTAATGAAACATAAAACCATAATGTAAACAAAATTGCTAGGTTATACTACATAACAAATTACAAAGTGTTGGTAATGTTTGTATCCTTTATGGATGAATGATGCAAAAGATAATGAAACAAAAGGAACTTTTATTGATTACATTGAGCTTATTGCTTTAGTGACTTGGAAAAACAAAGAAATCTTACTTTGTGATATAAACAATTTTTGGGGACATGCAACAAGTGATATGTGTGATTACTTACTACAATCGAAGCATGCTTTTGAAAAGGTATAATGGTGGGAAGAATATGGTAAGTTATAGTAATTGACTTTATAAATTCTTAATCAGCATGTGTCTGTTTCTACTACAGAGAAACAAAATGTGTTTGACATAAATCAATCAAAGGGATAAAGCTTAAGAATATGGAAAAGCTTGTCTATTGTTACATTATAAAACCATAGAAGAAAGAGACATGTAAGCTTATGGAAGTCAATATTAATAATATCAATTTGAAAACAGTGTGAAGATTGTTGAAGATATAATAAAATAGAACAGTTTGAAGAGTTATTAAACTCTATAGAAGATGAAAAATGAGTTTGTGTGGATTTGAAATTAGTCTATGTGGTGGTTTTTATTTGACCCAAGTTTGAGTTTGAATATAAGTTATTTAAATATTTCTTTTCACTTTCTTTAAGGTTTTTCGCATTTAGTTACTCTAAAACCAAATTCACATTTAGATGCTTTGGCACTCATAAACGTATTTGTAACGTTTGATTGTTCAATGGCAAGTATGATTATAATATTGTTATGATACTTTAGTTGTTAGAAACTTTAACAAAATAATGAATTGTTTTAATGGAAATTTCAAATGCTTATGTGATATGTCCTTTATTAAATTAAATTGAGAACTTAAATACAACTTAATTACACACTTAGTTTACACGAGTTTGAATGCATGTTAAATACATTATTTCCACATCTCATGTTCACTTTCTGATTGGTCTTATTAAAATCTTTACAAAAATTTCTATTGCTAGATATATCATACCAATTGTACTAAATAACAACTTATTTATCTCACTTCTTGTTTTATAAAAAGAAAGATAAGAATATGCACATCGATAGTTAAGCTTGAATTTCATCTACCAAAAAATCTTTATGTCACTCTGCTTTTATTACTTTCTATCAATACAAAAAAATTAAAATTAAATAATATAACATGCCTTATTACTTCCTATAAGTACAAAAAAAATTAAAATTAAACAATATAACATGCCATTATGACTTAAACACTAACCTCTTCACCCAAATATGCAATTCATGTTGTGTAATTCTTTTACGAGTTCAGTTATTTGTTTCTTTCTACTTGTGATTTACATAAATTTCTTTATTTATTCTAGTCTATTGCATCTCCATTAAAAATAAAAGTAAGGTATACTTCAACCTCATAATGTTAGATATGTATGAGTACCTTAAGTTATGTAATGAAGTATATATAGAAACCACATTTCAATTCAAGGGAGAGGGCATGTTGTGCACTAACATGGTAATCATAGAGTTCCATACAATTTTCCATGCCATTCATAGAAAATCCCATTCATGGTATCGAGGACATGTTCATGGCCTAAAATTATGTGCACAATTATATTATAGTGATGTACATAATTCATAAATGTCTTGAGTATCAAGGATGATTTTTTTTTAATTAAGACATATGAAGACCCAAAATGACATAAGAATGACCATGGATTTATGAATAACAGTTGAGCAACTAGACTATGCACTCTTCATAGTTAATGATTTATGGATAATAATTGAGCAACTAAAATATATGCACTTTTCATTATAACCATAGAGTTTTCTTTACATAAAAGAGGGAAATATGTATTTTCAACTTCTTCCCAACAATAATTAAACTCGAGACACCCCCATCTTGGATCAAACTTGTGACCTTGGATTGGATGCACCATCCTAAGTGTTGAGAACTAAGTATCCCCATCCAAGGCCCTAGCAAATATTGAACTTGAGGCTGGCCCTAGCAGGGATCAAACACAGAGCCTCGAACAAGATGCACCATCCTTAGTGCTAAGGATCCATCCAAGGATAAACTCTTGGCCTTGGATGGAGATGCACAATCCTTGGTGCCGAGGACAAAGCATCATCTGAGGCATTAAAGAGGATTAAACTCGAGGTTGCCCTTAACGAAGATTGAACTTAAAACTATCCCTAGTGAGGATTAAACTCAAAGTTGCCTCTAGCGAGGATTGAATTTGTGGCTTTAGATAGGATGGCATTGTCCTTTGTGTTGAGGTCAAAGCAGCCCATCTGAGGCCCCAACAAGAATTGAACTCAAGGTCACCCCAATTGAGGATCAAACTTGAGGCCGCCCCTGTTGAGGATCGAACTCAAGGCCACCCCTAGTAATTGTTGAGGATAAAACTTAAGGCCACCCCCAATGAGGTTGAACTCGAAGCCGCCCCAGTGAGGTTGAACTCGAAGCTTCCCCTAGTGAGGATTGAAGCCCCCCCTTGTGAGGATCAAGTTTGTGGCCTTGAACGGGATGGCAATCTGATGTTGTGAGTTTGATACTTGTTGGGGCCTCGGCCAAGGAAGGAGCATCCCTATCTAAAGCGCCAATGAGGATCAAACTCGAGGCTGCCATTGTTGAGGATTGAATTCATGGCCCCCCAATGAGGATTAAACTCAAAGGATACTCCATCCTCGGCACCAACGAGGATCAAACTCAAGGCTGCCAATGTTGAGGATTAAACTCAAGGCTGCCAATGTTGAGGATTAAACTCAAAGCTGCCCCTAATGAGAACTAAGCTCACGGCCTTGGACATGATGTCAGTCCAAGGCACCAACAAAGATCGAACTCGAGGCCACCCTTGTTAAGGATCAAACTTGAGGCCACCATGGGTAAAATCAAAATCTAGGCCGCTCATGGGAGGATCGAACTCAAGGCCACCCTTGGGGAGGATTAAACTCGAGGCCACCCTTATTAAGGATCAAACTTGAGGCTGCCCATGGGAGGATTTAACTCTAGGCCACACCCATGGGGAAGATGGAAATCTAGGCTACCCTTAGGGAGGATCAATCTCTAGGCCACCCCTGGGGAGGATCAACCTAGCGAGGATCATACTCAAGGCCATCTCAATAAGGTTGAACATGAAGCCACCCTTAACAAGGATCAAACTCGTAACCTCAGAAGGGATGCACTATCATCAGCACTGAGGATGGTGCATCCTCGTGTTTGAGGCCCCAACAATGGCATTGTTCTCAGAATCAAACTCAAGGCTACTCCTAGTGAGGATCAAATATGCAGCCTTGCACAAGACGCACCATCCTTAGCCCCAAGGATTATGCATCCTTGTGTTAAAAGCCTCAAACGAGATGCAGCATCCTTAGCACCAATGACTATGCATCTCCGTGTCAAAGGCCCCAACAAGATTGAACTTGTAGCCTTGGACGGGATGCTTTGTCCTTCCAAAGAGAATCAAACTTGAGGCTGCTCCCTTGAGAATTATGCATACTTGTGTTAAAAGCCTCAGGCGAGATGCACCATCCTCAGCATCAATGACTATGCATCCTCGTGTTAGAGGCCCCAACAAGATTGAACTTGTAGCCTTGGACGGGATGCTTTGTCCTTCCAAAGAGAATTAAACTTGAGGTTGCTCCTCCGAGGATTATGCATCCTTGTGTTAAAAGCCTCAAATGAGATGCACCATCCTCAGCATCGATAACCATGCATCCTCGTGTTAGAGGCCCCAATGAGATTGAACTTGTAGCCTTGGACGGGATGCTTTGTCTTCTAAAGAGAATCAAACTTGAGGCTGCTCCCCCAAGAATTATGCATCCTTGTGTTAAAAGCCTCAGACAAGATGTACCATCCTCAGCATTGATGACTATGCATCCCCGTGTTAGAGGCCCCAACGAGATTGAACTTGTAGCCTTGGACGGGATGCTTTGTCCTTCCAAAGAGAATTAAACTTGAGGTTGCTCCTCCGAGGATTATGCATCCTTGTGTTAAAAGCCTCAGACGAGATGCACCATCCTCAGCATCGATAACTATGCATCCCTGTGTTAGAGGCCCCAACGAGATTGAACTTGTAGCCTTGGACGGGATGCTTTGTCCTTCTAAAGAGAATCAAACTTGAGGTTGCTCCCCCGAGAATTATGCATCCTTGTGTTAAAAGCTTCAGACAAGATGCACCATCCTCAACATCAATGACTATGCATCCCTGTGTTAGAGGCCCCAACGAGATTGAACTTGTAGCCTTGGACGGGATGCTTTGTCCTTCCAAAGAGAATTGAACTTGAGGTTGCTCCTCCGAGGATTATGCATCCTTGTGTTAAAAGCCTCAGACGAGATGCACTATCCTCAGCACTGATGACTATGCATCCCCATGTTAGAGGCCCCAACGATGGCACTATTCTTAGTGAGAATCAAACTCAAGGTTGCTCCTAGCAAGGATCCAACATGCAGCCTTGAACAAGATGCACCATCCTTAGCCCCGAGGATTATGCCTCCATGTGTTAGATGAGATGCACCATCCTCAGCACTGCATCCCCATGTTAGAAGCCCCAACGAGATTGAACTTGTAGCCTTGGACGGGATGCTTTATCCTTCCAAAGAGAATCTAACTTGAGACATGTTAAAAGCGTCAGACGAGATGCACCATCCTCAGCACCAATGACTATGCATCCCCATGTCAAAGGCCCCAACGAAATTGATCTTGTAGCCTTGGATGGGATGCTTTGTCCTTCCAAAGAGAATTCAACTTGAGGTTGCTCCCAATGAGGATTGAACATGTGGCCTCGGGATGCACCGTCCAAGGTCTTGAACTCGCAACCTCGAATGGGATGCACCATTTTTGATGGTGAGGATGGAGCATCCCGTACGAGGCTCAATGAGGATTGAATTTGAGGTTACCCTAGTGAGGATCAATCTCAAAGCTACCCCTAGCGAGGATTGAACTCATGGCATTAGATGAGAACCATGACAACTTCAAGATCAAACTCATGGCATCAAATGGGAGTCAAGACATGGCTTCAAGATTGAGCTCATGGGATCAGATGGGAGCTAGGAGATGACTTCGAGATCAAACTCACGGTATTAGATGGGAGCCAGGACAAAGCATTTGTTCGAGGCCCTATCAAGGATTGAATTTGAGGCCACCCCATGTGAAGATCTAACTTGAGGCTGCCCTTTGCAATGAGGTCACCCCCCATGAGGATTGAACTCGTAACCTTTTATGCGCCCCTAATAAGATCAAACTTGAAGCCACCCCTAGTGAGGATCAAACTTGAGGCTGCCCTTAGCGATGAGGTCACCCCATGAGGATCAAACTTGTAACCTCAAATGTGTCCCAACAAGGATCGAACCCAAGGCCACCCCAAGTGAGGATTGAACTTGAGGCTGCCGTTGGCAACAGAGGATCAATCTTGAAGCTGCTCATAGTGAGGATTGAACTCATGACATCAGATGGGAGCCAGGATGCCAATAAGGATCAAACCCGAGGCCACCCCAAGTGAGGATAAAACTTGTGGCCTTGGATGGTGCATTAGTGAGGATCAAACTCGTGGCCTTGGATGAGGAACCTCGAATGTATCCCCAACAAGGATCAAACCCAAGGCCAACCCAAGTGAGGATTGAACTCATGGCCTTGGATGAGGATCAAACTCGTAACCTCAAATGTGTCCCAACAAGGATCAAACCCAAGGCCAACCCAAGTGAGGATCAAACTCGTGGCCTTGGATGGTGCATCAATGAGAATCGAACTTGTGGCCTTGGATGGGATGCACCATAGTGAGAGGACAATGCATCCCCATGTTCGAGAGGCTCAAGTGAGGATCGAACTTGCAACTTTGGACATGACATCACAACTTTGATACTTGCCTCAAGGGGATGCTCCATCCTCGACAAGTATCGAACTCACGACCACCCCAACAAGGATCAAACTAATAGTCTCATACATGAGATGCACCATCCTCAGTGTGAGGATGGTGCATCACCTTTGAAACCCCTAGAGAGGATCAAACTCAAGACCATCCCTTACATAGGCTTATTGTGGTATTCCTCTTAGGCAGGTAGAGCAATGTGCCTCAATTCCTTCCACATAATGGGCCACCTCGAAACTTGTGCTTCTGGGGCTTCCTTCTCGACCTCCATCCTAGTCACGTGGTATGTTGCAGCAATCTCTTGTGTTTCCTGATGGAGGTTTACATCTCCTATGACGAACAAGTCTAGTAGGCAAGTGAGGATGGCCACCTCTTCATCATTGTTGAGCCTTTCACTCCAGTCTAGCACCTGATATTTCTGCAATCGAGCCTCCAAAGGTGGTGCCCGGACTTGCTGCATTGTTATGGATATCAATCCTTTTTTGGTGAGGAATTTTACCTACTGGTGCTCCCAGTCATGCTGCACCTTCGCACTCATGAGCCACGGATGGCCCATGAGTAAGTCGAGCCCCCCCTTTGAGTGCATGTCAAGGATGACGACATTTATCAAGAACTTGGCACTTTGGATCTTGATTTCTACCTTCCTCATGATTCCCTTGGTGTCACCTTAGCTTGGTTTGCCATATGTATGAAGAAGGGTGAAGGCTCCGGGAGTGGTATTCCCAACTTTTAGTAAAGTTCAGCCAACATGATGTTCACGCCCAAACCTCCATCCTGGATGATGTTGTGGACCGTGCAACCTACAACTTGGATTGGTATGGCTGGCATATTGTTATAAAGTCCACTATTGTCGTCGCAACCCTTGGTGCACCTATGGTTGGTCTATGCAGCTCTTAGGTGAGGACTTCATATAACCCGGGAGATAGGCGGAGTAGATTGCCTATGGTCACTGATACC
This sequence comes from Selaginella tamariscina, assembly GCA_003024785.1. Classification (NCBI taxonomy): domain Eukaryota; kingdom Viridiplantae; phylum Streptophyta; class Lycopodiopsida; order Selaginellales; family Selaginellaceae; genus Selaginella; species Selaginella tamariscina. The sequence continues at coordinate 921,237 of PUQB01000098.1, forward strand.
TGGGTCTCCCATAATTTGCATACGAGGCTTTCATGGATCCCTATCATTCCCCCTAATCCTTGGCCCTAGGTGAATCTTTTCAATTCTGCAGCAACCTCCACTTCGACACTCTTCCTCGCCCACTATCCTAACTTAGAACTCTTCCTCGTTGGACTCCCCATAGTCCTTGTTCTCTAGGTCGATTGGCTTGCTCGCCTCTTCTGCCCGTCGAGCTTGTGACCTCGTGATTGCCCACATTATAACTATAGTGGTACTACTGCTACATGGTTGGCTTGTGGTGCGGAGGCTGGTGTTAAGAAAAAGGTGGTTGGGCTGTCTGCTATCTTTGTAGTTCCTGGCACATGCACTTCTAGCATTGGGCTTGATCGTTGAGATCCATGAGCAACAGTAGAGTGGGTGGTGACGGTACACAAGGCGCAAACCAACTCTTAGAGTTTTGATCACCTATCCCTGTCGTCATACCTTGGCTGATATTAGAATCATGATCTCTGACTGCAACCTTCTACCGGGACTGGTCATTCATGTCAATCCTATGTCCCTGGCCCCTTTGGTTGTTCGTGTTTACCCCTAACTTATGTTCGAATGCAAATGCAGCTACCTAGGGTAGTGTCTTGCTCATGAGCTCAGTCAGCCTATAGTAGTTGTCTATGTTGTGGAATCCACAAATGTTACATACCTTATAGTACTTATTTCCTCGTGCTATGTATCCCAATTGGGCAAGTGTTGTGGTCACGTCCTCTTTTGGGATTGTAGCCCTATGGGCCTTCCTCGTGGTAGTTGTCCTTGTTCTTTGGTTCCCGAGTGTCGCTCTCTTTTCGTGGGCCTCATTTGTGGTAGTGTCGTTCACCCCTTCAACATCGGATTTATCTTGTGTCTTCCTCTCTTGGCACCTCTCGGTCAAGGATTGACAATTTTGACTTTCCACTTCTCAGCTTTCTTGGCGTACTGAAGTAACTTGTCAAATGTCCAATCATTGTCCAACCCTATCCATTTTTGAATCTCTGACCACAATCCCTTCTGGTACTGCATCTTCTTGGTAAGGTCGATCGGTGGATCCCTTGGCCAAGCAATATACTCCAACATGCAGACCATGTATTCGTCGACCAACTCTCCTGCTTTTTGCTTTAAGTTAGCTAGCTTATGGATTACTTCCTCCTTGCTCTTCTCCTCTCAGAAAATGTCCAAGAACGCTCTCTGAGCGGAATCCCACTGAGCTCCTTTGTTTGCCTCGTGAAATTGCATCCACCATGCATGCGCCTTCTTGTCTAGGGTACATGTGAATGTGCTCAGCTTCTTGTGGTTGTCAATTATGCTTCTCAGGCTTCTTGTGGTTGTTGATTATGCTTCTCAGCTCACACACCTGTTCAAACTTATGCACATGTTAATCAGCATCTTCGCCCTTTGCTCCCTGGAAAGCAGGTAAGGGCACTATCATTGTGCTCTTTTGCATCCGATTGGCCCCCTTTCCAAAGCTGGCTAGAGCACGACACATAAAGAAGATGGACTAGAAAGACCCTAACCCACTGCTCACCTACGTGCTTATATAATGGGTTGGGCGGTACTAGGACGTAGCCCAAGTGGCACTTCCCTATATGACTAGGTCTTGGCCTACTAACTTAATGCACCTCCCTCACATGTGCTGTCCTTAGTATTGTGGTGGTTGATCCAAACAATTAGATCTAGCCTGATGTTAGTGTTGCTTGACAACTGTCACTGTCAATCCATACCTATTGTAAGTCACCAACTCCAGCATTTGGCTTCCCTTCTAAACTGCTGCTTGTTCCGTTTGCTGGTCATCTGACAGTGAACAAACCACCGTCAGCAAAATGTAGTTGTTATTCTTAATTAGGTAAGTCTACCCTAACCAAATTATTATCCCTAACCTAGAATTTATCTTTAACCACCCAGGCCATATATGCCATACACAATCCATGTTTTATAAAACAGCCTATAATGTCATGTGGGTTTAGGATTTACAATGGCCATTTATGGGGCATTTATGATACACACGAATACACAACTAATAAACTTCAAAACAATTATAAGATTATTAGGTGAGTGTGAGTGAGCTTATGAACAATTGTAAAAATTTGATCTCCACCATAGACGGCTATAAAGAGTTTGATATCCACTGTGAACGGTTATAAAGAGTTGATCTCCATGTCAATAAATTTAGGGCCGACGAAAGGAAAAAGTTTATATTGTAAAATATACAATATGTTTGACAATATATGTACAATACACATAAGAGTTTTGTGCCAATAAATTGTTAAAACAATTACGATTGGTATAATATGATGTGTAGTTATACAAGATCAACGGTAATAAACCGTATTAAAGAATAATTAAAGATTCCTATCTTAAATTGAAAGTGCATACATGTACACAATATAAACGAATATAGAATCTAGAAATCCAATGTATTGCAAATTGGTTTAAAGGTTATTACTCCGTAATAACATACAGCCCCCCTCCCATAGTCATACTTAATTAAGCTAATTATTGTTTTTATATACATTTAAAAATATAAATGAAAAAGACCTCTAAGGGTTAATGCATTTCATGTATATATATAATTTAGTATATATAAATTTTCTTAAACACATTTTTTCTTTTTGGTTTTTAATATTTGATAATTAATTAAGTTTTAATTAATTACCACTAATACAAAAGGGGGCTATATAACATAATCGTCTCACAAAGAAATCAAAAGAAAAGAATAAAAGAAAAATAAAAATCTCTTTCAAAATTTATTTCAAATATTAAGGTAATAAAATGTTCATTAAAATTTTTTAGAGAAGGTTTGTATTTAGGTATATATAAATAAATAAATATATACTTCCCTCTATTGAAAATAATTCTAGTATTTTATAGAATATGGATCGCATAAGAAATGACACGTACAATGTGAGGATTAGCAAAAACCGGGCTTCGTACAACGGGCTTTTCGCATATTCCCGAATATCCAGGAATATTCTGTCAAATAAAAGGGAATATTCTAGAATATTCTGCCAAGTAGATTATCTTTAACTTTCAATATAAAATGCCGACCAACAAGTGAAAAACGCTAATTATTTGCCGACTAGACTTTACTATACCGACTAAACTTAAAAGTCGCAGGTTCGACATTGCGCTTGCAACAACCAATAACCGATGCACTTCTGCTGGAGTAAGGGTCCGCCTCTGTAAGAAGTAAGTAATCGTTGGGTCTAATCCAAGAACATGAGTGTACACAAAATACATGTGTTGGCAGGGGCTCCAGTTCTTGGCTTTCTGAAAAGTTGCACAAGTGCATGACGGAACAGCAGAAATTGTTACCTTAGCAGATTGCATGCCTGCAGAGACAATGAAGGCCTCAGTCTTCCCTCTTTGAACCACCTCCACGTTGTTGATCCGACCTTGAAGAATCTTTGCCTGGTTGTAATGTTTCTCATGTTCCTTGGACATTCTTGTTGGTGTTCGCACACTCCGTCCATGGTATGTTGGTACTCTATGTGCTCCCTCTCCTCTTGGTGGTGATGGTGTTCGATCCATTCGGCTACTACTGTCTACCATTTCTTCAAATCCCTCCAACTTGAATCCTGCTTTCAGAAGAGCTTCAACCTCATTTGCATTCAAGTTTGTTCCTTTTTGAACTGGCCAAACCTCTGGAACTTCTGGAATACTCTCAGGAGGAATCCCTGCATATGGTCGTCTGAAGCAACAAGAATCGCGTGGGCAGAACCATAGCATCTGATGAGTGAACTCAATGTTCCCAAATGCATTTGTATATTGCCGTCTACCGTGAAATCCTGGTGCCGGTACACGATGTGGATATCCTATGGGTCTGCCACACTTGCTGTTACCGTCCTGAGTGAGACCTAGACATTTCACCTGACTTGCCTCCCCAATGCGTCTGATGGCCCACTGAGTCATCAACGTCTCTCTTTCAGTGACATTGACATCTTGAAACTTGAGTTTTTTCCTGCGTGCATTTGGGATGACTTGTTCTGCATATTGTGTGTCATGTCTATGTGTACGAAGTGCATCAATCCCATGGTCCCCAGTTGACGGTTGACGAACGGTTCGAACACGAACATTTGTTGTAGAGGCAAACTCTGGACTTGCAAGATGCTCTTCATCACTAACAAGATTTGCAAAAGTTGTTGGAGACACTGATTTTCCCGCTGAAAGTTTCTGCTGTGCACGTTTCAGAAGAGTTTCCATGGAAGGACCTGTGCCTGAATATCTCCCTTCAAATGATGCCTTGACCTTTGCACTTTGGAAAACAGCATCTGTTAAATCTAACATTGTTGCCTCCAACAAAGGAACACGCTTCGTCAGCCTTGCTCTTCGTGCTCTTGCATGAACAACTTCGGAGTTGTTAGTGGTAGGCACATTCGCAACACCATCTTCTGTCAAGTCAATTATCTCTGTCATGGAAATATGATCTTCATGTCTTGCCCACCATGACAGCCATGTTTGCAAAGCGCTAACGTTACTGGACCTGCCTTCCCAAAATGACTCCAACATTACTCGTCGTTCCAACTTATCTTGGTTGGTTAGTGCTGCAGGCCATGAGCGTGCAAGGTTCATGTGCTCCTCCCTGTGTTCCTCAAGTATCCACTTCTTTGTAACTTGACGCACTGACTGCATGTAATGGAACAAACAACTCCTTTCTCTTCCTCTCATCTTTGACCCATTGTTGAAAACTTGACGCAATGCTAACCAAATTGCACCTGACTCATCTGACATGAACCCCGCAAAGTTCACATTATGAAGTCCTTGCTTGCTGCACACTTGAAGCATAGTGTTCAAAAATTTGATCACCGCCACACTATCCTCCCTGATCATGTCACCATAAGCAAGTGTCACCATCGACCTTAAACTACACAAACATAAGTGCATTATATTAGTAAGTATTTTAAAACATAGATATGTTAATACTTACAATGGATCATAGAGATGTATTCCCAGTGTACACCAATCATCAATACGATATGTGTGGTCTAGCACCACCCACTGCTGTTCGAGATCACCTCCAGATTGACACCTTCTAATGTAGTCTATTCCGGATCCTGGGCCGGCAACTGTCATTTTGAAGATTAAAGGCTGCTCTTCAGCTCCGTTGAGGTCCATTCCGGGTATGTGGATAACATGTATGAATGGGATTGATAGCTTCTTCTTTAACTGCAGAAGTCCTTCGTAACCTTCTTTGAAACGAGTGTCTCTTGTTCTAGCCTGAGATATCCATTCTCTTGTTCTACATGGAAAGGTTAAGCATCTCCAAAAGGAAATAATAATTTTTTTGCTTACCGGCGGTGATTTGTGAGTGGTAGTAGATCTGACAGAACCTTGTCGTATGATACATCTCCAGAATCTGTTACCAGTTTTTCCAAAATTATATTGCGTGCTGCTTGAAACTCTATGACACGTTGATTAGTTCTTGGGGTTGCAGCGACTGCTTTGTTGATTGTCTCCTTAGCTCTGTCTTTAGAGACCATGGATTCGGGTGGTCTACGTGGGTGTTGATGTTCTCCAAGATGGATGAAAAGCCTCGTGCATGTGATATCATCTGGAATTATGTAATATGCAACAACGGAGCATGTCTGCACTAGAAGGGGCTCATTGTTGCAATGCACACACTTCATTCCAAGCACTCTACCATCTGAAGATAACTGGACTTTATCAATGGTGCCCTTAAATTGGCAGTCATTTGCTTTCTTACTGAAGCTGATGAACGGACATGTTTCCTTTACGCATTTCATGTGGCCAATACATGAACTGCGACTAACACGAGCTGGAACATTCCAATGTGTTGTGCAGCGTTGAGTCCAGTAATCACACCCATCCTTCCTATTCATCCCTTTGTACTTGTCCTTCATTGTTTCGTGTGCTGGCAACTCGTAAATCACATTTCCGTTGCAATCTTCTGGGACCTCAGCAACTTGCTGAATCGATGACGAGACCACCAGTTGCTTCCCAATCCTACATCTCTGACTATTGCGAAGTATTGTTACCATAGAATTGTCCCGATCTGTTGTCTCCAACCGGAATAGCGGTCCTTTGGAAGGAAGAAGTGTGTAATACACAAAACTGCTAGCTCTTGCCCCTTCTGGTTCTACCTCAACATTCGCAGCATCTCCACCAACAACAGACATCAAATGCAGCACTTTAAAAGATTGCCAAGGTGGAATGTCAAATGCAGACCTGAGATCTGTTTCAAAGACAAATGCAATACCATCTTCATCTGCAGGGAAGTCCTTGTCAACACCATTGTAGCTGATTCTTGCCATGTAGCAAAAATGGAACAAACAAAAGTTAAAATTCAAAGACAATGAACATATTACACACGATGGTTAATGTGTTTGTCAGTCGTGAGGCAATCATTTCATTGACAAATATTAAAAATAATATTAATTGCGTGCGTCTGGGTAGAAGAGTGAAATTAATTTACTGCGTCTGGGTAGGTTTTTTGTAAATTAAAAAGTTTTACTATGTACAAGTGGCGATCATGCATGCAATATGTTTACAGAAATTAGGTTGGTTTTTAATTGATTTAGGGCGGCTAGGGTTTTGCAATTAGGGCGGCTAGGGCAGCTAGGGCGGCTAGGTTTTCGTGGAGCAGCGGCGCATTTGGGGGCATAGCGTGGAGCAAGTGTGGCTCCAGGGATTAATCACAATAGGCTTCCATTGAGGGGGTGAGTATTTTCTGATTTCTTCATGATCTGCTCATGATCTTTTCATGATCTGTTCATCTTTTTACATCTCTTCACAGTTGCAAGAAATCCGAGTCGGCCTGCCGACTCGGACTGACTTCGTTGTCCGTCCCAGTCGGCAGGCCGACTGGGGTGGACTGTTCCAGATCCAGTCAACATTTTGACCGGGGTTGACTGTTCCAGCCCCAGTCAGCATTTTGACTAGGGTTGACTGTTCTAGTCCCACCTAGCATTTTGACTGGGCCTTGTTCGTTCCCAGTCCAGACTGGGCCTCCCTTTGTTGCCAGTCCCAGTCGGCATGCCGACTGGGACTCCCTTTGATGCCAGTCCCAGTCGGCATGCCGACTGGGCCTCCCTTTGTTGCCAGTCCATCGATGGGACTCCCTTTGATGCCAGGCCCAGTCGGCATGCCGACTGGGACTTACAGCAACTGCTCTCTCAGTCGGCACGCCGACTGTGAGGGCTAGTATGTTTTTTTAATTTTTATTAAACATCTTTGAACATTTATTACAGTTTTTTTTAAACCTTATTGCTTTTGTAGATGCGCTCTTCACAACGTTTACAAGAAAAGAAGATGAAGGAAGCCTACTGAGAGAGAAGCAGAAGCTAGAGCTGCAATTCAGAGAGGGCGTCGGGTCGTGGGAGAGGAAGTAGGAAGCTGGCTGTTTCAGGAACAAGGACCTTCAAGTGATGCTCCAGTTGAACAGGCAGCCAGCAGGACTGGTCAGGAGAGCAAGAGGATGTGTTCAACCCCAACAAGAACAATCAGACTTTGTTGAAGAAGTTGAGGATGATGTCTTACCACAGGAGACACAGGAGCAGACAGAAGGCACACAAGCCTCATGCGCAGTGACTTTGTCGAGTGACGAAGAGGATGAACCCAAAACAGAAGAGACGACGCAAAGCTGCTGGAGATTCAGAGGCTGCTAAGAAGAAGAAGAAGGGTAAAGCAGAAGTGCCAGATAATGAGGAAGTTTACAACATTGCAGCCAGCATGCATTCGGAGAGTGCAGTGCGTCTTCTCGCGAAGATCACAATCCGAGAATATGGAGAGGCACCGGATGTCCCTATTTGCCGAATTCTGGGAAATGAGCAGGTGCGGAGAGTCAATCCAGCGGATCTGGAATCTTTGACTAGGAGTTTCAAGAAGGCAGTTGGTTATTTGCGCAACACCACTCAGTTCATCCTTCAAGTTGGGGACCCCATGACAGATGCAGATCTGGCAGCATTGAGAAGCGATGAAGCGATGTATGCTCAGCATTTGGCTTTTGAGGAGGAGCTTCAGTCTGACATGTTCCGGCAATGGGCACCAATGCTTTCGATGAAGAAGTTCATCTGTTGGGATGGTAATCACAGGCTAAAGGTGCTTCAGAAGCTGTACATAGAAGACACGGAAGATAAGAATCAGTGGGCATCGTGCTGGGGTCATGGATAATCTTCAGCTTGTGACAATGTTTCAGCAAATTAATAGGTAAACATAGTGACCTCTAGATCATAGGATTAACTAACTTCGAGATTTTCAAATATGCAGTTCCTCCGCAACGGCAGTGCAAACCACACTGCCACATCTTCTGCTATCTGTGAAGACATGTTGCACCAGTGAGGAGGGCACAGCGAAGATCTTGGCCAGGCTCAGTGACAAGGAACGAGATGACATAAGAAAGTGGAAGGAAAGCGCACTGGACAACAAGCTTGGCATCCACTTCCGAATTTGATCTGTGCAAAGATTTTTTTGAGGTACCATCTCACACTTATATACTTAGTTGATTACGTCTGTGAATTACAGAGTGAGATTGAGGATGATCTTGAGAAGGCTGCAAGGGCATCCAAAGGCAACAAATACCAGGAGCAACAACAGGTCTACATTAAGCATGACAAGCGCATGATGAAGATCTTAGCCATCATCGATCCTGCATTGGGTGAAGAGTGGTTCGACAAGGTGACCCAAATCACATGGAAACAATGCAGATGGATGGGGTTGGAAAAGCTGTACGCGCTTTCAAGGGCGAGAATTCCAAACGAGACGAGAATCATGTACTTCAATAAACTGGTACGTCTCGATCTGAAGAGAGAGCAAGAGACACTTGGATTGCCGGGTGTTCAGGATAAGGAGTGGATAAGGTGGTTTATATCGATTTGTATTGGCGGCATCAGAGAGGAGGCAGTACAGATTCTCACGGGACTCATCGAGGATGGCGAGTGGACAGGCCGGTTACAGATTTCACGACTTGGTACGATGAAGTGCGGGTAAAATGCAAGAACGTGATGTTCCAGCCATTCCATGAGTGTGTGAAGTTCACTTACTCCATAGAGCCGAAAGAGTTCCTCGAACACGAAGAGACAGCAAGAAGGATGATTTGGAGGTAAGGATGATCTTCTTGACATTGTTACATTCTGACACTACTATATGTTCATTACAGGTATGTCGCAGCGAGAAAGGTGCCTCACACACAGACTATGGTATTCTGGTCAGATTACATGGAAGCACCACACATGTGGTCGAAGACAAGATCTGGCCTGACAGAGTTCGAACGTGTAACGTACCGTTCTGGCTTGATTATCCACCTGGGCAACCACCAACATGGGAGAAGGATCTCTACAATGAACACTCAAAAGATCTCCCATGCATCTCATGGGATCCGGCAGAGGTCGACTTCATTAAGAAGACAAAGGCCAAGGCAAAGCGGCGTCAGCCTGTGCAGCAGTCAAAGAAGACTCAGATACAGTAGCTGGCACCTCCACTACTCGCGACCAGCTGCCTTATTCAATTTATCTGAAGTGCTACCATCGCAGGGAACCATGGACATCAAGGATGACTTGGTCACATTCGTCCCTTCACTTGCTACAACTCGAGGTGATAATTTCTTGGCGATTGATGACATCGAGGAGATGCAACAGGCCGTGCTCACGGATGAGAAGGAAGAGGAGGTTCCTGCGCTAGACTGGTTCCTTATAGAAAAGTTCAGACACAGGTGGCCAGGTACCATACAGCTGACAGCCAGACTCGCTACCAGCATATTGCGGGAGAATATGGTTTCAACTTGGTGATCTTCGACCTTCCAAATGGGACCTTGCCAGGAAATACAACGAGTGATACGCCATACCTCTACCTTGATCCAGTGAAGTTCGATGAAGCACTCCAGTTTGCAGGTATGCATATGGCTGCAAATGGTTGGTTGGTTGTGTTTGCTGCAGCAAACACCTGGGATCAAGTTGTCCGAGCTGCAAGTGTGGTGGACCTTCAACTTGCTGCAACGTACTACATCTACAGAGGGCGTGGTTGGGGCTACCGCAACAAGATGAAGGTACTTTTTTCTTTATTCATGAAGTTCATTAATGATTTTTGATGTTTTAACAGGAGAGCATCCTGCTCCTTCTTGTCTTCCAAGATGCATCTAGAGGATTGCGCGATAATCCGCTGCGTTTGTCATCAACAATTCTTGTTGATAATCCTGAGCGGTTCCAAGAACCATGGTAGGCATTTCATTTCAACAATTTAAGTATTTACCATTATCTTCACATGCAGGATGGACTACCAACCGAAGAGCACTCGATTGATGCAGCTCGTGATAGAACGACTCACCCGGCCAGGTGATCTTATCTGGGATATAGGCAGTGGTACGGGGTCCTCAATGCTTGCAGCTATCGAGCTGGGAGAAACATTGTTGGGACTGAGAAGAACCCTGAGCTCGGGAGAATTGCTATGAACAGGATTAAAGAGAACATCCAGCCAGAGGAAATCCCAACCCAAGCAATAGCGACGTCAAGTAGGACTGGTGGTTCACGAATTGCAGCATTGCTCAATCGTAAGAAGAAGTGACAAGTGTTGAATTGTACTCTTTGGTGTTGAAATAAAACTTTAATAATACAGTATAAACATGGCTATGATTTAAATATTTTTTGTTGTTAATTGCCGACTGAGCCAAAATCCTAAATTCTAAGAATATTTAGGAATATTCTAAGAATATTCTGGTAGATTCTTTAGAATATTCCGGGTCCAAGCCCGGAAGCCCAGAAGCCCTCTTTTTGTCGGGACTCGTACAATGTGTGGTTGTGCATGGTGGTCTTCTTAGTGTGTATATATATAATATATAACACGATATTATGGGTTGAGGGTTTGAAATTCCTTTCTACAGTCACTCACTGGAGAGCTCTTGGTCGATAAGTAAGCTCTTAATAATTCTATGTTTGTGAAATTCCTATGTTATTGCTGAATCATAAAAAACTTCTTAAATTAACCTAAATAACTAAATAAATCTTGTATGTAAATATCTCTCCCTTCAGCTATATGATTTTACATTGGACACATACATACGTACATACATATTTTTTTATCTGTAGAGCCCACATGTTTGAATAGATATTTTCCTATTGAATTCTCTATGTAAAATCCTTATTTTCCTTCCCCTGTTTCTAGTTTTTACTTGTCTTAGTCCGTGTTGCTCATATATATATATACACTCTTAGTACACACCACTCACAATTGTAAACCTGAATAGTAAGCTCTTCTTTATTTAAGATACATGGTGAGCATTAGGAAGAAGAAGTATGTAGCAGCAATCAAAGCGTCAGGAGCTAGAAGCACACTAAACAAAAACCCGGTACAGTCACAATTGTTTTATGCGTACATATTGTTGTTGAGAACCATTTTATACTTGTTAGTCTATTTCTTTATAAGGTCGAGCGTTATTTAATAACAATTCTAGTGGTAAGTTTAGTTGTAGTACACAACAAATCTTGTTTTTTCTATAATATATTCTTACTACTCTAAATTACAAAGTTGACTGCTAGATCCTCAATCTAGCCAGCCGGCATGCAAGTTTGGAGCTGTACCTTCACATAAGACGAGGAAAGGCTGGGCCGTAAACCCAAGGAGTGTCATGTGTGGTTGCCACCATTGGGAGCACATGTGGAAATCAGGGTCAGATGGAACATACCCTTGCTCACATAGTTGCAGCCAAACGCGTTCGGCTGCATATCCGAATGTTTGCAAACGCATTCGGAAGTTGATTATCTTCCGAACGCGTTCGTGAACGTTCGGATATGCAGCCGAATGCGTTTGGCTGCAACTATGCTTGTTCATGTCACAAGAGCAGGAACAAGATTTGATGGTGTGTGCAACAACAAGAGAGAAATGCATGGTACTATAGAGATTGCAAACACTGTCGCCGCCACTGACAAGTAAATGTAACATTAAACTTACTTGTAAGGAATTGAGTGTGAATGCCTAACATTTATCAATTAAACACTAAAGCTTTTAAATAAGTGAATAAGTACTAGTATGAATGAGTTTTACAACTTAGATAGCTAACTAAGTTAAGGGTTAGTGTGAATGGCCCGTTATGTTTAAATAATTACTTATGATATTCATTTATTTTAATGCACTATCTGTGCATTCAAGTTGTAATGCAGCATTACATCATTTTTTTTATAACTAGTGTGTATAATGGAGTAAGTTTAATATTTTAAATTATTTCTTACAGATTAATAATTACATCGTTTAGATAAGTATGTATCAAATTAACATAGGCGTGAGTGTTATATTATTATTTTTTTGGTTGAAACCTGTTATACATACACACACACACACACATATATAACACTCATAAGGGTTATTCAATTCTATTTATATAATGAGCTATCCTACTTGAAAGTATTTATAAACTTATTTATTAAATATTAAATTTCAAACATTGATAACAACATTGCCCTTCATTTACTAAATTGTTCAACTCATATATGATATGATGATAAATGGTATATATATATATATATGTATGTATGTATAAGTATTTATAAACTTATTTATAAATATTAAATTTCAAACATTGATAACAAACATTGCCCTTCATTTACTAAATTGTTCAACTCATATATGATATGATATTGATAAATGGTATATATATATATAATATATATAATATATAATATATAATATATATATATATGTATGTATGTATGTATATGTATCACAAACATAAGGTAGCGATTGTTAAGTTCGTTAATTATATTCTTATGAAAGAGTTTGTAGGCATTCTTTTAATTCCCATAAATAATTAGTAAAGTATATTTATTGTTACAATATAATGTATATATTTACACAATATAAATAATATATCAAATAAATTATAATACTTACATATCAACTTGCAGTATGTAATGTAATGCTTATAAGAAAATACATCTTGCATTTTGAAATAATTCACAAAAAAATTTATGTAGGTGGATACATCTTAAACTCAAAACCATAATCAATACAAGATTAAATAAATAAGGCCCTTAAAGCGACCTCTTGAACTCAAAACCTTAATCAAACAAGGCCCTTAAGCCATATATTAATAAAGTGGTAATATAACGAAAAGGTACAATAAAATTGTTTTTAAATAAATTAAAAAAAAAATTTAACATAAATATTGAGGATACCCATGGAATATTCTTAACTATGCTTATTTTATTAGGTTTTAAACGTGCAATGAGTTAAATATGAAATAGCCATGAAATGTGTTTCACATTGAGAGATCCTTGTTGCTTAACATAATAATTACTACAAGCTAGTTCCTTCATGTTTTACTTAGGATAGGTGACAAGTTTAATTTTGTGTTTTCTCAGTAGGAAACAAAATACTATATATTTTTGGAACATATACATTAAAACTTTTCTTCAACAAAGAATTCAAGAAAAAGAATAATGTTTTTATAAAGCTAGTCATTTAAACTATTTTCATTTGCATATGAATTGCATTTCTTACATCTCTTGAGGAACAAAATCAATTTTGCTATGGTGTTTTTCTACATTTGTAGTCTCTGTAACTAAGACATGAAAAGCTTCTTTGGCTAGATTATTGATTACATAGTCTTTGATGCCTTTTTCCTATCCACCCATATATAATGTTGGCCGTGTTTATTTATTAGATAGAATTTATAATAGTTGTTGATGATGACACACATTTAAAATTTAGGATGCACATGGATAGAATTTATAATGGTTGTTAAATAGGATTTAAGATGTGTTGTGATGAAGGTTTTCACAATATACACATAAATATCACATTGAATGCACATATTATATAAGATATTACACATGCTCACTATTGGTGGGCTTTATTATTTATTAATAATTTATTAATTAATGGACTCTTAATCTAATTATTATCCTTAATATATTGAGTTTATCTCTAAGATGGGCACTTTAAATTTGAGCCTTTGACCTAAACTTACTAGGAGATGATGTTCAAATGCAGCCTACCCATACACAAACAAAACATGCACACAAAATACTAATTAAAGCATGCATATGGAAAAGTGTATATTACATGCAGAAAACATAGAACATATATATATATATTGTGTATATATTTGTACATACACATGTAGATGCACATATATAAGGTGTTAACATATTGATGATACTTTACTTTATGTATTTGAGAAATAATTTATAATTTAAGATTACAAGTGTATATATAGATACTTTAACAATATTATTGAATTATAACACTATGAACTTTATATATTATGGTGCACAATAAACTTAAAGCGAACCATTAACTTGAAATTCAATAATTTTTGAAATTTTCTTTTCCAAAACAAAACTATAAAGAGCACTTATGAAATAATAAGACACTAAGAAATACTGTAAAGTTCTTGAACCTAATAAATATATACGAATCATTAACTTGAAATTCAATAATTCTTGAAATTTTCTTTTTCAAAAGAAAGCTACAAAGCACACTTATGAAATAATAAGACATTAAGAAATATTGTAAAGTTCTTGAACCTAATAAATTTATACGAACCATTAACTTGAAATTCAATAATTCTTGAAATTTTCTTTTCCAAAACAAAGCTACAAAGCACACTTATGAAATAATAAGACACTAAGAAATACTGTAAAGTTCTTGAACCTAATAAATATATAATTTAATATGTTGATATTATCACATTTACTATATATTATTTTAACATTATATTAGAGACAACGAGTCAACATTTATGGCTTTTGTACTTTATATGATTTTTATACAACACTTTGCCATAAAACTACATAGTTCTATACATGATTAAATATTCAATTATTTTTGGTTAAAAAGTTTTACATCCATGTGGTTAGTCATGTATTTCTAGTGAATGAAATGGTATGTTTCTTATAATATTTGATTTTATACACAAATAATTACATTACTTAAAGATTCACACTTGAATTGGAGTACATTTGATGTGCATGTTGATACAACCACATCCATACGAACATCCACACTTCTTTACATTTTAAATAAAATTTACATATTGACAAGTGAAGTTTATAAAATTTGTACACTTGAAGAATAAAATTTATGTATTGGCAAAGTAAAATCCATTAAATCCATACAAAATGTCATTCTCAACACCGAGGCATGTTCATGGCATATAAATATTTCACTTGCACCCATGTGAAGCCTAATATACTTATTTGCAAACTATGCTGGCTCTAATTAAGTTTTCTCACCATCCACCGTGCACCCAGATGAAGCCCTTTATCATTTTAATCAAACTGGTTAGCATCGAGGATGTTAGATGCAGCTTAATTGAATTTTATCTTCCAAAATTGATCCCCATCCTCAGTGTCGAAGATAGGGGATGCACATATGTTTAGATGATTACTACCTTTGGAAACAATTGATGAATCTTCAACACCAAAGATTAATCATCCATATGTGGAAAGACAATATAATGGGCCTTAGAGTTCCCATCCTCGGTTGAGAGTTCAATCCTTGCTAGGGGTGGAACATGACCCCAAGGTAGCAATAAAACAAGTAAATGTGGGCATGAACAAGAAACCTTGATTGGTGCACATCAACACTTACGTAAAATTAGAATTGAGGGAACGGATTGCCGACTGCCTCTGCAACCATAGAGAGGTGTTCACTTGGAGGTACCACGACCTGAGGGGAGTACCACTAGAGTTGTGTCAGCATGATTAAGCTGAAGCCTGACACGAGGCCTAGCTTCAGCAATGATACTGCATCAACTTAAACTATGCCTGTAAGGCCAAGCATGAGATTGACAAGTGGTTAAAAGCGGAATTTGTGTACCCATCAAGAACCTAGAGTGGCTATCACTGATTATCATTGTGTCAAAGAAGGATGGGTATAATTTGACTCCCTAAGTAACATCTTTCAAAAATGAAACTTCTAAATTTATTTAAATAAAAATCTTTTTAATCCTAGAGGATGTAATGGGGCACTAGATGTACTCATTCATGAATGGCATTAGCAGATATAACCAGGTCATGATTGCGGTGGAAGACCAAGCCAATCACATTCATCATGGATTGAGGAGGGTACATCTTCAAGGTCATGCCGTTCAGCCTTTGCAATGCCCAGCCATGTTTTAGAGGTTGGTCTAGTGATATTTCTGGATAACCATCACACTTCATATGGCCATTCGTAGATGACTTCACAACATACGGACTAGAGAAAGAGCACGTGAAGCACCTTGAATGGTGTTTTAGTGTTGCGAGAGTATGGAATATATATATATATATTATATACCCATCCAAATGTGTGTTGGCATGATGTAGGGAAGCTACTCAGACACTCGATTGAAGGAGGGCATCACCGTAAACCCAGGATTGGTTCGGTGTAGGCGATAATAAGATGCAACACCCTAGAATGTTACCAAGCTTGATGATTTTATGAAACATGCTTTACCGCAAGTTCATCAAGTAGTATGCTGATATAGGCCCAACCAATGACCAAACTACTGAAAAAGGAGGCACTATACAAATGGACCATTAGTTGATAGGCAGCTTTCAAAGACATCAGTGCCAATTGGTGGAGGCGCCTATCCTTGTCCACTGAACTAGAATCGACAAGTCCACTTACAAATAGATGGGTCTAACGTAGCAATGGGCGTAGTTCTGTCCCATGAAAGACGGCGAGTGGATGCTTCGGCCATAGTGTAGAAAGCCGACTCATGAACGACCCCGAATGAAAACGCAAGGCAGTGATCTATAAAGTGTCAAAGTTTTGCCACTACTCTTTTGTAACTTTGTTCCGATTGTGGATCATCACAGCCTACTCCACCTTGTCAACAAACCTCAACTCACTAGAAGACCGACGACATGGATCCTTCTATTGTAGGAGTTTGACTTCACCGTGGTCCATAAGGCAAACAAGTTGCATGTGTCACTTGACCTCCTGTCTAGGACACCATCCCAAGGCCGCACCACTTCTCAACATACTAGATGCCAACCTCTTCAAAGTAGTGATGAAAGTGAATCACCATGAACCATTGAACAGCAGCTAACCATCGACACAATAACTAGTAACGACGTTAGCTCACAACTAATTCACAGACTTTGGAATGTTGTTATTCACAAGCGAAGCTTTGCCTGAAAGTGCTTGCCATTCTAGCTAATTGGGGATTAGCTATTATAAGTAGGGGAGAGATGACATCTTTTGGAGATATCCTCTAGTGTGGGAAAATCCCCGAGATCCTCAGTGTAGCACACACAGGACCTAGTGCTGGTAGCACTGTAGCAATTATTGGAATTGACTAACCATGGCTGGCCAAGGCATGGAGTACCACTCATTAGTAGGAATGGCGGCATTTGAGAAGTGGGGCCTAAACTTTGTAGGCCAATCCTACGCAATACACTCTAAGTACATCGTGGTGGCAACAAACTACACCACAAAGTGGGTAAAAGTGAAGGTGCTCATGGAGGCTATGGCAAGGGCAAAGAACGAAGTTCATTTATGGATGAGGTTAGGTTGCCTGCTAAGCTAGTTTTGGACCAGGGGAGTCACTTTATCAACGAAACAGGTCCGTAATTTGATCAGCACATTCATCATCAAGACGCACATCAACAACTTATTACTCAAGGAAATGAACAAACTGAGTCCAGGAACAAGACACTGGTGACCATTTGAGAAAGCTCTCCACGACAACTCGGCGATGAGAGGAGATGCTATCATCCATCCTATGGGAATACCGAACGACCTTCAAAGCCTCAACCAGAGCCATGCCCTTCCATTGGCTTATGGCATGGCCATCATGCCATGTGCTGAAAGGTCAGAGGACTGAAGACCCCGAGTACATGTTGCTGGCACTTGCGTATGTGTATGTGTATGTGGATGGTTGTGTTCGTTGGTTTCTTTGTGGCACTTGCGGTGAATGGCAAATGTTGTGGCAAATTCGTATGCACTTGATTGGCTCACTGCTTGGGTTAGGCACTGCCTACGGGCTGTGTTGAATGGTCAGGGACTGAAGACCTCGAATACGTGTTGCTGGTTGAGTGTCTAGAAGGAGTTATACACTTTGTTGGTTCAGGCATTTGCATTTCGTGTTTCATTGCCTCTTGCTGGTTGCAGTAGTGGCATCTTTTTGAGTCGGCTTCAGGATTTGAGCTACTAGTGGAAGTGCGGCCCCATGTTTAAGGTGGTAAGGAGCCACCATTTATGGCCTGTCGGCGTGTGCGTTGAGCCTAGCACACCCCGGGCGTGAGGCTCCCATGCTTGGAAACGGATGGTTATTTTGGTACGGTGTTACTCCTCTTTGATGGGCATTTGCTATACAGTTTGCGGGGGATTGCTCTAAGGTTTAATGGGTATCTTCTAAGAGGGCAACTGCAATGATGGTTCTTGTTTATGAAGAGGTTTGGTGTGTTTATAATAAGTGGTCATTCTATGCGTATTGAGCATATCCTTGGGCATTTGATGTTTGATCTTGGTGGATGTGTATGTGGTATGCTATAGTGGTTGTCATGGAGCTACTTTGGGCATCTGCTGCAGATTGGTTTGACCTTGTTTGTTTGTGTGTTTGCTTGTTGCTTTGGTGTGCTTTGCGGTGTTACTCCTCTTTGATAGTCATTTACTATACAGTTTGCTGGGGATTGCTCTAAGGTTTAATGGGTATCTTTTAAGAGGGCAACTGCAACGATGGTTCTTGTTTATGAAGAGGTTTGGTGTGTTTGCAATAAGTGGTCATTCTGATGCGTATTGGGCATATCCTTGGCATTTGATGTGTGATCTTGGTGGATGTGTATGGTATGCTATAATGGTTGTCATGGAGCTACTTTGGGCATCTACTGCAGATTGGTTTGGCCTCGTTTGTTTATGTTTGCTTTTTGCTTTGGTGTGTGCTTGTGAGCTGTGGTTTGGAAATTGAAGCTCGAGACAGTATCCGAGTGAGTGACTAAACTCATAAAGGTCTGAATCGATTACTTTCTTCTTCGAACACTTAGCGATGCTTGGGTTTAGGGGATGGGAATAAGAGTAGGTTTATATAAATCCGTTGGGATGTTTTTATGTACACTTGTATTTAGCCCCATGAATAAACTTTAAACATTCCTTCATCCATCCTATGGGAATACCGAACGACCTTCAAAGCCTAACCAGAGCCATGCCCTTCCATTTGGCTTATGGCATGGAGGCCATCATGCCATGGGAGTTTACCATACCCATCTTATAAACGAGCCTAGAGAACAAGATCATGAAAGAACGGTGGTCACCCATAGAAGACTAGAGCAATTGGAACAACTCAACAAAGAGCAACTCGTGGTGCAACTGATTAGGTAGACCCACCAATAGGAGGTCCAACATGAGAAGACATGAGAAGGAAACTTCTGAGGTATAACCAAGGTAGTGGGTCTGGTAGTACAAGAAGCAGCAAGTACTCTGGAAGGTCAAACTTAGGCCAAGATAGAAAGGACCATATGAGGTCCTCAAGATCTTCGACAACGAGACAATACTGCTGGGCACCAAATGAACAACCACTATGACAAAAGTCAATGGGAACCTCCTTAAATCGTACATCCACTTGGTCAAAGCCCTAACCAAGGCACCTTGATGTGAGGGATCAACTGCAGTAGCATGCCCCCATGGAAGAACGATAGAGGTTGGGGTGACACTAGTTGAAGGAAGGACACCCAACAGGGAAGCCAACCTTCCCTAGCCACACATGTGGCTATCTCACAAGGTCACATGGTCCATGAGGGTGGACCACACGCAAAAGGCACATACTATGAAGGTTATGATGGTCAATTGGTGCCATCATTAAGCAATTAAGGTGCAAGGGTAAATACGCTAGTCACCTCAAATGACATCATTAGGACCATCATGTCGCAACACCCTTAAAAGGATGACAAAAGTAAACAAAGGCGCATGCTTCCTCTCACTCTGCAGCCCTCCTAACAGAAAGTCTAACACTCTGACACCATAGTGACATAATGAACTGAACACAACATGCCAGCATTCATCCAAGAAATTCAGGTGTCCTATGGAGGCCAAGAGAGGACAGTAGAGCTCATTGCACCTAGGTATTCCAGGTTCGAGGATTTAATAATCGAGTGACCTAACATCTAAGAGGTTAGAAGACAGATGCGTATGCTCGAATTCTCAATCTCCCTTGGGGAGAATGGAGAACTTGGATGCGCCATGATACCAAACAATTCATCCAGTCCACACATCTGGAGACCGGTAAGACCAGACGATTGGGGATTTGATTCAGCTTAGGAGGCAACGCATCCTACTACATGGGGGCGACAATGTTCTAGCTACCGAAGGGTGGTCTTAGTGTTGGAGGAGCTGCAAAGCTCGAGCACTAGTGATTCCCTGCCAAGAGGGACAAGGTATCACAATCCAAACTTAGCATACAAGAGAAAGGAGGTGGACGAGTTCTTGGACACTCACGATATTCATGTTCACTGGAAGAATGAAGAGATGCATCCCCATGCAACTGGCAAATACCCTTTGCAGCGCATGGGAGGGAGTCATTGGGCAAATTGCCTTAGGCACTACACAATCTAGACATTAACCCGCAGTATCAATGGTATCCGAAAGGGGACATGCTTGAAGCTCTCCACGGCCAGCCACATTGACATCATGATTGTCTGGTTGATTAGTCAAGTTCCAACTCCCATATCAACACAGCTCTGATCTGACACTACAAGAGTCACAGAGGAGGGGGAGTAGGTTAGAATAAGCGAAGCAAACAAGGGGAAGCAATTGAAAACCCCAAAGTTGTCACAAAAGCAGGTAAGAAACAACGCATCCCTAGAGGAGGAGCAGCCTAGGTTTAGGAACCCTCATGAGAAGGAGTAGAGACGTCCAACCAAGGAATCCATGCCAACAATTCCTATGGTGGTGGGTTTCGTTACCGCCTAACCTGACACAAGTACCGCAGGGAGTGGCTAGAGACCTTGCAGGGCCTTCAAAACCGACAAAAGATTCTAAGGATCTACTCGGCAATACCTACCAACACTTCCACGCTAATAGGCAGTGGGCTTCTTTGGCCCACATCAAACTTGCAAAGGCCTTCGACTGAATTAGGAATGTGGTGTCAATCTATAATGAGTTGGACCTCACGGAGGTGGCCAAAGAGCATGACACAATAGTAGGCAAGCTCATGTAATGAGAGGTGCGATGGCCTCCAATGGCTCCATGACCAACTTGAGCATGACCACGAGCATGCCATAGAGAAGAAAGAGTAGCAGAACTACAAGCTCGGTACAAGGCTCGAGCAGAAGGAGGGGAGGTCAGGGAAGCCCAAGAGAAGCTAGTAGTAGTCAGGGAAGAACTACACCAACACATCAACTAGCTTATAGAGTGAGATGAGAGTTGACCGAGGCTAGTGCAAAGTTTACAACCCATCATGAGGAGGCCACGCTGGAAGGACAGATGGTAATAGTCCTATCACAGCCAGACGAGAGGGAGGAGCATGTTCAAGTAGTCGAAGCCCAACTAGACTAGCTAAGGACCACCATCAAGGAGTTGGAGAAGCACGCACAACATCAGGAGCAACAACTTGCGGTCAAGGAACAAGAGCTGCAATATGTTCGAGTGAGTTAGGGAGCTAGAGGCCTAGCTTGCATACACCCAAGAGCAACATGTAGGAAACACAGCCAAACTTCAGGGGGCTATTGAGCTGTAGGATTTATTGATTGCCGCCTTGGAGCTAAAGTTTGCTATAGTAAAGAGGTAAGCCACCACCTACCACAAGCATTACGACGTCAGATAGGGATGAAGGAAGCATGGCCCAAGGACATGCCAACAAGTAAGTCCAAGCATCTAGTTGATGGTGGTTTGTCCATTGTCAAACGACCAACAACGGGAATAAGCGACGGTTTAGAAGGGAGGTCAAATGGTGGAGTGAGCGACTTACAATAAGTATAGACTGGCAATGAGATTGTCAAGTGGCACTGATAGCATGCTAGATCCAATCGTATGGATCAACTAAATACTAAGGAAACACGTGTGGGAAAGTGCATTAAGTCAATAGGCCAAGACCTAGTCATAGGGAGGAGGTCCAATGGGGAAGCGCCACCTGGCCTACATCTTAGTACCGCTCGACCCACTATATAAGCAAGCAGGCAAGCAGTGGGTCAGGGTCCTTCTAGTTCATCTTCTTTGTGTGTCTTGCTTCAGCTAGCTTTGGGAAAGGAGGCCATCTTGTACTTCTAAAAGGCAATATATACATTTCTTTGTCTATTGTTGTTTGCCCCTGTCTCCCTTCTTTCTCTCTTCTCTTGCTTCCTCCTTTGCAAGGGCCCACACACCATAACGAGGGGAGCTCAAGTCCATCGATACATGGACCCTCACGGTGTCCGGGTAGAGGGCACCACTACACTTTCCTTTTACATCCCAAAGTAATGGCTGGAACCCTAGTTTGGAACCTCAAGATTGGGCATTGGCAACATTGTCCATGTGACCATTGAGACCACCCAAAGCCATCCTACATCTGGCCTACAAAGTCCCCGATAACCAGTATTAAGGTTCATTAAATAATTAAGCCTAGGCATGAGTAAATCTAGAAGGTATTTTAAGATAAACTCACCAAGTTAAGGATAACAATTTAGTTATTAAGGGTCTAAATTAGGAATAAACTCATCAAATTATGAATAACAACTCTCGGATGTTGCATATAAATATGATTACGTATCCTCTGTGCAATTACATATTACAAAAAACCCTTTGTATACGAGTCATTTTGTAAACCATAACCTTTACATTTCTTTTATTTAATACTCCTTCACATATATATATATATATTAGTAAAATTAGTAAAAAATCTCTTCTAACTCCTTTAAATATGATGCAAAGGAACTAAATCATTTTGTTAATTATCCTTTAGATTTATAAATTTATTAATATAAATCTACTTCATAAGTGTTGTATTTTTTACTTAAATGGTGCAAGTCAATTATCTCACTACCCTCTCTCTTGGTGTTGTATGTGCCATCAAATCTTGATTGTGACATGAGCAAGGGTATGTTCTATATGGTAAACCCTTATTTCCACATGTGCTCCCAATAATTGGCAACCACAGACATGACACTCCTTGGGTTTACAAGCCCCGCCTTTCCTCGTCTTATGTGAAGGTACAGCTCCAAACTTGCGGCCAGATTGAGGATCTAGCAGTCGAACTTTGTAAGTTAGCAAATAATAACAATTAATTAGAGTAGTAAGAATATATTAAAGAAAAAAATAGATTTGTTGTGTATTACAATTAAACCTACCACTAGAGTTATTATTAAATAGTGCTCAGACCTTATAAAGAGATAGATTAACAAGTATAAAATAGTTCTCAACAACAATAGCATGATCCATGTCATATCAAGTAGCCTCGATAGTACCACATGGGTTTATGATTTAGGATGGTTATTGATGAAGAGTATTGAATAAATTTATTATATAAGATAGTACACATGCCCGTAATAGTGGGCTTAATTATTTAATACTACTTTATTAATTAATGAACCCTTAAGTTGTTATTTTTAATTTGATGAATTTATCCTTGAATTAAACCCTACCCATTTGTTACCCTTAATATAGCTCAACTATTTAATTACTCTTAATCTAGTTGTTATCTTTAACTTATGAATTTATTTTTAAGTTGGATCCTTAACCGAGTTTTCATCGTTAATTTAGTGAGTTTATTCATAAACTATTATATTCACTTTGTTAAAAATAAAATAAACTAAAAAAATAAAAAGAAGATGAATAGTAGATGAATGACAACTTTTAACTTTTTTTTTCCTCCCAAATTTAATATGGATTTAGGGATCTTTTAAATGCCTTAGATCTATCATACATACTAAATGTACTAGTATATTCTAATCATATAAAGCAAATTTTACATGTAGTTTCCAACATAGAAAGAGATTGTATTGTTCTATTTATAAACTATATTTTATTACTAAGGTTTTAAATCTTTTATATTAATTAATATTATATACATGCATAAAGACACCTTACACATTGTATACACTTTAAATATATTTTAGTTTGAATATTATATTATTGTATTAGTTTAGTACAAATGATATATTAAAACACATTATTGAGTTTAAAATTAATACTAGAATTTTGTAGTGGGATTTTTCATTTTTACACATAAATTTAAACTTTAAAATTTACATTTGAGATTATCATGAATACAATGGTGAATTTCTTGTTTGTGATTTAATCTAACATATTTCATATTCTTTTTAATTTGTTATCTTTGTTTTCACCTAATCTATGCTTGTTTATTAATGTTGCTTTTATTTATTTATGTATTGCATTTTAAAATATATATATAATAGGTTAGATGCATATGAAAATAAAAAGAATGATCATTTTTATCATGTGTCTTTTTCATATAACACATTACTGTGGAGCATTCTTAAATCCAAAGGATATGCATTTTCTTTATTTTCTTATAAATAAATAAATTGTATATGTCAGAGTTTTTACTTGGTGCTATGAAGGTGGCTTACCAAATGCCAACCCCGGAATCCCTTTTTAGAAACCTCACAAAATTTGGTAAAGTAACCCATGTTAGGAATTTGTCCCTTAAGAACTCACACCCCTAGTTAGCCAAGTCCATGATCAAAGCTCACCTTATGAGTCAAGATGCGTGGGTTAGCCGAGTTGCATGTATTGTTCCTAGCTTGGCGTGAATGAGGCGGTTGGAGTAAGGCCTCATCCACTATTCTTGCGAAATGTGAACTCGAGCAATTTTTTCCAGGCTTGTGAACGGGTTAATAAACTAACTCCTTGAATTGCCGGTCACAAGGGTGAAATCTTGCCAACGATAAAGGTAGGCTAACTCAAAGGTGGGACGTACCCATGTTGTGTGAAAGTTAGGGCAGCACAACGGAAAGTTGTGCCTTGATGACACAAGTTTAGCTTGCACCGGTAAGAGAATAACGTATTCTCTTTTAAACTTAGGGACTCTCACTACATATACTCTACCTTATTTATGTGCCAGAACCCACCCCCCTTATTTTCCTATTTGAGTAAATGGGTTGGCACAAAATGCTAGCTTTTAATGAAAATTAAGAAGACTTAACTTTAACCCTAAACCTAAACCTAACCCCCAAGTGGGGGGTATTAGGGCGTGGGGTTAGGTCAACCCTAGGGGTGTCCCTAATCTTTTTTGACAAGTTATACTCTTGAGGAAACCTAATTGGTAATGTCAAACTGGAAGAGTTTTTTAAAAAGTAAATTTTAGCTTCGCCTAGAGTTTCTTGTAAATACCTAATAACACTCGATTGAACTATCACTAGATACCCAAGTGCACTAAGCAGGCATGTTTCCTACTACATCTAGAGCCTGTCAACATATATAGTAAGTGACAACAATCAACCTCCAAAGTAAGAAGGTCGAGTCATAGTAAAAACTATGACACACTCCCCACCTTTGAAAATGTCAACGATGTCTAACTCCAAGACTAGACTAGACTAGACTAAGCTAGAAAAAAATAATTAAAACTAACACTAATCACTCTATGCGGAGTCAACAAAAAGTTCACATGTTTTATTACCCCCTTTGCATTTCGTAAAACCAAGTACTTCAAAATTGTCGTTCACTGAGCTACAACTCAGTTGCGGAGGCACCACCTACAACATTAAGTCACATGGAGACCTTTGCACGTCTGCAAAGTCTGTCATCCGACACAAATAACAAATTAGTTAATTTCTTTACTTTAACTAGAATGTATATCGAAGACCTCTAGTTAATATTGCATGTCGGCCCCTAGGTTAATAAAAAATAAAGTCCACTTTATTTCTTATCATCATAGCAGACAACTTGAGACCTTGGCTCAAACTTATTCACTAACTCCATCGTGTTTTATAGATTTTCCAATGGTTCCTATGTCGATTTGCATGCCGAGTAACCTTTTATTTAACAAAATATTCACGCTTACATTTATGCTGTTCCTCCCTTTTAATATTGCCTCAACCTCGAACTCTTTCTCCTCGCCAACTAATTCTGGAAGCAGACGTAAACTATGATATCTTTCCAAATGTTTCTCATCTTTATAAATGGTTCAAGTAAATTAACATGAAACACATTGTGTATTGCTCCCAACTCTAGAGGAAGATCTAACCCATAAGCCACCTTTCTTACTTGCTTAACCACCTTGTACGAACCTATGTAGTGTGATAGAAACTTCTTCGAAAAGAGTTGAAACCTTTAGGTTTCTGGTACTCAACAATACCATATCTCTAACCTGATACTTTACACTTCGTCGATGCTTATCGTACTACTGCCGATACCTTTTTTGTGCTACAATCATTACTTGAAAAGTAGCATCCCATGTGCAATACATCTGTCTAGTGAACTCTACTACAAAGGAAACTCAAATGACATCGTTTTCAGCAACACCATATTTTAAGAAATACCACCCTTATTCTCAGTTAATACCTTCACCCAATCGCAGTGTGTGTCGACTTATTGTAACATATCTCAGCCATATCAAGTGTTCAACCCAATCAAGTTGATCACTTTGAACATAGCATTTAAGATAGTCCTTGACTTGTTGGTTCACCCTCTCCATTTGACCATTTGTTTGCAAATGGTAAGCAGTACTAAACTTCAACATCGTACCAAACTATTTAAATAACATTCCCCAAAACTTGCTTGTAAACCAAGGATCTAGATTTGAGATCAACATTTTCGATAATCTGTGCACTCTTACGACTTTGTAAAAGAATAATTTTGCTACTTGTTTTGCATTCACTGTCTTTATAGTTAGAATGAAATTAGCAACCTTTTGAAATGGCCGCTCTAAAATTGGTACATACTGCAACTTCCCAATTCATTTTTTGACTGACTCTTTACTTGTTGACATGTGGAGCATATCTTAGCATACTCAACAACGTCGTTTATCATTCATGGCCAATAAACTCCCTATTTTAGTAGAGCCAACGTTTTATGCCTTCACCATGTCCTGCCAAAGGAACATCGTGATGTTTTCTTAACAGTTTTTGCCTCCATGTCCCTTTTGGAACATAAAGTCTCTTATCTTTATAATAGAGAGCTCCATTGTGCACTCAAAATGTGCCCACTTGAGTGTATCCATTCAATTTTTTATTTTTACTGGAATATCACCACTCTTTGTAATTAATGAACCTATTTCCTCTTTGTTACCATGTTTAGGCCTCCTTAGCAAACTTATCTTGAGGATATGTCGTCACAAATTCATCCATCAAAGTTGACATTGGTGTCAACCTAATATGAAGATAAACTTTCCTACTTAGTGTGTCAGCTACCACATTGTGTTTTCTAGCTTTATGTCTGATTTTATGTTGAAATTGCACTAACTTCTATTGCTATCTAGCATACTTTGGTGATAGCTTCGGCTGCATTTCAAAGTACCTTAGAGTTACACTATCTGTCCAAACCACAATGTCATGACTTAGAAGATAATGATGCCAATACTCCAAGGAAACAACAATAGCATACATTACTTTTTGTGAGTAAGCCATCAAATTTGTGCAGCATCCAACTTCTTTAAGAAAAAGGATACCGGATGTCCTTTTTGCTGTAATACACCACTAATTGCAAAGTCAGAAGTGTTACACTCCATCTAAAATGGATCTTTAAAAGTTGGCAATTACAAACTAGCTCAAAAGAGATAGTTTTTTTGAGTTTAATGAACGCAATGTCAAGGAATGTTCTTTGTGAGATTTGTCAATGGAACTGCTATCTTTGAGTAATTTTTTATAAATCTATGGTAACCTATTAAACAAAGAAATGATATGACTTCATACATGTCTTTCAAAATCGTCCACTCGGTAATAGCTTGAACTTTCTTTAGATCCATAACAACCTTCAAGTGTCCCAAGAAGTCTATTTTGGTTTGACCAAATGTGCACTTGCTTTCTTTAACATACAATTGGTTTTCCCTCAATCTCTAAAACACCTTTTTCAAGTGTTTTACATGTTCCTTCAATTTTAATTGAAGATCAGAATGGTCATCAATATATATCATTACAAACTCGTTTAGATAGTCTTTAAACACATCATCCATCATGTGCAAAAAATTGTTGGAACATTATATAACCCAAATGGCAAGACTAAAAACTCAAATGATTCATAACACGTTTGAAAAACGGTTTTCTCAATGTCATTCTCTATTACCCAAATTTGATGGTACCCATATCTCAAATATATTCTTAAAAAATACTTTGCTTTCGATAGCTTATCAAATAAGTCATCCACTCGCGGAAGAGGATACTTATTTTTAATGGTTATTGCATTCAATACTCAATAATCTACACACACATCGTATCATTTTTTTTCATTACAAACAAAATCGATGTACCATACGGGGATCAGCTAAGCCAAATATGTCCTTGACCAATCAATTCCGTTAGCTGTCTCTTCAATTGCATCAACTCTTGAGGGTTTAACCGATAAGGGACTCTTACCAAAGAAAACAAACTTGGCATAATCTTTATCTTGTAATCCACACCTCAATGTGGAGGTAGCTCGAGTAGTAAGTCTTTTGACAACATGTCCTTAAACATGTTTAAGACTTCCATAATGGACTGAATATATTCTTGATCATTTATTATTTTGACTTTGTCAAGCCACGATCCAAGAGTAAGGAAGTTTGACTCAAGAGCAGGACAAGAACTAAGAACAAGACGAGAAAGGAGGCTAAAAGCAAGACAAGAACAAGACAAGAACATGACAAGAATAAGAGGCAAGAACAAGACAAGAATGATCATAGGATGACTGGTGTTAATAAACTAATTGTACAATAATTAAGTTGGAGCTTTTATGTCACAACTCCAAGAGCTAAACTAGACCTGAGCTAATCTAGTCATGAGCTAAAAATAATGTACTTATCTTGTAGGTATATATCATGTAGGCATATCATGTATCCCGTATCCTATATCCTATATCGGGTCGTGATAGCACCTCCTCCCTAAAGACGAGTTCCACGAGTCTTGGGACTTGGTTTAACAGGATAACACTGATGGAAGGCAGCAACCTTGGAAGAAGCATGGAGTAAATTGGATGCAGGTTCCCAAGTGCGGTCGGTAAGTAAATAACCTTTCCAATCCACCAAGTATTGAAGTTGGTGACGATGAAGACGAAAATAAAAAATGACTGCAACTTCGTACTCAGGTTCATTGTTAATGACCACATGAGGGTGAAGTTTTATAATAGATGGTAGCTTTAGTCGGAAAGTTACAGGATTGACCTTAGCCGCAATCCTATAAGGACCCAATTGTTGAAAATCCAACTTAGAAGAAGGCCAGTTGATGCAATATGCTGACGAAGAAGCCACACAAGATCACCAATCTTGTATGCAAGTGCCGGCTGACGATGAGCATCAGCATGACGCTTGTACTGTTCTTGTACTTGCTGAAGATGAACTCAAAGATCATCTTATACCTGATGAAGATGATGGAGACAATTCTGTACTGCATGAGCGGAAGAAGGAAAGCATGAGGAGCAAAGTCAAAATGTGGATGGTAGCCTATAAGAACGAAGAAAGGTGTCTGGCCTATAGATGCGTAAACAAAGTTGTTCTAAGCAAACTCCGCCATAGGAAGAAGGTCCAACTAGTTGTCTTGTTGGTAACTTATGAAGCAGCAAAGATACTGCTTCAAGGTCTAAATTGTGCATTCTGATTTCCATCAGTTTGCGGATGATATCCTGAAGAAAGATCCGCTTTAACTTGTAAACTCCGGAGAAGCTCTCGCCAAAATCTGGACATGAATTGTGGGCCTCAATCAAAAACAATGCTCTCAGGAAGACCATGATGTCGGAACACTTCGCGGATCACCAACTTAGCAGTTGTCTAGCTTGTAACCATCTTGTTACATGGTAGGAAATAAGCATATTTGGTGAAATGGTCAACCACCACAAGAACATCAAATCCACGAGGAGGAAGATTTGTGAGAAAATTCATAAAAATAGATCTCCAAGGAGCAGAAGGAACAGGAAGAGGACGAAGAAGACCAGAGGGCGCGTGACGAGGCATCTTTAACCTGTTGCAAATGTCACAACTCCGTACAAACTTTTTCACAAAACCTCGCAACCCATGCCACCAATAGTTGCAGTCACTAACTCAACGGTCTTGGCCACACCAAATGTCCTGTAGCCAGGGTATTATGACAATCTTGTACCACATGAGTCCTATAAACACCAATAGGAATGTACATGAGACCTTCCCGGTACAAGAGTCTGTCATGTATGGCAAACAACTTGTAGTCTGTATGGGAATTGGAGGAAGAGGAGCTTACGATGTCATGACTAATGTGTGAGAACACATTCTTTGCCAAGTCGTCTATAGCCAATTGCAAACGGATGTCCTGTAGAAGTGTTCAATTTGTTGGAGCTTAATGAACCTATAGTGTCACAAGCCGAAATCATCAGGACCCAACAACACTTGCTTTTGACAATCATATGCAGGATCGCTTGGGGTCGGTGCAAGGTAAGAGCTCCTAAACAATGCATCTGCTTTGCCATTCCTAAAACCAGGCCTATAAACGATGATAAAATCAAAACGTGATAGGAATTCTGCCCACCTAGCCTGTTGCCAATTGAGAACTTAAGCCGTTTGAAAAAACTCTAGGTTCTTGTGATCGGTAAGAACTTGTACAAGATGTACAACACCTTCCATGAAGTGCCGTCACTCCTCGAATGAATCCACAATGGCCTTGAGTTCCTTGTCATGAATCTCGTAATTGATCTCCACCGAAAGGAACTTACAAAAGTGAAAGGCTACAGGATGGAGTAACTTATTTTCTCCAACTGGTGATAGGATAGAACCTATTGTAAAGTCTGAAGCATCTACTTCAACGAAGAAGGGACGAGAAGGATCATGATATACTAAAATTGGAGCTGTCGTGAAGGCGTCCTTGAGTGCTGTGAATGCATGTTCCGCCTTATCGGACCAAAAGAAATCCCCTGTGCACTTTGTGAGTTCCGTGAATGGAAGTACATGCTTGGAGAAGTCCTGTATGAATCGCTTGTCAAAGTTTGCAAAGCCAAGGAAATATTGTACGTCTCATACAGACTTGGGCCTCTCCCACTTCACGATAGTCTTCACCTTGTGCATGTTCATGGAAATGCCATCAGGAGAGACGATGTAGCCCAAGAACTCCACAATATCCTTGTCAAAAAACACTTCTCCAACTTCGCATACAATCCATGTTTGCGAAGCTTCTATAAAACTAGTCGTACATGCTTGTCATGTGCCACCTAGTCCTTAGAGAAAATCAAAATGTCATCAAGTAGATCACCACAAATTGATCCAAGAAGTCACGAAAAATGTCGTTCACCATGTGTTGGAACACGGTTGGGGCATTTGTAAGTCCGAAAGGCATCATCGTGTACTCGAAATGTTCATACCTTGTACGAAAGGCAGTCTTCCACTCATTGCCTGGATGAATCCGTACAAGATTGTAGGCCCCTCGTAAGTTCCGGATGGTGACTTGACTCAAACCCTTGTAGTCCACAACCAAATGCAAACTCCCATCTTTCTTCTTAACAAAGAAAATAGATGCTCTTGCAGGGGACTTTGAGTGATGAATGAAGCCGGATGCCAAGTTGTCCTTGATATACTGGCGAAGAACCTCTAATTCTGTAGGTGACATTGCATAAATCGGTCCGAACGGTGTAGTCTTCCCTTCTGCAAGATCGATAGAACAGTCGTACGCCCTATAAATAGGAAGAACTACAACCTTGTGCTTATCAAAAATGTTCTAAAAGGAGTGATACTTGGATGGCAGGAAGAAGTAGGAGAAGGAGAAGGAGATTGTGAAAAACATGAGAGTCAGATATAGGAGAGGTAGAAGAGGACGTAGGAGTTACTTGAAAAATAAAAAGATGAAAAGGAGCAGGATCAGTGGCAAGTTCATGTATAGTAATGGTAAGAACTTGGAGAGGAGAAGGAGGGAGTTGCAAATGAAAAAGAGAGAGGATCTTGGGGGATATAACAGAAGCAGAGTAATGAAAAGAGACAAGATTGGGGAAAACCTGTGCGGATGTTGACGAGTGTACAAAATTGGAAAAATCCTGTACAGAAGTCTGTGAATGCACAGGAGTGAGGAGAGCCTACAAATGTATTGACGAACTGACAAGAGGTGGATCTTGTTGAGGAGGAACCTTCGACATTGATACAGATTGGAAGAACCTTGTACAAGAATCCATGAACTTATAGGAGTGGAGAGAGCCTGTGGATGTGTTGATGAATTGACATAAGGTGAATCCTATCGAGGAGGAATCTTCAACACTGATACAAGAATAGGTATAATCAATCTTATAGCTTGTATGCCTTAGACACTAAGGTCATATTCTATACGCAGGAAGGTACAAGATTGATCCTGGCTGCTAGAGAGGAAAATGTGAGCGTCCTAACCTCCAGTCTATTTGAGGATTTGCAACCACAAACCATGGCATGCCCAAAACGATGGGAGTCGTCCGAGTCTTGATCAAGTTGAAGGAAATCGAACAGTTGAATGCGCCATGAGTGCAAAAGAGAGGTGTGGTAGCATGGGTAATTGTGCTAGAAGCAATCAAACAACTATATGCAACCTCTATAGGAACTGCACGCTTCAACTTCATCACCAGAATGCCATACTGAGTTGCAAAAGTGTCATCCATGAAGCATGCATTTCTCACGACCCGATACAGATACGGGATTCCGGATACAGGATATGGGTTGCAGGACTTTCCTAGGATTCCGGATACAGGATATGGGTTGCAGGACTTTCCTACAGATATTCCTACCAGGATTCCGGACACAGATACGGTTGCAGGATATGCCACAGGATATGCCTAGAGGATAAGGGACATGTGGACTCATCTTAGCCTCTGCATGCAGTCACTTTTAGCATCATGTCTAGATTAGCTCTTGGAGTTGTGAGCATAAAAGCTCCGACCTAATTGTTGTACAATCAGTTACTATCAACACCAGTCTTACTACGATCAATCTTGTCTTGTTTTGTTTCCTGTCTTGCTCCTGTCTCGCTCTTGTTTCCTGTCCTGCTCCTGGATCCTGTCCTGTTCTGGATCCTGTCCTGCCTGTCTTGTTCCCGGATCCTGTCCTTTTCTGTCTTATCCTGTCCTGTCTGCTCCTGGATCCATCCTGTTCTGTTCCTAGTTCCGTCCTGCTCTTGGTCCTGTTCCTGAGTCAAGCCTTTGTTCTTGGAATCCTGCTCTTCCTGGTTCCTGGATCGTGGCTTGACAGTTTGATAGTAACTGCTTTCATAGCTCTCCATTTTCCAGCTACTTTTTTCCTTGATTCTTTTCCTTCGTTTTCCTCCTTTTTCTTTCATAGATCATGGCTGATTTTGAGCACTTTCAACGCGAGCACCAAATGTTGCTTCATGAGCTGGCCACTTTGCGCCAAGTGGTCACCGATCTGCAAGGTTCCACCAATGCGGCACATGCAGCTGCTGATGCATCCTCCAAGGCTGCTGCGCAGGCTCTCTCCCAGGCATCGGTGGTTCCCTCTTCATCGAACTTTTCTTCGGAGCCGAAGGTTAGCATGCCAGAGAAGTTCAGTGGCAATCGTGCCGATTTCCAAGGTTTCCTGAATCAGATCCGGCTCTTGATCCGTATGCAACCACGGCGCTACTCGACTGATGCTCAAAAGGTGGGTCTTTTGGCATCCTTACTAAGTGGATCTCCACGGGCTTGGGTTGCCCCTTGCTGGAGCGTGACGACCCATTGATGGAAGACTTTGAAGGTTTCGTGGCTGCCTTTGAAGCCTTTTGGAGATCCTGATAAGTACCGTTCTGCATGCACGAAGTTACGGAAGCTCACTCAAGGATCCCGACCAGCTTCCGTCTATGCATCCGAATTTCAGCAACTTTGCACGAACATTCCATGGGACGAGACTGCATTGATCGAACACTTCCGTTTTGGGTTGAGGGACGATGTGAAGGACCTTCTCCTTACGTTACCGGATGCCCAAACATTAGCGGAGATCATGCAACAAGCTGTTCGTTGCGACAACCGTTTGTTCGAGCGTCGTCAGGAAAGATCCCGTCAGCAGTTCCTGCAAACCAATCCTGCAGCTGTGGTACATGTTCCTGCACCACCTTCTGGAGTAGTTCCTATGGAGGTTGAGAAATCCAAGCGTGGCTCTCTTTCCGCTGCTGAGAAGCAACGTCGCGCAGTGAGAACCTGTGCTTGTATTGTGGTGGAGCAGGACACAAGGTGGCAGATTGTCCTATTAAAGCCAGGAACTTCAAGACGCGTGAAGTTGAAGCTGAAGTTCAGTCGGAAAACTCCAATGTCCACTTCGTCTAGGAGCCGCGAAGTTGGACGTAGGTGCAGGCTCCATTGGTGCTGCTCATACCATTCCATCACTCAAGTTTCCTGTACACATTCATCTTAATAATCGAGAGCTCAAGGAGTTTGCCCTGTTAGACACTGGTGCAAATGCATGCTTCATGGATGACATTTTGCAACTCAACATGGCATTTCGGTGGTGAAGTTGAAGCGTGCAGTTCCTGTAGAGGTGGCCGATGGGCGTCTGATTGCTTCTGGTGCAGTTACCCATGCTACCGAACCTCTCTCTTGCAGTCATGGCACATTCAACTGTTCAATTTCCTTCAACTTGATCAAGACTCGGTCGACTCCCATCATTTTGGGCATGCCATGGTTCGTTGTTGCAAATCCGCAGATCGACTGGAGGTCTAGGACGCTCACGTTTTCCTCTCCGACAGCTAGGATCAATCCTGTACCTTCCTTGTGCAGGATACATCCTTAGTATCTGAGGCAGTACAAGCTACAGGATTGACCGTGCCTGTTCCTGTACCAGTGTTGAAGACTCCTCCTCGACAGGATTCACCTCATGTCAGTTCCTCAGCACATCCGCAGGCTCTCTCCTCCTGTAAGTTTGCGTTCCTGTACAGGGTTCTTCCAATCCTGTATCAGTGTCGAAGGTTCCTCCTCAACAGGATCCACCTCCTGTTGATTTCAGCACATTCGCAGGCTTTCCTCACTCCTCGCAACCACGGACTCCTGTACAGGATTCTTCCAATCCTGTACACTTCAACATCACCAGGTTTTCCAATCCTGCCTCTTTCTGTTACCTGCTTCTGTTCCACCCCCAAGATCCTTCCTCTTTTTCAGTCACAGCTCCCTCCTTCTCCTCTCCGAGTTCTTACCACTACCATGCATGAACTCGCCACTGATCCTGCTCCTTCCACCTTTTTGCCTTTCAAGTAACTCCTACGTCCTCTTCTACCTTTCCTGTATCCGACTCTCCTGTTTTTCAATCTCCTTCCTACTCCTTCTCCTTCTCCTCCTTCTTCTCTACCATCCAAGTACACGACTTTAAGGACGTTTTTGACAAGCACAAGGCTGCAGTTCTTCCTGTTCACAGGTCCTACGACTGTCCTATTGATCTTGCGAAGGAAAGACTCCACCGTACCGATTTATGCATTGTCACCCACAGAGTTGGAGGTTCTTCGTCAGTACATCGAGGACAACTTGGCATCCGGCTTCATTCGTCACTCAAAGTCCCCTGCAGGAGCGCCTATCTTCTTTGTCAAGAAGAAGGATGGGAGTTTACGTTTGGTTGTGGACTACAGGGGTTTGAATCAAGTCACCATTCGGAATCGGTACCCGTTGCCATTGATCCCGGAACTTCTCGATCGGCTGCGAGGAGCAAAGGTGTTCACGAAGATCGACTTACGAGGGGCCTACAACCTTGTACGGATTCGTCCAGGCGATGAGTGGAAGACTGCCTTTCGTACAAGGTATGGACACTTTGAGTACACGGTAATGCCTTTCGGCCTTACCAATGCCCCAGCCGTGTTCCAACACATGGTGAACGACATCTTTCGTGACTTCTTGGACCAGTTTGTGGTGATCTACCTCGACGACATTTTGATTTTCTCCAAGGACCAGGCGGCACATGACAAGCATGTACGATTAGTTCTACAGCGGCTTCGCGAGCATGGCCTGTATGCGAAGTTGGAGAAGTGTTTTTTCGATAGGGATTCTGTGGAGTTCTTGGGCTACATCGTCTCTCCTGCTGGCGTTTCCATGGACATGCACAAGGTGAAGACCATCGTGGAGTGGGAGAGGCCCAAGTCTGTACGAGATGTACAATGTTTCCTTGGCTTTGCAAACTTCTACAGGCGGTTCATACAGGACTTCTCCAAGCGTGTACTTCCACTCACGGAACTCACCAAGCGCACAGGGTTTTCTCTTGGTCCGACAAGGCGGAACATGCATTCACAACACTCAAGGACGCCTTCACGACAGCTCCGATTTTAGCACATCCTGACCCTTCTCGTCCTTTTTCGTTGAAGCAGATGCCTCGGATTTTGCAGTAGGATCCGTCCTATCACAAGTTGGAGAAGACAAGTTGCTTCATCCTGTAGCTTTTCACTCTCGTAAGTTCCTTCGGCGGAGATCAATTACGAGATTCATGACAAGGAACTCAAGGCCATTGTGGATTCGTTCGAGGAGTGGCGGCATTTCCTGGAAGGTGCTGCACATCCTGTACAAGTTCTTACGGATCACAAGAACCTGGAGTATTTCAAACGGCTCGAGTTCTCAGTCGGACAGGCTAGGTGGGCGGTTCCTATCACGTTTTGATTCGTCATCGTCTACAGGCCCGGTTTTCGGAATGGCAAGGCGGACGCATTGTCTAGGCGCTCTTACCTTGCACCAAGCCCGGGCGATCCTGCATTTGACTGTCAAAGGCAAGTGTTGTTGGGTCCTGATCGATTCCGGCTTGCGGCACTGCAGGTTCATCAGGCTCCAGCAAATTCAACACTCCTACAGGACGTCCGTTCGCAGTTGGCTACAGACGACTTGGCAAAGAATGTGTTCTCACACATTCATCCTGACGTTGCAAGTTCCTCTTCCTCCAGTTCCCGTCCAGACTACAACCTGTTCACCATACAGGATGGACTCCTGTACCGGGAAGGTCTCCTGTACGTTCCTGTTGGTATTTCCAGGACTCGTGTGGTACAGGATTGTCATGATACCCCGGCTACAGGACATTTTGGTGTGGCCAAGACAGTGGAGTTGGTGACTCGCAACTATTGGTGGCCTGGGTTGCGAGGTTTTGTGGAGAGGTTTGTACGGAGTTGTGACACTTGTAACAGGTCGAAGATGCCTCATCATGCACCCTCTGGTCTTCTTCGTCCTCTTCCTGTTCCTTCTGCTCCTTGGAGATCCATTTCTATGGATTTCCTCACAGATCTTCCTCCTCTCGTGGATTCGATGCAGTTCTTGTGGTGGTTGACCGTTTCACCAAGCAGGCTCATTTCCTACCCTGCAACAAGACAGCTACAGGTCAGACAACTGCCGAGTTGGTGATCCTGAGGTGTTCCGACATCATGGTCTTCCTGAGAGCATTGTTTCCGATCGAGGTCCACAATTCATGTCCAAGTTTTGGCGAGAGCTTCTTCGGAGTCTACAGGTTAAAGCGGATCTTTCTTCAGGATATCACCCACAAACCGATGGGCAGTCCGAACGCACAATTCAGACCTTAACAGTATCTTCGTTGCTTCATCAGTTACCAGCAGGACAACTGGTTGGACCTTCTTCCAATGGCGGAGTTTGCCTACAACAACTCCGTTCACGCATCTACAGGACAGACACCTTTCTTTGCTCTTACAGGCCACCATCCACGTTTTGACTTTGCTCCTCCCGCTTCTCCTTCTTCCGCTCCTGCAGTACAGGATCGTCTTCAGCATCTTCGGCAGGTACAGGATGATCTCCAGGTTCATCTTCAGCAGGCACAGGAACGATACAAGCATCATGCTGATGCTCACCGTCAGCCGACCTGCATACAATTGGTGATCTCGTGTGGCTTCTTCGTCGACACATTCGCACCAACAGGCCTTCTTCTAAGTTGGATTTTCAACGATTGGGCCCTTACAGGATCGTGGCGGAGGTAAATCCTGTAGCTTTCCGACTCGAGTTACCATCCACGGTGAAACTTCATCCTGTGTTTCACACCTCCTTCGTCTCCTTCCTCGGTCGTGTTTCTTCTCCTCCCCCTCCTGTGGTCATTGACACTGAACCTGAGTACGAAGTTGCAGCCATCCTTGATTCTCGTCTTCATCGCCGCCAACTCCAATACTTGGTGGATTGGAAAGGTTATTGCCTACTGATCGCACTTGGGAACCTGCATCCAACTTACTCCATGCTTCTTCCAAGGTTGCTGCCTTCCATCGGCATTATCCTGCTAAACCAGGTCCCAAGACTCGTGGAACTCGTCTTAGGGAGGAGGTGCTGTCACACCCGATACAATACAGGATTCCGGATACAGGATTCCGGATACAGGATATGGGTTGCAGGACTTTCCTACAGATATTCCTACCAGGATCCGGACACATGATACGGTTGGAGGATATGCCACAGGATATGCCTAGAGGATAAGGGACATGTGGACTCATCTTAGCCTCTGCATGCATGCAATCACTTTGCATGCATGCAACCACTTTTAGCACTCATGCCTAGATTAGCTCTTGGAGTTGTGAGCATAAAAGCTCCGACCTAATTGTTGTACAATCAGTTACTATCAACACCAGTCTTACTACGATCAATCTCGTCTTGTCTTGTTCTTGTCTTGTTTCCTGTCTTGCTCCTGTCTCGCTCTTGTTTCCTGTCTGCTTCTGGATCCTGTCCTGTTCTTGGATCCTGTCCTGCTCCTGTCTTGTTCCCGGATCCTGTCCTATTTCTGTCTTTTCCTGGATCCTGTCCTATTTCTGTCTTATTCCTGGATCTTGTCTTGCTCCCGATCCTATCTTGCTTCTGGATCCGTCCTGTTCCTGTTCCTAGTTGTCCTGCTCTCGGTCCTATTCCTGAGTCAAGCCTTCCTGTTCTTGGAATCCTGCTCTCTTCTTGGTTTCTGGATCGTGGCTTGACAGCATTTGCACCAGTTTCTAACTGGGCAAACTCCTTGAGCTCTCGATTATTGAGGCGAATGTACAGGAAACTTGAGTGATGGAATGGTATGAGCAACACCAATGAAGTATGCACTTACGTCCAACTTCGCGGCTCCTAGATGAAGTGGACATTGAAGTTTTCCAATTGAACTTCAGCTTCAACTTCACGCATCTTGAACTTCCTGGCTTTAATTGGATATTCTACCACCTTGTGTCCTACTTCATCACAATATAAAGCATAAGTTCTTACCACGACAACATTGCTTCTCAGCAGCTGAAAGTGGGCCATGCTTGTATTTGTCAACCTCCATAGGAACTACTCCAAAAGGTGTCATAGTAACATGTGCTATGGCTATAGGATTGGCTTGCAGGAACTGTTGACAAGATTTTTCCTAATGACGCTTGAACAAATAGTTGTCGCATCGAACGGCCTATTACATGATCTCTGCTAAGGTTTGAGCATCTAGTAATGTAAGGAGAAGGTCCTTCACATCATCCCTCAACCCAAAACGGAAGTGTTCGATCAATGCAGTCTCGTCCTATGGAATGTTCGTGCAAAGTTGTTGAAATTCGGATGCATATATGGAAATTGGTCGGAATCCTTGTGTGAGCTTATGTAACTTCGTACATGCAGAACATACTTATTGGGATCTCTAAAGCAGGCTTCAAAGGCAGCCACGAATCCTTCAAAGTCTTTCATCAATGGTTTGTCACGCTCCAGCAAAGGGGCAACCCAAGCCCGTGGAGATCCAACTAGTAAGGATGCCAAAAGGCCAATCTTTTTGCATCAGTCAAGTAGCAGTGTGGTTGCATGCGGATCAAAAGCCTGATCTGATTCAGAAAACCTTGAAAATCAGCACGATTGCCACTGAACTTCTCTGGCATGCTGACCTTTGGCTCTAAAGAAGAGTTCGATGGAGAGGAAACCACGGATGCTTGAGAGAGAGCCTACGCATCAGCCTTG
The DNA here is from genome assembly GCA_003024785.1 of Selaginella tamariscina. Classification (NCBI taxonomy): domain Eukaryota; kingdom Viridiplantae; phylum Streptophyta; class Lycopodiopsida; order Selaginellales; family Selaginellaceae; genus Selaginella; species Selaginella tamariscina. The sequence continues at coordinate 961,035 of PUQB01000098.1, forward strand.
GAGGATGCATCAACAGCTGCATGTGCCGCATTTGTGGAACCTTGCAGATCTGTGACCACTTGGCACAAAGTGGCCAGCTCATGAAGCAACATTTGGTGCTCGTGTTGAAATTGCTCAAAATCTGTTATGATTCGTAAAAGAAAAAAGGAAAACAAGAGGGAAAAATTAAGGAGGAAAAGAAGTAACTAAAAATCAAGGAGTTATGAAAGCAGTTACTATCAAACTATCAGCCATCATCCAAGAGTAAGGAGCTTGACTCAAGAGCAGAACAAAAACTAAGAACAAGATGAGAACATGAGGCTAGGAGCAAGACAAGAACACGACAAGAACATGAGGCAAGAAGCAAGACAAGAACATGACAAGAATGATCGTACAATGACTGGTGTTGATAGTAACTAATTGTACAACAATTAGGTCGGAGCTTTTATACTCACAACTTCAAGAGCTAAACTAGGCCTGAGCTAATCTAATCATGAGCTAAAAATAGTATCCTTATCATGTAGGTATATCCTGTAAGCATATCCTATAGGTATATCCTATAGGCATATCCTGTAGGTATATCCTGTAAGCATATCATGTATCCCGTATCCTGTATCTTGTATCGGGTCGTGCAGACTTCACTAATATCTAAAACTATTGCAAGAAATACACGTCTTGATGTTTAATCACCTTATGCAATTGAGTTAAGGTAAGAAATATAGGATTCTAATCCTTATTAGTTAGCATTTCCATCCTGAGTGTCATTTTTTTAACATCCTCTTTGTCCATTGCTAGTGTGATTCAATTATCCCTGAATCCCCACATGTTTATAAAATCATTCCATACCTAACACAAAGTCAATGGTTGATGGTGGTTTGACCACTGTCAAACTGCCAGTTGGCATGAATGAGCAACAGGACGAAGCGGCCAAGCAATGAAGGTATCACAAGTACGGATTGACGGCGACAGCTGTTAGGCGGTGCTTAATTAGGCGTAGATCCAATCGTCCGGATCAACTACCAAGGTACTCGAGACAACACACATAAGAGAGGCACATAAATGTTACAAGCAGGACTATCACAAGGCAATAGACCAATGAGAAAGCAATTCTTGATTTGAACATGAACTACCCTTGTTATATTATTAAAAAACTTTATCAAAATTAATCTTTATTTCATTCATTTTTATTACATCCAAATTCAATCAACAAGCTAGACTAGTTAATATGAAATTATATGTTGTTCCAGTATCGATCATCATTCGGACTCGGTCCCCTCATATTTTTTCTGTAAAATATAATAAAGGGTCAGTTTTATCTTAAATAGCAAATAAGGCAAGTTGTGTTTGGCATAACATTACCTCTTTGACTCGTCTTCCAAAATCTTTAAGCATTTTAGGTTCAACAACTTTTTCTTTTATCATCGCTTTGAAGTGTCCCGATTGTTATGACGGTGTCCAACACACTTTAATAATATGACCGTATTGTTAAACAGGAAAACAGGAAACCTCACCTTTTCCTGTTTAACATTTGGCGACCACAGAGGGATTTGCCATTGCAGTGTTAACATTCATTGAGAAAAGAGGCTAAAAAGATAGAATTTTCATTCTAAAAAAGGCTTAGAAGGTGTAGAGCTGGATGTATAGGAGAAGGAATGAATGGAGCCATGGAGAAACCATCATCCTGATCCAGCATTAGCTAATCAGAGGAACCAAAGGCAGGCCAATAGAGTGGCTGCCCAATAGCAACCTGAATCTAACGAAAATAGACATTAAAATATCCTTGGGAAGATAGTAGAGGATATTGCAGAAACAATACAGAAATCTAAGCATGATCCAGAGAATTGGAGGCAGTATTAAACAACTAATTTAGAGGAAATTGTGAGAGAGTGCCTGTTCAAATACCGAGATTGCAAAGAGTAGGATCTCCTGAGAACTCCCGGAAAGGAAGGGAGGAAGGTGTAAGAGGAAATACACCAGAGCAAAGGATTATTATAAATATGGCACTTTTCTCGAGAATGTTTTGGGGTACGGTGATGTATCCCACATTCTCTACAGGAAAGAAGGAGAATCCGAAAATACATTTACAACAATTTAAAGAGGTAGTAAAACTGTATAAGGTGATGGATGCAGAAAAGCTGCTTATATTTCCACATACATTGAAAAGAAATGCCTCTTATTGGTATTATGATCTTAAAAAAAAAGTTAGAGAGGATTATCAGAAGGTTACTGATGCTTTTAAGGAATATTTCAGAAAGAAGGAATTACTGGAGGAACATTTAGAGAAGTTAAGAACTATCCTTCAAGGCAAAATAAAAAGATAGATAAATATACACACCGTTTTAAGAAACATAAGAAAAAGTGTAAGGCATATGTAAAGGAGGATGCCTTATTGCAATGGTATAAGCAAGGGTTGTTAAAACCATATAGAGATTTAGCACTCACTATTAATGAAATGATAGAGAGGATCTTATTACTTCAATTAAAAATATATGAGAAGAAGAGAAGGCAAATAAAAAAGATTGCAGAAGGAAAGCCTGAAAGTATATAGAAAGGACGAAAGGAGGAGGAGGCTGATGTAGTAAAGGTTCATAAATATCTAATAGATGAGAAAGCATTAGCTTAAATGATGAAAACTTTGAAAGGAATGACAATTAAGGAGGAGATAAAGGCAAAAGTATGGTGCACTAAATGTAATAATCCTGGCCATATAGTGGAGGAATGTAGGCTGCAACTACCTACATGCCAAATATGTGAAAAGGAAGGACATGTGGCTCGGAATTGCAGGTAGTTCCTGAACCAGAATGTGGCTCGTATAGAGAGATAATGGAAAATGGAGGAATGTCCACCTCCTAGAAGGTTCCCACTTAATAGGAACCATGGGAATGATAAAAATAATAATGTTATTCCTTTATGAGAACAGAAATCATATATCATATGGCAGAAGGAATCACATTCCTTATTAGAATAGGAACTTTGGATATTATAAGAGAAGGAATGATGTTCCTTACGAAAACAGAGAGGATAGGTATTACGGAGAAAGGAATGGTCTATACAATGGAAACAGAAGGATAGATCCTATAGAGAAAGAAATGATAAATAATATAGGGGAGAAGAAAGACCTTATCAAGGTCAAAGAGGTAGAAATAAGCAATATAATCAGATAAGTGATAGACAAGGATCACAGGGTAGGAATTTTTCTTCCTAAGTTTATTATACATGTGGTGAAAAAGGACAATCTCTAGGAATGTCCTAGGTGGAATGTACAACCTCCTACTTCTACTAGGATGACTAATGTTGGTTGATGGCTAGGTGCTCCTTAGCAACAAGGTGGAGGTCTATAGGGGGACAACCAAAGGTCCTAGGAGAAGGTGCGGGGGTCCCGCAGAGGAGGTGCGGGGGTCCCATGGAGAAGGTGCGGGGGTCCCGCAGAGGTGCATAGGTCCTAGGAGGAAGGCCAAAGGTCCACAAGAGGACAACTAGGGGCATTAATGAGCCCTAGTTATGGCAGTGATGGCGATAGGTCATCATGAGGAAGGACGATATAGGTGGCCATCATAAGATTCCAGGAAGTAAGTGAATGATGGTGACATGGTTGATTGCCAACCATTGGACCATGTGGCAAGTGTCGATTAGACTATAAAAGGGGATTGGCTTCAACACAAGGGGAGGGATCGACAGAGGAACATACATTCATATAAGGTTTCTAGCAGGCTCTCCCACAATAGCAAACAACATGGGTGCCCCTGGCTACACCAATAGCCAGGGACGCCCAACCCAATGTAGCATAGATCTTAGCATAGCTAAATAGGCTCTTCCCCTTCGTATGGGAGTGGAAGTATTCTTCTTTCCTAAATAGATCCTAGTTCTTCTTCTCCATAATATGATACAAGGTGATCATTGGCTGGCTGCCAGCCATGGGAGCCCACAGACAGCCACGGCGTTCCATCCGCCACTAGACCCAACGAACCCAATGTCTAGCAACCAAAAGGGTGGACTACATTAGAGGAACTCCCTCCAGGCACACATCCACCGAGAGGCTCCATGTGGACCCCCTAGGGGGGACCCCCCCCCGCATGTCTGGAGTGTGGGCGTTGGCAACAACGCTCTGGCAACTCCACATCTAGGGAACACAATAGTCCACCAGCGCAAGGTTGAGACGACCAAATGTGTAGCCTACAACACTACTAATTCAGATAGAGAAAGGAAAAGATGAGTATCCACTCGTTGCAAGGGCAATTATAGCTCTTCAAAGGAATAACAAGGAATCCTCTTGTTATGGAGAAGGAGAGGTAGGTACTATTCCTAACAAGAACGAGAGCTTGTTACAGGAGAATGTAAATGAGCAGGAACAGAATCCTGACCGAAAAGGTCGGACTGATAATGAATCAGAAGGTATAGAAGGTGCTATAGATAAAGTAAACAAGGTTTTTTAGTATTACCATTACAAGATAGAGATAATGGACTCCATGTATCACCAAGCTATATAATCAGGAGGTAAAGGTTACGCTTGGACAAGTTGTATAGGTAGCTCCTTACATAAGAAACTAGATATTGAATGCATTAAGTCTGGTTTAGCAAACATCACCTTCAAGTGAAGGATATACAGTTTGTAAAATGGATAAGGAAGTACTGTATGAAGTGATTATGATGGACATGTTCCTTGCATCACAGTATATGTGAGCAGGAATAAGTTAAAGAGAGTGTTAATAGATGGAGGTTCAGGGGTGAATTTTATTGAAGAAGGTGAATGTAAAAGGATGGGTTTAGGACCAATCCAACCTACCTCATTTAACTTTAAAATGGCCAATCAAAGAAGTGTAAGGCCGTTAGGTATAGTGAGAGCGGTTACTATATCCGTGAAAGGACTTCAATTTAAAATGTCCTTAATAATCCTACGAATGGAAGGACAAGATGCTACATATACTATGTTGTTAGGCCGACCTTGGCTTAAGATTGCCCACGTTGTGCAGGATTGGGGCTTAGGAAAAATGACAATAGGACAAGGTGAGGATATCTATACTTATATTAAGAGATATCTAGCAAAGAAGGATAGACCAATTACATTGGAAGGATATGATTGGATGCAGGGCTTAGATGATAAGGAATAAGAGGAAATTTTAAAGACATTCTGATTTGAAAGCCCTTGCAGAAATTGATTTGTATGCAATTGTGAAGAAAAAGGAAAATCTCCCAATAGGTATAGCGAGAGGATCAATTGGGATTACATGAAAAATTTTATAAATCGGTTCCTTATGAAATGAACCTACAGAAACAACCTGCAGACTATATTTATATCTATATTAATGATCCTTTAGAGCAAGTCAATATAGGAATAGAACATGAACCTAAGGTGTTAACTATAGCTCAAGGACTAGATCCTGTTTTAAAGATAAAGGATTGACATTGTTAGAAGAGTATAAAGATGTATTTGCATGGTCCTACTAGGATCTAAAAGGCATACCCCCAGAATTGTGTATGCATACTATCCAACTCTTGCCGGGATGCCAACCAGCTAAACAAAATGCATATAGGATGAATCCTAATTATGCAAAGTTGGTTAAAGAGGAAATTGATAAGTTGTTACATGTTGGTTTTATATATCCTATACAAGGAGCACAATGGTTATCACCACTTGTAATTGTTCCTAAGAAAAATGGAAAACTAAGAGTATGTGTAAACTATAAGAAGTTAAATGATGTAACAGCTAAGGATACTTTTCCTATTCCTTTTACAGAGAAAATGCTGGATAATGTTGTTGGACATGAAATGTATTTCTTTATGGATGGCTTTTCAGGATATAATCAAGTGATGATAACTCTAGAAGATCAACATAAGATAGCTTTTATAAGTTCGTGGGGTGCATATGCCTATAGGGTCATGCCTTTTGGCCTATGTAATGCACCCTTTACATTTCAAAGGATTATAACAGATACCTTTCGGGAATACCTTTTAAACTTTATGAAAGTCTTTATGAACGATTTTAGTGTTTATAGCACGAAAGAGGAACATTTACATTGTCTGAAAAAATGTTTCTAGAAATGTAGGCAGAATCTGTTGCCTTGAATCCAGAAAAGTGTAACTTCTTTGTTAAGTCAGGAATCCTTTTGGGACACGTTGTTTGTAAAGAAGGTATAATGGTTGACTAGGATAAGGTTAAGGTTATCCTGAGTTTACAACCACCGCAAGATATAAAGGAATTACGGAGATTTTTAGGCAAAATAGGTTATCATAGGCAATTTATAAAGCAATATGCTCAAATTACGAAACCTTTAACAGATTGTTAAAGGCAGATGTACCATATGAATGGACATTAGAGTGTCAAGAGGCCTTTGACTAGCTTCGAAAGGTTCTTACTAAGGCTCCAATACTTGTTAGCCCAAAATGGGATCAAGAATTCCACGTTCAAGTAGATGCCTTTGATATGGCTATAGGAGCCGTCCTTATGCAAATGCAAGAGGATGGGAAGGATCGTCCCATTTATTATGTTAGTCGTAGACTTACACCTATGGAAGTAAATTATACCACTACAGAAAAGGAAGCATTACGCTATCCATAAGTTTAGACATTATCTTCTAGCTAATAAAGTTAAAATTTTTGTGGATCATAAAGCTTTATTATACTTACTTAATAAACATGTTCTTATGGGAAGGTTAGCCAAGTGGTTTTTACTTCTACAAGAATATAATTTTGAGATAATTCATAAGCCGGAAAGGCAGCATGAACAGGCTGACCATTTAAGTCGTATTAAATAGGTGAAGCTCCTATTCGGGCTTGGATGATTTTCCTGATGTGAATTTATTTCGAATAGAGGTTACATGATTAAGGTGGTTAGATCATATAAAACAATATCTAGCCACTGGAACAGTACCACCTGTTTATAAAACAGTAGATGAAAGGAAGTTGTTTGTCATGAGGACACAACACTTTTCTCTCATGGGAGGAAAGCTATATAAATTGGGATCTGATGGTGTGTTACGAAGGTGTGTAGAGCCTTCAGAGGTCCCGAAGGTTCTTAAAGAGGCTCATTCAGGCCTTGCATGAGGTCATTTTGCAGAGGAAATAAGAAGAAGAAAGATCCTTCAAGCGGGACTATGGTGGCCTACCTTATGGAGAGAGGTAGCTAGCTATTGTAAGGTAGAACCTTTTTAGAAATGGGGAATGGACTTTATAGGACCAATTAATCCTGTGAGCTCAAAAAGGAATCAATATATATTGGTTTTAACAGATTATATGACTAAATGGGTAGAAGCAGAGCCTATGAGAAAGGTTGATGCATACAATACAGCAAAGGTTATATATAATACCATAATAGTACGTTATGGTATTCCTAAGGAAATTGTGAGTGATAGAGGAAAACATTTCGTGAATGAAATGATAGAAATGCTTATGAAGGAGTTTGTGATAAAGCATAAGAAGTCTACACCATATTACCCACAAGGTAATGGGCAGGCTGAGTTGACAAATAAAGTCCTTAAAATTATTTTAAGGAAGGTGGCTCAGGATAATCAGAAGGATTGGGATGAAAGGTTACTAGAAGTTCTCTGGACCTATAGGACAGCCTATAAAGTGACTATAGGCATGACACCTTTTAAGCTTGCATATGGATTAGAGGCCATAACTCCGATGGAGTATATTGTGCCATCCTTCCAAATAGTTGTACAGTGTATATATGGGAGAGAAGGATTTTTGGGTAACTTGCCTAATAGAGTAGAGAAGTTGGATGAGTTAAGAATGTATGCCTTATGGACAATACAAGGGATTCAAAGAAGAAGGAAGGCCTGGCTCGATAGGAACAGAAGAGGAAAGGAGATAAAGAAATAGACTTAGTCATGTGGTATAGAGGTAAGGTGGGAGAAATGAGTCAGAAGTTGAACTTGAAATGGATAGGCCCTTTTCGGGTTAAATCTATAAAGGAGTGGTGCAATTAGAAACATTGGAAGGAGAGGAAATTGAAGGAATGGTGAACAGTAATAAAGTAAGGAAGTACATAGAGGAGAAGTTGGGAAATATTATTTATGCTGATTTGAGGAGTATATTCTCTTCCTAGTAGTGCACGAGAACCGAGAGTGTAGATCTAGGGTTTTACAGAGTGTGCTACGAGAGAGAAATGTCAGCAAAGAAAGGCTGTTTGCCTACACAGAATTGCCGAGAGCTTGTCAATCCTCCCAATGGGGAGAGATTGGGGCAAGTGTAGTTGGTACATACAAGGTGGAAATACTCTGCGGAGATGGAAAAGGTGTTGAAGGAGCTCGGTTTATGGGCGTATGTGCAGATTTTGAGAGACGAAGAGCCCCATGACGAGCAGTGTTTCACGTTGGTTATGTTAATGGAAAAGGTAGAGAAACTTGAGTTGGGGTTTATGACGTATTCAAAGGAGAGGAAGCTTCTCATTACAGAAAGGTTGGTTGAGAAGGTGTTCCAGTTGCCGCAGTCGGAGGGCGAGGTGAAGGCCAATAAGGCTCACCTCACGGAGTATTTGAGAGAAGGGAAGTAGTATGTGAGTAAGGTTGGGCTGATGTTGTCGGATCTCGTGGAGGAGATGCAATTGGCAGTAAATTTTATTGTCAATGCATTTGAGTTTCGGACATCCCATATCACGGTGTCAAATCCAGTCATGTCATTGTATGATAGATTGAAGGCGAAGAAGCCGGTGGGAGTGGCTCGGTACCTATTAAAAATACTGTGGGAGCACCTTTGCGCTATGCAGAAATTGGAGAAAAGAGGAAAACCTTCATCAATGATGGTGTTTACATGGGTGCAAGTCATTGCAGACTATGTATGCCAACATGGAGAGCCAGCAAGACCGGAGATTGTGGCTCGGATGAACAAGTCAGGAAGGAAACAGAGTTGTTCCAAAGGAAACATGCGAAGCGCAAAGGACCGGAGTCAAAAGGGAAGGAATCAAGTGGCGATGGGCAAAGAGAGGAGGACAAACAGGTGGAAAAGGCGCATAAGAAGAGGAAGATTAAGGTGGAGAGGCCGACAATAGCAAAGAGGACCACAAGATCTGGAGGAAGAAGCGGCAAGCTGAAGGCAGGAGCAAAGGAGAGTGCAGAATAGAAGCTTGTGGTGGATCTGGAAGAAGAGGAAGAGGAGTATTCGGGAGGTACGACACTAGGGAGGAACCATTGGAGCAAGGAGAGAAAGATGAACCTGTGGAGGAGGGCCAGTCAAAGATGAGCTGCACGAAGTGGAGAAGGAGCGTAGGACAAAGGTGAGGCAAGAGATTAGGAGGGATTTCCAAAAGCAGGGGATAATAGAACAAGAGACTACTCCAAGGTAGTCAAAGGAGGGTGGCCAATGATGATAGTTCCGTTGGAGACAGTGGATCCTTTTGAGGAGAAGACAGTGGAGAAGGGCAAAATAGTGGTAGACAAACAGACGGATCAACAAGAAGAGAAGCGCAAGGTATATGAAGCATCTCTGGATATTCTAGGTCCGGCGGTTACGTGACAACGTGGATATAACCGACGACGGTGTTGTGGAAATTGCAAGAGAGATGGTGCGTGGATCCAAGTTTCCAAGACACCAATTTAACCTGCCCAGTTCCAGTCATCACCGAGAGCACATGGAGTATGTATGAAAGGGGTGTGTATTGTGGCAGTGGATCGCAGGGTATGCCGGTGTCTGATTTTTGTTTAGATGAGGAGGATCCACGTCAGCAGCAGCAGGAATGCAACATACAAGTGGATATGTCGTTCAAGCGTCGGAGGGCATTTGTGGAAGGATGCGCAGGTCACGGAAACGCAAATGCAGTTTGCGCAGGTGCTAGCGCAGTTGCAGTCGGAAATGGTAGAGCAAGTCGTTGGAGGAGGAAACGAGGTGCAGGATACAATGCAGTTGGCGACAAGCCTTTTCAACCATCTGGTCAACACAGGATATACGGTCAAAGATAGAGCAAATATCCAGCGATTGATTGTGCAAGCATGGAGAGTATCATGACGCCCAAGATGACTGCCATTCAGGGGATGATGAGCAAGGGTATTTAGTGGCCGATGAAACAAAGGACCTCGAGTCCAGTGGTGGAGCTCAAACCCCCGATGACGGTGCAGAAGCCAATGACCTTATTTCAGAGGCTAGTGCGAGCGCGAGATGAGAGCCAGCAAACTGCTACTATTCTATCAGTGGTGGTGGACAAGTTTCAGCGTCTTCAAGAGGAGAATGAGCAACTTAGGGAGATACATGCGTTTGGTCTGCAAGTAGCAATGGTGCAGCAGGAACTAAATAAGGAAAAGGCCGAGTTCTAGAAGTATAAGGATCAGGAAGAGGTGGAGTATCAGGAGGAACTCATGATGTGTTGCCGTGAGGACACAATAACAAATAAGGAGGGGCAGTGTTAAAGGTAAACTATTAGGAAGATAGGACATCCTACTATGGAGAGAATAAGGGTAGGAAGGTCTGTAGTAAGCATGGAAGGAAAGGCTGTGAAGGGGAAAAATCCTTACCGAGAGGAAAAGGTGAGTAAGGAAAAGGAAAAGGAAAAGGAAAGAAAACTCGGAAAGGAAAAGGATGACATGGCAAGAGGAAGGGTAGTTAAGGGGTAGTTAGGGTAGGGGAAAAGGGGTCTCCACAAGAAGTTCCAGCAGGAGAGAGAGAGTTTCCACACTTTATTCTCTTGTATTCATGTTAGTAATGAAGGTGCATATTATAAGATTTTGTGTGTGCAATATGTATACTTTCAATGAATGGATCTAACAAGGCAATAGCCAAAACCGTTCTTGCCCTTGACTTCGGAGACCAGTCATTGTGGCACTGAGAGAAGGTGTTTTAATATATGTATATGTGGAGAGTTGATGTAAAGAAAGTGTGTAGCCTCTCTTAAAGGTTAGGAGAAAGGGTGAGGTTTTCTCTTTTCCTGTTTCTTTCTTCTTTTTTTGTTTGTACTTACTAAAGAGATGTAAACTTTATACGTAGGATTTATATAAAAAAGCACAATGCACATTAGATAACCCTTTTAAACTTGTGAGTTTACCTTAACTGAGCTGTTATCCTTAACATTTAACGATCTTTAACCATGTTGTTATTTTTAATCTGGTGAGTTTACCCTTAACCCAATTATCACTTTATCATACATGGTCATGCATTATCCATGACTGGTCAAGTGGCCTTGATAGTGCCACGTGGGTTAGGGGTGTTATGATATACATTTAAAAGTTAAGATGACTATTGAATAGAATTTAGGATGGTTTTAACGAGGTGTTTCATGACACACGTTTAGGGTTTAGGGTTTAGGATTTAGTATGGTTGTTAGATATGCTTTAGGATGGTTGTTGAATAGGATTTAGAATGAACCTCTTTTGGATAGGATTTAGGATGGCTCATAGATAGGATTTACAATGGCCCTTTAATAAGCATTCACAACATGTGCGGTCCCCGGCCCCTACTATCCCACCCCCCTATATCGCTAGGCGTTGGGGACCCATGAACGAAAAAAATCACTGGCTTACGGAATTCCCTGCCAAGGCGAACCACTCCACGGCACCGAATCGACGGTTAGAGATACACATTAAATAAACTTATTATATAAGATAATACACATGCCCATAGTTGGTGGGCTTAATTATTTAATAATAATAATTTATTAATCAATGGGCCCTATCCTTGAGTTTATTTCTAAGTTGAACTTGTAACCCAATTATTATCCTTAATTTGGTGAATTTAACTCTAAGTTAAATAATTAACCCAATTGTTATCTTTAACCTAGTGAGTTTCTCTTTATTTACCTATTTATCCATGCCTAGGGTTAACTATTTAATGACCTTTAACCTAATTGTTATCCTTAACCTGGTGACTTTATTCTTAATTTGATCCTTAACCCAATTATTATCCTTCATTTGGTGAATTTATTTCTAAGTTGGATTCTTAATAACCCAATTGTTATACTTAACCAAGTGAGTTTATCCTTGAGTTGGGCTTAACAATTTAATCATCATTAACCAAGTTATTATCCTTAACCTAGTGAGTTTACACTTAACAAATATATTATTCCTAACCTCATGCCATGTATGATCCATGTCTAATCAAGCGGTCCCAATAGTGCCACATGGGTTTAGGATTTAGGACAGTCATTGATGAGGGGTTGATGACACATGTTTAGAATTTAAAATGGATATTGAATAGGATTTAGGAACCATTCATGGGGATATTGATGACACATTTGGATTTAGTGTCATAGTTCTAACCTAATGGATTAACTACCTGGGTAAAGATTATGGAATATGTGGCCAAAAGACCTAAGCGAACCTGAGTCATTATGACTAAAGGCCTTTCATAAACACTAATTGGCCCTTTACTTATTTGGCTTAAGGGGAGAGGGAAGGGTTGTGACATGTAAGATGGCCGTTCAAATAAGATTTAGGATGGCCATTTGAATAGGATTTAGGACAGCCATTGATGAGTGTCAATTACACACCTTGATGATTTAGATGGGCGTTGATAGGATTTATATAAAGAGAGAGGATATTATGGGTTTAGGGTTTGAAATTCCTTTCTACAGTCACTCACTAGAGAGATGAGTAAACTCTTAGTAATTCTATGGTTGTGAAAGTCCTCTATTATTGTTGAATCATAAGAACTTCTTAAATCCGAAATTTTAACCTAAATATAATCTTGTATGTAGATATGATTTTAGATTGGACACATATATACATACATACATATTTTTTATTTGTAGAGCCCACATTTGAATAGATATTTTCCTGTTGAATTCTCTATGTAAAATCCTTTATTTTCCGCTACAATTTCCCCTTTTTTCTAATTTTTTACTTGTCTTAATGCTCATATATATATATATATATATCTTAGTATGAGCTCACTCACGGTTGTAAAACCTAAATAGTAAGCTCTTTGTTAGATTTAAGATACATGGTGAGCATTAGGAAGAAGAAGTATGCAGCAGCAATCAAAGCGTGAAGAGCTAGAAGCACACTAAATCAAAAAACCTGGTAAGTGGGTATAGTCACATTTGTGTATATACGTAATTGAGAATTATTTTATACTTATTAATCTATCTCTTTATAAGGTTTGAGCATTATTTAATAATAACTCTAGTGGTAAGTTTAATTGTAGTACACAACAAATCTATTTTTTTCTTTAATATATTCTTACTACTCTAATTAATAGCTATTATTTGTTACTTTACAAAGTTTAAATTCTAGATCCTCAATTTGGCCAGTTGTACCTTCACATAAGAGGAGGAAAGGCCGGGTGTAAACCCAAGGAGTGTCATTCTGTGGTTGCCAATTATTGGGAGCACATGTGGAAATCAAGGTTTACCAGATGGAACATACCCTTGCTCATGTCACAAGATTAGGAACACAAGATTGATGGCACATACAACACCAAGAGAGAGAAATCTTTGTGGTACTACAAAGATTGCAAAACAGTTCCTGCTATTGACAAATGAAGGACTTCAATCTTTTATATGTGTAGTTTCATCTTAAATTATTTCTTGAGTGTAGTTCATATTTCACATTTATGTTATAAACATAAGTTTAAATATGTATGAAATAAGTTATTATTGTTTCATATTATAATTTTATTTTAAATAAATTTAACACATTTGAAACACATATATCTCGGGATGTCACATATAAATCATGTACATAACCCTCTCTCCATGTGCGAGAAGGGTAGAAGGTATTTTTGCAATACATATGTATGCGGGTGTATGTAAGGAACCTTGGTAGGGTGTACATAAGGGGTTGTTAATCTAAAATTTTTCTATGCCTACAAACATAATTGTAGTCACCACCGTCAACCCGTAATAAGGAATGAATAGAATATGGTGAATATATGATAAAATAGAAATCAAACTTTAAAAGGTCAGAATAGAGTAAAAATGGTAAGGTATATAGAAATAACTACTACGGATCCCGTCGTAATAGTGAAGAAAGAGAAGTATACTAAGAAATAGAGAATCAAGTAAAAAGACGAAATGAGAGTACGATGAGAGTTTATATTATGTTTACACAATGGCACATAGTACAATATTTAATATACTCGAGGTCTCTTTCTAGTCCTATTCTACTGTATTTATATTCGTACTTATGATTTAGTACTAGTGGTTATCATAACTTCTTTTGAGCTTATATGATTAGTTACGTAACCACTTCATTGCAATTATGATAATTTCTACATAGGTTGTATTCCGCTAACTTTGTAGATGCATATTCCATCTCAAACACTATATTACGGTTGTAGCCCGTAGTTCTGTGTTCTTATCTAACCCTCATATTTTCACCATATATGTATTTTTTGTATTTTTCTCATTATATGCCCTAAGGAAAGAAACATAACTAAAAACTCCTAGGTGACTAAATATGACCATAACATCCCCCTAGACTAGAAATGTTGCATTGCCCCAATGCAACCTTAAGATGGTCCTACGATAATCTTACAAATGGAGGCATTAATTGCTTCTAGCTTTTGATTGTGCTCTTAGAGTTTCTACAAATTCCTCTTCTTCCTTTGGAGTAGCCGTGTTTATTGGAGTGGTACTCTCTAGTTCAGTGACGAGGTATCCTATTTGTTCACTTTGTTTCTTCTTGTGCCTAGATCCCATACAAGACTCCTTTCAAATCTTTATAAATCCATGCAAACACATGTGCATTTTGTCGTAATACATTAATGACCTTCAATTGGTACTCCAATTCCAAATCCACTATGGATTAACAATTTTAACTTAGGCCATGATTTAAACCACAGAATAAACTATAATAGTTTAAATTAATAAATTTGAAATCAATTTATATAATGATTTTAATAATTTAAATTAAATTAAATATATAAATTTAATCTTACATTCTTTAATTTTATGAAACCTTCTCAATTGATTCATTATCTAAGTTATTAGTATATATATTTTTTATTAAAAATTAAGGTTTACTATTTATGAATAGTAAAAACCATGGTCTAAGCTAAAAAAGTTAATCTATGAAATCAATTACAATTCATACTTTATGTGGTTCTTGTTTGCTTATCTTGATCTTTATTTCTTTTGTCTTTTCATTACTCATAATCTCCAATTATTGTTTGGTTCGTGTTATTTGTTCATTCTTTGTTTCTTATTGTAATTGTTGCTCCTTTTATTGTTTGAACTTGTTTGTTAATCCTAATACTTCAATATGTTGTTGTGGCACATCATTTGTAGACATATTCTCTTCTCCATTATTCTCCGTGTTGTAGTGGCCCTCATTTTCGGGTGTCTTCTAATATAAATCAATTTGTGCAATCTTTACCAATTTTGAATTATTGTCTAACAATTCTCTTTCCTCTTTCTTTGTGTTGTAGTGTCCCCCATTTTCTGGTGTCATCTAATATAAATCAATTTGTGCAATCTGGACCAATTCTGGATTACTATCAAACAGTATTTTTTCCTCTTTCATATTCATACCATAGCTCCAATCATAATTCTCTATTCCTAAGGGTTGAGTTGGTCGTTTAATTTGTGTCTTTTATTGCATCTTAATAACAGCTTCTTGTCCATTCTTGTATAATGTCATTTCATTGTGTTCCTAATCATGTTGTACTTTTACATCCCGTAACCAGGGTTGACCTAACAAGATTCAATAGGGTTGATTTGTTTAACCAATTTGCAATATGACAAAGGACATCTTGTATTTAATCCTTGCAATATCAATGCAAAAAGCTCTAATTATTCCAACAAGTTGTACTTTTATCTGATCTGCCATCCATACTAAGAAGGGTGCATTCTCCATTGGTCCAAGTTCCAATTCCTTGCAAGCTTCCTCCTCAATAATGTTGACTCTTGAGCCTCCATTAATAAGTATGTTTTAGATGTTGTTTCTTCCAATACATACAATTATCATTGGTACTTCCTCATCCCAGTCTTTCTCATCTCTAAGAATTTTGGCCGTATTCACCTCAATTCGACTTGTATTTTGTTGGGTATGGCTTGCATTCAGTACATTAATTATTTGCATTTGTAAGAATGGAGCAAGTGTAAGTAAACTCCCTTATATTCAACTACACCAATTGTTGCAATGTAATGGCCACAATATGATTTCCAAGTGGCAATGTTGATGTGGATCCCATGGATTGCTTGATTACTTCATTGGGTATAGAATCTTTCTTTTCTTCTTGCTGTATTTCTGGATTTGGTCCGCCATTTTCTACACTATAGCTTTCTTTTTTTTCCAGTTTTTGCGTATTGGTTCTTCTTTACTTGCTTCCATCCGAACTCACTTAGCATGTGTCACTACATATGTTTCTGCTGAAGCTAAGTTCATATCTTCTTCCCACTTGCATTCATGATTTTGTTTCTCCTGGTCACCTTCTTGTTGGACTTCAACCCTCTGTGTTGCTGGTTTTGGTGGTGGTACTCTTGAGTTATATTTGTGGTTCAGACACTCGAGTGAATAGTGTCCCCATTCTCCACATGTATAGCATCGGACGTTATTTAGTCTATTACATTTAGTGGAATAATGTCCCTTTTCCCACATCTGAAACATGTCACATTAGGATTCCCACTATGTTGAATTGGTGGAAGGAGTAATAAGGGTGGCCCTGCTTGCACAGGTGCTAGTAATAAAGGTTGTCCTTCCCACAATATCTCTTCATTTTTGTTCTACTGATAGTATGGTCTTGGTTTGCAAGGGTATCTTTTTCCATTTTTGTTCCTTCAGTCAATGTTATATTGTCTTTATGAATAATCAAATTGGTTAGTACTCTATGTTGCATTCCATTTGGGTGGTGGGTAGCCTTCAATGCACCCAATCATCAGTTGTGGTTTATATACCTTGTACTTTAGCATTGTCTCACTTCGTGTCCTACTCCTCCACATAACTGACACTTAGTATTTATATTCTAAAGCATTGTGTTGTTCATGCTTACATGTTGTGCACAATACTATTCTAGGATGTACTTGTACCTCAATTTCTCTCTTATGCAGTCTATGTGGTTTGCATTCCTCATCATCTATGTATTGTGGTGGTATCAATGTTTCAATTTGTTCCACCTCCTTTATAGCATCTCTTAAATCGTGTGGCCTTGCCAATCATACTTGGAGTTGCCAACTCTTACATAACCCATTGACGTACCATTTTCTTGCCAATTTATCAATGACATCACCCATCTCACAATGATTGTATATTCTTTGAAATTTGCACATGTAATCCTCTACTACTTCTATAGGTCCTTGTCATAATTCCTGCAATTGAACTGTCTTGTGATACTTTCGAACATAGTAATTCTTGAATATATAAGTAGTGTTTTGTACTTATCAATTGTGATAGCATTCCTATCAACATTACCCACACAAGCTTGGTTTTTTGCCTTGCTGGTGCTCAGCATAGAAGGGGTGGATGTGGTTGTCAAGGACTCTTCATGCCAATGTGGGATGACTTAGGTGGTCTCCGTGGTTGCCAGGACATTTTGCCAATGCCCAATGGTAAGTCAATGGTATGGTTGTTACTTTGGGATATACAGGAAGTGTTGTGGTGGCCTCTACCTAGATGCTGCGAGGGTCCGTATACTGGTGGACCAGAGCTTTCCTTTTGGTGGTGTGGGCTTCTTCTAAGGAAGGAGAAAGAAGAGGAGAGGAGGAAGGGAGATTCGGAGAAGTGGGCAATGGTAGGCAAAAGCGATATGTGTATATTGCCTCTTAGAAGTACAAGGTGGCCCCTTCCCCAAAGATGGCTAGAACAAGACACACACAAGAGGATGGACTAGAAGGACCCCCAGCCACTGTTTACCTCCTTGCTTATATAGTGGTTGGGTGGTACTAGAACGTAGGACATGTGGCACTTCCCCATTGGATTGCCACCTATGTTGTGGTCTTATCCTACTAGCTTAATGCACCTCCCTCATGCTTGTTGTCCTTAGCACTTTGGTAGTTGGTCTAAACGATTGGATCTAACTTGCTGTTACTGATGCCTAATAGCCATCACTATTAGTTTGTACCTGTTGTACATCCCCTGCTCCTTTGTTCGGCCTCTCTTATGAATTGTCGCTTGTTCGTGCCTACTGCTTGTTTGATGGTGGTCAAACCATGTTGACTAGGATGATGTTAGGATCCAAACAAGTTTTCACCTAACCTGCACCTTGCAAGTTTCACCTGCCCTACACCTGGCGAAGTTTTGACATCACCTTTGCCTAGTGAAATCCATGACCACAACGTAGAAACCGCAATCACATATCTTTGCATGGGATCCACAACCATATAGCTAGTTGCATGCTTGCATGGGCTTGAGTATAAAGCCTAAGCTCTAAGGGCCAAAACCCTTAAAGCAATCAACACACTTTTCTCCACCATTCTATCGCTTCTTCTTTCAATTTAATCTCAATTCTCACCATAGTTCTTATCTGCCGACATGCATAGTCTTTGCCATCTGTCGGTAGACAAAGTATTCCTGCTCAGATTCTAGTTCTTGACACAAGGCAACATGAATGAGGAAGCTAAAGATCTTAGTGTTAAGCTTAAGAACATTCAGAGTTTGTGCAAGAAGAAATTACAAGCAACGCAGAGCTGAGCTATTAAGTTACTAATGAGCATAGAAGCTTTTGAGAGTTCCAAGTGGGAGATCTCCGAGTGGTATTTGCCACGCATGTAAGGCAGAACACTATTGTGGCCTTACAAAAGGGACGTAATGATAAATTGTCTCCCAGGTACTCAGGTCTTTATGAGATTTTGGAGCGTATTGGTAAGGTGGCAATTGACTATAACTGCTAGAAGGAGTGAGGGTGCACCCAATGTTTCATGTACTCATAAGGAACGAGTCCTAGGTAGATTCTTTGTGGATGTATGAGGCAAATTATACAAAACTTGAGTAAGTTATACTACCCTTGAGGACAAGGACTTGCTAATGGGGAGGATTGTTATGACTCATATAACAAATCAAAGAATATTTCCTAAAAAGGTATAGCTAAAATATTCCTTAAAGGCTATTAATAGATTTAGATATAAGGTATAAAAGGAAATAGGAGGATTAAGAAAGGCACCTTAATATTGGAAGCCTTTTTGGAAAGCAATGTGTGGAGACTAGAGACAACTCAAGGAAGGTCGAGTGGTCTTGTGAGGGTTTCTAGTTTGTACTTATTGGTGCCTAACATCACCAAAGTGATGCCATTTCTCATCATGGGTGATCGAAGAAGGGAGGTGGTAGTAGTAACTCTTGAGTCTATGAACGAACTAATTCGTCTCATTATATTATCTTCACCAAAATGATGTTGTTTCTCATCATGTCTCATTATATCCTTAACAAAGTGATGATGTTTCTCATCATGGTCTGTCTTCTTATATCCTCACCAAAGTGATGCCATTTTCATCATTGGTGACCAAAGAAGGGATGTGGCAGCAATAACTCTTGAGTTTGTGAGTAGATTATTCCATCTTGTTATATCCTTACCAAAATGATGCCGTTTCTCATCATGAGTGACCAAAGAAGGGAAGTGATAATAGTAACTCTTGAGTCTGTGAGCGGACTAATCCATCTCGTTATACTATCCTCACCAAAGTGATGTTGTTTCTCATCATGAGTGACCAAAGAAGGGAAGTGATAGTAGTAACTCTTGAGTATGTGAGCGGACTAATCCATCTCTTTATACTATCTTCACCAAAGTGATGCCATTTCTCATCATGAGTGACCACTGTGAGCGGACTAATCCATCTCTTTATATTATCCTCACCAAAGTGATGCCATTTCTCATCATGGGTGATTAAAGAAGGGAGGTGACAATAGTATGACAATATATACTTCGGAATTTCATCTTTATTTTCATGTGATGGACCTTGAGCTTTGATGAATTAATTTTGTTATGGATTTTGTCATAATGTCAAAAATTTTTTTTATTTTTTCTAAAGACCCTTGAATAAGTCTTAATTGAGATATGATAATAGATTGTTGGACACTATACATAACAATCCTAAACATTTTGCTTAAGATCAAAGTACACTTATGTAGCAACAATATAATCATCACTAAAGATTTAATAATAAGTCATGTTATTGTCTCTGTCTTACCTCAATTGTAGTTAAAGATTCAATTTCTATAAAATGAGACATTGTCGTTTTTATTTGCAAATGAGAAATTGCATTGTAAGAACAATGGTTTGTGCAAGTATTGTGCTAATTTAAATCATTTTGTTCAAAAATCCCTAAGCAAGCCATAGCATTAAATTAATCATGTACATTTTAAATGCACGTTGTAACTAAAGTGGGCATGATACGTGAAAATGGGAATATAAAATAAATTACTAATTAATACTTAAGTTTTAATTATTAATTAATCATTTAATTAATATGTAATTAAGCCTTAAATATTAATTAATTAATTAATTAATCCTTCAATAACCTTACTTAGTAAGGAATATTCCTAAAATATCTTAGAATATTCATATTATTCTAAAAATAGTTTACAATAATGAAGAAATACTATCAAACATAATTACAAATGAAATCATTTTCTTATCAACATGTTAATTTTTTATAAATACTTTCTTCCTAACCATAAGAGAAATCTCCTCATTTTGTCTAAATCATCACTCTCCGGATTAATCAAATCATTTTGGTCAATATCTTGATGTTGTTGCCACCACCTAACACTCTCACGAATGCAATTGGGAGTTGCCATCCTTGTTAATACATAAGATGTAATAAGACCAGGTCTGCATAAAGGCTCATCTAAAAATGACGTTCCTTAAGAATAATATTATAAAGCGCCCGGTTGCTATCCTTCATTTTATAAAATTCAAAATCACGAGAAAGAAAAGCTTCAGGAAATGTATGATACGGTGGATACTGCTCACAAAAATTTTCGAGATTCTTCTTTCTGAGGCACGTATCCAAGTAGTTCACTAGCTCATCCATGATATCGGTATCAGAATATGGATCGAAAGTGATTGGATGAATACAAGCAATGTTTTGGTTGAGCATAGCCTTCTGAGGAGAGTCGTCTACTACTAAGATATGTGCATTCTTCATTATCCTTAAGCGACTGATCTCCCCATGAGTCCCAATTATTCTTTCATTCTTGAAGAAGTATGGCTTGCTTTCCTTTCTTATATTGTGAAATTCGAGAGGTTTATAACACATTCGCTGGTCAAAAATCCAATCTTTACGAATCACCTCTTCTGCAACACTACAATGTTTCTTAAGCAAATTCAACAGCGGTGTTAAGTTATGAATCTGCATGCATGACCAAATCCCCACAAGCGCACCCATCTCCTTAAGCTTTTGAAAGAGACGATCCAACCCTGGACGAAAAATAATATCATATCGAAATTTACCATGACAAGGAATGAAATCTCCTTGTTTGATTTCTTTTTTCCTATCCTCGGGCCTTTGTCGATGAAGCAGAACACCATTGACATCCAACAACACAATATGGCCATGAGTAACATGAGATAGCGTTGCCTCTTGAATACTTTGCAAATCACTTGTTTGCTCCCTTTCACATTTATCCGTTGCCACTATCTCGTTGCCTATCCCTTCATCATTTAATTGTACATCATCCTTACAAGATTCAGATATTGCATGCGCTGAAGAAATTGATTTCGGAACTGAAGCCAATAAAAATGATGATGAAAAAACTGAAGTGGCCCCCATGGTAACGATGTTTTGAGCTGCATTATTATCCATTTCCTGCATGAACTCTGTCATTCTGACATGTGGCACAAGAAATTGTCGCCAAACCCCTCTCTTACCTCATGCCAATGCTGAAAATCCATGTTCTCAATTGTTTCATTACATCTGCAAAATGATAATTAGCTGACCTTAAAATTATCAAGGTATATTATTTACCTTGTTAATGTGTGACCCATGTTTGAACTAAAAGCTTCATTAATCCTTGAGAATTTATTTTCTGTACAAATATAAAGAAATATACAAAAATGCCTTATGTTACACTCATTTACAACTATTCATCACTCTAACAATTCATTAACAATTCTTCTTCGCTATTACCTTCTGAGTGAGGCGAAGAAGGTCTAAGCCGCTTGTGAGATGGTTCAAGATCTTCTGCATCTTCTATTGATGTTTCCATGGGTAATGGAGTGTGCGAATGTTCTGTACTCCTCGAGATAACTTCCGGTCTAATATCTGATTGAAGTTCGTCTCAGACTCCGACATTGAACCAGATTCGTCTTCAGAGCTATCGCACTTATCTGGAGGGAACTTTCTCAAATACTCCTTTATGGATTCGTTGGGGTACTCAGTTGAGAACCTATCTATCCACTTGTTCAGGTCCTCAACCATGGTCTTATCCTTTTCAACGGCAAAACACATGTATGCCGAAGGTAACACTCCTTCAAGACGGACCCCCTAGTGCAGTAGTCAAAAACCCACGCATCACTGTGAGGACCCCTGATCAAGTTGACGATGCTCCGTGCCGCTTGACTTGTGATGTTTGGATAACGTACATTGCCGAATACGTCACTCTCACCTATCGGTGTATCGGATGGAGGTTCAGGGCCGTTGGAGTGCAAACAGATGCCTGGCCAGTCATTTGGAAGTTTGAAACTGTTTGGCGCATTCCTAACAACCAAGTGAACAACCGAATCAATGCACTTCGGATCAGCATCATTCATATAAAATCCTGTCCAACGATGTTTATTCCTCTTGGCAAAGGAGAAGGCAAAGGTATCGGTGACATGAGCAAGAATCAAGAAATAAATACCTGAAAACGTAGATATCAGTCAAGAGTGCAAGTGAATTCAATAATAAATACCTTCTTTGTACATACTTGCACGGCTAAGTTTCTCCACCAAATCCTCTAGTGTCCTGTCTGTCGAAGGATTTTTTGACACCCGCCGATCCATCACGAACAATTGAAACGGTTTCCTACAAGCAGTGATGGTACCCCATAAAGTCTCCGAATCCAACAACAAACATCTGTAGGGCTTGTCGTGATTCGTAGCATCCTCCTTTATAAGGTTCAACTCGGTTCTCCGCTGCTGAAGGACTGCCATAAGAGAAGGCGTCATCCAATGTTCTCCTTTTTGGCGTTGGCGTGCAATAGATTCTTGCCCAGATCTTCCGATTGATTCACCCATTCGACAAGCATATCATCATTTGTCACATGCAAATATTTGCTGACCTCTTCGTATGTTGAAGCCGAAATCCAACCCAGTTTGTGGCAGTGTATTCCCAACCACTCCTTGAAGTGCCTGACCGTCTTCAACTCCATTGCCTTGAGATGAAAAGGAGAGGTGGGGCTGCTGTTGTTAATCTGTAATTTGCCATCAATCACCAAATCAGCCAAGACTTCCATCTCCTCCATCGTTGTTCCATTTAAAGGCTTCAACCATGTGAGCTTGAAATCGTTGTCTACATCCTTTATAGATTGAACAGACTTAGCCTTCGGCGTCTTACTGGGTTTCTTTGCAGACTTCTCTGAGGGCTCCACTTCACTTGTCTGCTTCTTCTTCAGTGTTCCTTTTGCAAAGGATTCCATAATCCCCAACCATTTCGCAAAGATCCTATCCTCGGGACAAGAAATCAACATCATCAAAAAGGATGTTTCCTTCCCGCCCACCTGGGCAAAATCAACTGCTACAATTTCTTCAACTCTCTGAGAAAAAGACAGATTAATATACCGGCGAGATAAATCCCGCCCAAACAATTGCTTACCCGGTAGTCCGCAGATTGTGTATTCCCTGCGGTAGCTCTTTGTGGTCGCTGAAGAGATTCCCACACGGCTCGCGTGTGTTTGAACTTCTCCCATATTTTGCTGTTGTAGTGGTTGGTGTCTGCAGCGTCCCATTCCGCCGATAACTTATGGTACTGCTCGATTGTGAGATTCGGCTTCGCTAAAAAGCCGATCTTTTCGTCAGCTTCTCACGGGTATGCTCGGAAAGTTTTGTTGCCATCGTTCCTTTGTTGTGTTCGTCGAGAAGTCGTTGGGCTGCCGTTATTGTGTGCTGGCCACTAATGATGTAGTACTTAACTGATTTTCTATTCTCCGTCTGAACCTTCCTCATTTGTTCCGGTGTTGTGATCCACACTTTGTCAGCGCCTTTGTTTTCGTAGTATGCGCACAAAACAGCATTATGTGGAACGGTGTAAGAATTGTCGTCCTTCATCTTCTCCATGAGCTCAGCTACACGTTCCTGATTCAGTGGCCTGTAATTGAAGTTTGGGTTGACGCTGCAATACTTAACCCTACACTGTAAATCCTATCATCCAACATCATTTCCTTGTGGCTTATTGCAGCATGGGACGCCACAGGTGCAGCTGACAAAACGACTAATGATTTTCTTCTACGATCCGAATCAACATGTGTGATCCCCGATTGATGCTGTTCTAATGTTCTCGGCACACTCTTCCAGCTCCCGAAATTTGCTAAGCAAATTGAACGTGATCTGTAAAGAACCTGAGACCAAGCCACCCTCTCAATCTCCTTTATGATGTCGCTGTGTTCTTCTTCAATGTGAAGAGGGACGATTGCTCCACTTGTGGATTTCTGTATTGTGAAGCAATATCTCCTGAGAATACAACCTACTCGATGAGTCTGAAGATCTTCAAGTAGACATCCAGTTGGATCCCCTTCATAGATGGGCTTTCGTTGAGTTGAAGAAGAACTCCACGGTCAACATCATTAGTGAACACGTGAACGTCATTATCCACAAGTCGACAAAACCACCCGAAATTAATGTTGTAACTGGCGACCTCTGGATCCGAGAACGTGACATTGGATGGAACGAGGCATATGTGTCGAGCATCGTTCATCTGGGTTCACAGCATGCTTTCGGATGCTTGACTAGCACACCCACTTTCCATTGTTTTGCTTGTCCATGCGATGTGACAGAGGTTAGTTTGACAGCAACCATGGTTGTTTCCAATGCGCTTCCCGTTTAGTTTGAAATATGGCCAAGTTGATTCCAGAATCCCCCCTGCCCATCTCTTCTCCTGCTCTCGTCTTTAATGTCACCTCAATTCCACATCTGAATACAAAAATGATTAGTTCAAGCACATATCCGAGTATAACAGATTTTATTTTAATTCTTACCCAGAATTTGACGACGACTCCATACTAATGACTCGATCTCCTTGTTTAATAAATCGTCCTTCTGCAAAATAATACACTATGAATACAAATCATATAAAAACGCACACACACTTGTATAAACCCGAATATACAAAAATAATACACAGAGAGAAGTAGACGAATTAACTGTCCAAAGCTCACTTTGTGCTAGTGCAAAAGAAAGATAACATTTCGTTTTAGAACCACCACAAATGTGAGCTCTGGACAGTTTTACATAGATTCCTAGCTTTTACTCGAAATATTATGATAAGATGATAAAAGTAAATAAAATGAGATATGCAACTTATATATACTAATACACATATATATTCACATGGAAGGTGCGGCGGGATTAATCTCGCCACCCCTTCAATGCCTCCTGAAAGAGTGGGCGGGATTAATCTCGCCACCTTTCTGGAGGCCTTGAACGGGAGTGCGGAATTAATCTTGCCACCCTTCTCGGTCTCAGAGAGAACTGGGCAGGATTTATTTCTCACACCCCTTCAGTGACTCCAGAAAGGAGGCGGGATTAATCTCGCCCACCATGTAAGGGATGGTTAAATGAATTTCCCCACCCTTCCCTTCTCTCCATTGGTATGTTGTAAACCTTCTACGTCTCAGACAGAAACGTTTGGGATTGGTCCGACTCACCAATGGAGAAAAAAGGAAGGGTGGCGGGATTCATTCCTCCAACAGGCATTGAAGGCTCGGCGGGATTAATCCCGCCGCCCAGGGCCTTCACTCGGTCCCTATGCGGCGGGATTAATCCCGCCGGACGCCAATTCCCTGCGCGAATCGGGCGGGATTAATCCCGCCGCCTAGGCCCTTCAGGCAGGCCAATGGCGGCGGGATTAATCCCGCCCGATTCCGCGCAGGGCAGCGGATTAATCCCCGCCCAGGCCCTTCACTGGGCCTAGGCGGCGGGATTAATCCCGAACGCCAATGCCCTGCGCGGAATCGCGGGATTAATCCCGCCGCCTAGGCCCTTCAGGCAGGCCAATGGCGGCGGGATAAATCCCGCCGATTCCGCGCAGGGCATGCTACGCGGCGGGATTAATCCCGCCGCCCAGGCCCTTCACTCGGGCCTTAGTCGGCGGGATTAATCCCGCCAAAGCCAATGCCCTGTGCGAAATCCGGCGGGATTAATCCCGCCGCCTAGGCCCTTCAGGCAGGCCAATGGCGGCGGGATAAATCCCGCCCGATTCCGCGCAGGGCATGCGTACGCGGCAGGATTATCCCGCGCGCAGGGCATGCGTACGCGGCGGGATTAATCCCGCCGCCCAGGCCCTTCAGGGCCTTAGCGGCGGGATTAATCCCGCCGGACGCCATGCCCTGTGCGGAATCCGGCAGGATTAATCCCGCCGCCTAGGCCCTTCAGGCAGGCCAATGGCGCGGGGATAAATCCCGCCCAATTCCGCGCATGGCATGCATAGGTGGAGGGATTAATCCTGCCACCCAGGCCCTTCACTCGGGCCTGAAATGGCGACGGGATTAATCCCGCCGCTACACACCACCACACACACAGATTATATATATATATATGTGTGTGTAGGAGAGTGCGTGTGTGTGCCAGAGATAGTTAAATCAGATAAAATTATACAGATATGTATATACGCATGTGTGTGCGAGAAATAGATAAATAAATAAAATTATACAGATACTGGTTTAACATAATATATGTATGTATACATAGTATATATATATATGTGTGTGTATATGTATATCGTGTGTATGCGTGTGTGAAACAAATAAAATCATACAGATAAACAAACACACACATACACATATATATACAGGAGTGTGCGTGTGTGTGCGAGAGATACAATTAACAAATCAAAAATTATAACAGATACACACACACACACATATATATAGATAAATAATAGAATATATATTATATATATATTATATATATATTATATATATATCTGTGTGTGTGTGTGTATGTATACGAGTGTGCGTGTGTGCGAGAGATAGAGATCTATAGAGAAGAGAGAGAGAGAAGGAGATATATATATATATATATATTATCTGTGTGTGTATATGTATACGAGTGTGCGTGTGTGTGCAAGAGATAGAGATCTATAGAGAAGAGAGAGAGAGAGGATATATATATATATATATCTGTGTGTATATATGTATACGAGTGTGCGTGTGTGTGCAAGAGATAGAGATCTATAGAGAAGAGAGAGAGAGAGGATATATATATATATATATATCTGTGTGTATATATGTATACGAGTGTGCGTGTGTGTGCGAGAGATAGAGATTTAAATTATATTATTAAGATACACACACATATAAATATATATGTGAATAAAAATAAATAAATATCACAAATAACGCAGAGGAGTGTGCGTGTGAGAGAGAGAGATATCTCACCTGTGTGAGAGAGAGAAGGAGATTTCACTGCCGCCGCCTTACAAACCCTAGGAATATACTTAAACCCTAAAAGGAATAGAATATATATTAACCTAATCGAATATTCCTTTTAAGAATATACTTAAACCCTAAAAAGAATAAACTATAGATTCGCCCTAAATGAATATTCTTTCATTATTATCAGCGTGTGCGTGTGCGTGGGTTTATCACATACACCCCAAGAATAAATATCATGCAAGGGTTTAACACGTGTGTGTACATGAGAGTGTTAAAGTTTCACATGCAGCATATATATACACACATAGTATTATACACATAGACATACATATATATTAGTATATATTAATATTAGAGAGACAGAGTACAGGATCATGTATGGTGTGTATGTATGAGAGAAGAGTGACAATACATATTATGGATCATGCATGGTGTGTATGTATGAGAGAAAAGTGAGAATGTTAACAAATTAAATTCATACACATTGGATATATTAGTACACACATATACATACACACATGTATACACACAGACATACATACATATTACATGTGTAAATTCAATGTAGGGTTTAGGGTTTAGGGTTAGGATGGATCATGCATGGTGTTTATGTATGAGAGGAGTGAGTGTTATACACAGATATACATTATACATATTACATAATATTGTAACATCATACATATTATGGATCATGCATGGTGTGTATGTATGAGAGAAGAGACAGGTTACATATTATGGATCATGATCATGCATGGTGTGTATGTATGAGAAGGGATTATGCATGGTGACACTGTGTATGTATGAGAGAAGATATAGTGTTAACAAATGGAAATCGTACACATTGCATATATTATATTAGTACACATATATACATACACACGTGTATACACAGACATACATATATATTACATGTGTAAATTCAATGTGTTACATACACACACACTTAGTACATATAGATCATACATGCGTTGAACATGATATTTTTTCAATAAAGAAGCAACATATAATTTCTCAAGTTTGGTTTAGGGCAATGTGCATGTGTGTGTATATGTGTCTCTGTAAGTGCTTCTAATGCGTGTGCACATGTATATATAAATTTATGATTGTGTTTATATATAATATGTGCAAAACAAACATCGAATAATTAAGAAAATATTAATATACACACTATGAACATATTTTAAATTATACATAATAATATATGATTTTATTTAATATAGCCATATATAGTTTTAATAATATATATTAATTTAAAATTGATAATAAGGTTTAACATAGAATATTCTTGAAATAATAACAAATTAATTGAGAAAATCCCATTAATATATACAAATGTAGAATAATTACTGAGATAATTAAGAGACTAATTTAAATTATGATAATCATGTTTAATACTGGAATATTCTTTGAATATTAAGAAATAACAAAGAATATCCCATTAATAGTAGGAAATGTAAATTAATTACTCGAGTAATTAAGAAATAATAATAATAAACAGACTATGAATATATTTTAAATGATACATAATAATATATCAATTTATTTATTGTATTAGTGTATATATATATATATAATATAAACTTAATAATATATACTTGAATATTAAGAATGTAGAATAATTACAAAAATTTCGTAATATTAAACAGCTTGAAGCACTTGAATGACATTAAATGCAATTTTAAAACACTCATTGGAATTGGAGAGTAATATATGTTAGACTGTTGGTTATTTGTTTAACTCATCTTAAATTTTCTTTTCTGTTATTTCAAAAATTTTAAATTTTTGACATAGTATTATCAGTCTGACATGTAAATTTAAAAATACATTTAATTTCCCACTCAAATTCAGATCTGGTTTTTCCGGCAAGGGTTTTCTTTTCACTCTTCAGATTTTCTTTTTTCTTCTTAGTGATCAGCTTAGGAGCGACATTAAATTGGGTGCGCTATTGTTTATAGGAAAGCACGGCGCCTTCAGTGCTGTTTACAAGTAAGTATTATAAACAAATTTAGATATATTTATAAAGATTCACTCTCTTACATTTCTCTTAAATTTTAGAATTTAGGGATTTAGGAATGCATTAGGATTACAATATATTCTTGTTAAGGATTTATCCCGTTTAAATATACTTTTAACTTAGTATCTCGGTTAGCCGGGCGGCGGGATTAATCCGGCCATTTTTTTTTTGCCTCTTTGAAGAGGTGGCGGGATTAATCCGCCACCATCTTTTTCATAGCTTGACAGAATTAGTTCGGGCAATGCTTCTCCGCTCTTAAAAGAGCAGCGAGATTAATCCCGCCGATAAACTCTCTCAACTGATAATGATTTACTTAAATTTATTTAGAAAGAGTTGTCGCGGGATTAATCTCGCCAACCATTTTAGGAGGCAGAGAAGGGGTGGCGGGATTAATCTTGCCACTACTTCCCTGTTTTAAATATTTGTGGGCAGAATTCATCCCGAATCTCTTTGAATCATAGTTTCGGAGAGAGTTGTAGGCGGGATTACTCCGCCGCTTATTCCCCGTCGTCAGAGTTGTGGGCGGGATTAATCTCGCTGTTATTCTCCGTCGTCAGTGTTGTGGGCGAGATTAATCCCGCCCCCTCTTCCTCGTTGGAGGAATTGCGGCGGGATTAATCCGCCGACTCTCACAGACGAGGAAGATCTGGCGGCGAGATTACCCGCCGGTACTTCCTAGTCGGAGGGAGCCCGCAGCGGGATTAATCCCGCCGCTACTTCCTCGTCGGAGGGAGCCCGTAGCGGGATTAATCCGCCGCTACTTCCTCGTCGGAGGGAGCCTGCAGCGGGATTAATCCGCCGCTTCTCTCCGATGAGGAAGTATCGGCGGCGGGAATTAATCCCGCCGCTCTCTCCGACGGGGTAGAGTAGGTGGCGGGATTAATCCCGCCGACTTCTCCGATGGGGTAGAGTCGGCGGCGGGATTAATCCCGCCGACTCACTCTGAAGGGGTAGAGTCTGCGGCGGGATTAATCCCGCTCAGTTATTTTAATAAAGCATGAGATATTATTTTTATATATAATTATGTATTATTGACATGCATATTATTAAGCAACTGCAGTTATGATTTCTTATAAATATTGCATAAACAGATATATAAAAACTATTTATGTGTAGGACAATATGTATAATACTGGAGATAAAGTATGTCTTCTTCGGAACAACGAAATAGTTGCACTGGACTGTGGAAGTTCGAGATGAATGCATATGTCACAAATATTGCCCAAGGATCTTGTGTGTACGTATGGGTGAACACCATTTTCAATGTTGGGAATGGAATTTAGGATGAATCCTGTCCATAATATTTAAAATAGGAAAGTGATGGAAGATTAATCCACCTTCTCTGCCTCCTAAAAATGATTGGCGAGATTAATCCCATAGATAACTCTTTTCAATAAATTCAAGTAACTCTTTATCAGTTTGAGAGAGTTATTGGCGGGATTAATCCCGTCGCTCTTTTTAAGAGGTGGAGAAGCATTGCCCGAACTAATTATGTCATAGTTTATCAAAAGATGGTGGCGGAATTAATCCGCACCTCTTCAAAGAGGCAAAAAAAATGGCCGGATTAATCCCGCCACCTGGCTAACCAAGAATATTAAGTTAAAAGTATATTTAAACGGGATAAATCCTAACAGAATATATTTAATTCTAATGCATTCCTAAATCCCTAAATTCTAAAATTTAAGAGAAAATGTAAGAGAGTGAATCTTTATAAATATATTTAAATTTGTTTATAATAGTAAACAGCACTAAAGGCGCCGTGCTTTCCTATAAACATAGCGCACCCAATTTAATGTCGCTCTTGAGCTGATACTAAGAAGAAAAAAGAAAATCTGAAGATGAAAAATAAAAAAATAAAGAAACCTTGCCGGAGAAAGAACCAGATCTGAATTTGAGTGGGAAATTAAATACATTTTCAAATTTACATGTCAGACCGACAATACTTATATCAGAAATTCGAAATTTTTGAAATAACAGAAAAGAAAATTTAAGATGAGTTGAAACAAATAACCGACAGTCTGACATATATATCTCCAATTCCAATGAGTGTTTTAAAATTGTATTTAATGTCATTCAAGTGCTTCAAACTGTTTAAATATTACGAAATTTTTGTAATTATTCTACATTCTTAATATTCAAGTATATTATTATTAAGTTTATATTATATATATACATAATAAATAAATAAATTGATATATTATTATGTATCATTTAAAATATATTCATAGTCTGTTTATTATTATTATTTCTTAATTACTCGAGTAATTAATTTACATTTCCTACTATTAATGGATATTTTGTTATTTTCTTAATATTCAAAGAATATTTCAATATTAAACATGATTATCATAATTAAATTAGTCTTATTCTTAATTATCGTAATTATTCTACATTTGTATATATTAATGGGATTTTTTCAATTTTTGTTATTATTTCAAGAATATTCTAGTGTTAAACCTTATTATCAATATTAAATTAATATTATTATTAAAACTATATATGGCTATATATTAGATAAATCATATTTATTATGTATAATTTAAAATATGTTCATAGTGTGTATATTATATTATTTTCTTAATTATTCGATGTTTGTTTTGCACATATATATAAACACAATCATAAATTTATATACACGTGCACACGCATTAGAAGCACTTACAGAGACATATGCACACACATGCACATTGCCCTAAACAAACTTGAGAAATTATATGTTGCTTCTTTATTGAAAACATCATGTTCAACGCATGTATATCTATATGTACTCAGTGTGTGTGTTGTAACATATTGAATTTACACATGTATATATATGTATGTCTGTATGTATACACGTGTGTATGTATATATGTGTACTAATATATATGCAATGTGTAAATTTTCATTTGTTAACACTATATCTCTTCTCTCATACATACACAGTGTCACCATGCATAATCCCTTCTCTTACATACACACCATGCATGATCATGATCATAATATGTAGCCTGTCTTTTCTTTCATACATACACTATGCATGATCCATAATATATACTGATGTTACAATATTATGTAATATGTATAATGTATATCTGTGTATAACACTCACTCCTCTCATACATAAACACATGCATGATCCATCCTAACCCTAAACCCTAAACCTACATTGAATTTACACATGTAATAATGTATGTATGTCTGTGTGTATACACGTGTGTATGTATATGTGTGTACTAATATATCCAATGTGTATGAATTTAATTTGTTAACACTTTCACTCTTCTCTCATACATACACACCATGCATGATCCATGAAATATATACTGTCTCTCTTCTCTCATACATAACAACAATATGATCATGTACTCTGTCTTTATAATATTAATATGTACTAATATGTATGTATGTCTATGTATAATACTATTGTGTATATATGTATGCTGCACGTGAAACTTTAACACTCTCATAGACAACAGTGTTAAACCCTGCATGATATTTATTCTTGGGGTGTATGTGATACCCCAGCACACGCACACGCTGATAATATATGAAAGAATATTCGTTTAGGGCGAATCATTAGTTTAATCTTTTTAGGGTTTAAGTATATTCTTAAAAGGAATATTCAATTAGGGTTAATATATATTCTATTCTTTTTATGGTTTAAGTATATTCCTAGGGTTTGTAAGGCGGTGGCGGCAGCGGTAGTGAAATCTCCTTCTCTCTCACACAGGTGAGATCTCTCTCTCTTCTCACACGCACACTCGTCACAACACACAACACACATATATATATACACACATAGAGATATATATATATCTGTGTGACACACACATATATATATTATATATATTATTATATATATATATTATAATTCCTTCTCTCTCTCTCTTCTTTATAGATCTCTATCTCTCAACACAACGCACACTTGTATACATATACACACAGATATATAATATATATCTGTGTGACACAGATATATATTATATATATATCTTTGTGTGTGTTTGTGTTTGTGTATCTGTATAATTTATTAATTTATTAATTTTATCTCTTGCACACGCACGCACACTCCTGTTTATCTGTATGATTTTTTTGTTTCGCACACACGCATACTCACGATATACATACACACACACACACACACATATATTATACCTATATACATATAATATACATACATATTATGTGTACAGTATCTGTATAATTCTATTTATTTATTTATTTTCGCACACACACGCACACTCCTATACATATATATATATATATATATATACACAACATATATATGTGTGTGTGTGTGTATCTGTATAATTTTATTGATTTGTTAATTATATCTCTCGCACACACACGCACACTCTGTATATATATATGTGTGTGTGTGTGTTTGTTTATCTGTATGATTTTATTTGTTTCACACACGCATACACACGATATACATATACACACATATATATATATACCTATGTACATATATACATACATATATTATGTGTACCAGTATCTGTATAATTTTATTTATTTATCTATTTCTCGCACACACACGCACACTCCTATATATATATATACACACACATATATATATAATTTTATTGATTTGTTTGTTTATCTATATGATTTTATTTGTTTCACACATGCATACACACGATATACATATAATTTGTGTATCGGTATAATTGTGTATCAGTATAATTTTATCTGATTTGTCTATCTCTGGCACACACGCATCTCCTACACACATATACATATATATAATATATATGTGCGTAGCGGCGGGATTAATCCCGCCGCTATATGGTAGACGTGTATAGGCGGGATTAATCCCACCTTCAGGCAGGCTATTCGGTTAGCCTCATGAGCGGCGGGATTAATCCCGCGCGTTTGCATGCCCTGCGCGGAATCAGGCGGGATTATCCACCGCAAAGGCTGCCTGAAGGGCCTAGGCGGCGGGATTAATCCCGCTCGATTCGCAGGGCATTGGCGTCCGGCGGGATTAATCCCGCCGCCTAGGGCCCGAGTAAAGGGCCTGGCAGCGGGATTAATCCCGCAGCCCTGCGCGGAATCGGGCGGGATTATCCGCCGCCAAAGGCCTGCCTGAAGGGCCTAGGCGGCGGGATTAATCCCGATTCCGCAGGGCATTGGCGTCGCGGGATTAATCCCGCCGCTAGGGCCCGAGTGAAGGGCCTGGGCGGCGGGATTAATCCCGCTGCCTGCGGAATCGGGCGGGATTAATCCCGCCAAAGGCCTGCCTGAAGGGCCTAGGCGGCGGGATTAATCCCGCCCGATTTCGCGCAGGGAATTGGTCCGGCGGGATTAATCCGCCATAGGGACCGAGTGAAGGCCCTGGGCGGGGATTAATCCCGCCGAGCCTTCAATGCCTGTTGGAGGAATGAATCCCGCCACCCTTCCTTTTTTCTCCATTGGTGAGTCGGACCAATCCCAAACGTTTCTGTCTGAGACGTAGAAGGTTTACAACATACCAATGGAGAGAACTGGGAAGGGTGGCGAAATTCATTTAACCATCCCTTACATGGTGGGCGAGATTAATCCCGCCTCCTTTCTGGAGTCACTGAAGGGGTGTGCCAAATAAATCCTGCCAAGTTCTCTCTGAGACCGAGAAGGGTGGCAAGATTAATTCCGCACTCCCGTTCAAGGCCTCCAGAAAGGTGGCGAGATTAATCCCGCCCACTCTTTCAGGAGGCATTGAAGGGGTGGCGAGATTAATCCCGCCGCACCTTCCATGTGAATATATATGTGTATTAGTATATATAAGTTGCATATCTCATTTTATTTACTTTTATCATCTTATCATAATATTTCGAGTAAAAGCTAGGAAACTATGTAAAACTGTCCAGAGCTCACATTTGTGGTGGTTTAAAACGAAATGTTATCTTTCTTTTGCACTAGCACAAAGGTGAGCTTTGGACAGTTAATTCCGTCTTTCTCTCTGTGTATTATTTTTGTATATTCGGGTTTATACAAGTGTGTGTGCGTTTTTATATGATTTGTATTCATAGTGTATTATTTTGCAGAAGGACGATTTAATTAAACAAGGAGATCGAGTCATTAGTATGGAGTCGTCGTCAAATTCTGGGTAAAATTTCTGATATGTGCTTGAACTAATCATTTTTGTATTCAGATGTGGAATTGAGGTGACATTAAAGACGAGAGCAGGAGAAGAGATGGGCAGGGGGATTCTGGAATCAACTTGGCCATATTTCAAACTAAACGGGAAGCGCATTGGAACAACCATGGTTGCTGTCAAACTAACCTCTGTCACATCGCATGGACAAGCAAAACAATGGAAAGTGGGTGTGCTAGTCAAGCATCCGAAAGCATGCTGTGAACCCAGATTGAACGATGCTCGACACATATGCCTTGTTCCATCCAATGTCACGTTCTCGGATCCAGAGGTCGCCAGTTACAACATTAATTTCGGGTGGTTTTGTCGACTTGTGGATAATGACGTTCACGTGTTCACTAATGATGTTGACCGTGGAGTTCTTCTTCAACTCAACGAAAGCCCATCTATGGAGGGGATCCAACTGGATGTCTACTTCGAAGATCTTCAGACTCATCGAGTAGGTGTATTCTCAGGAGATATTGCTTCACAATACAGAAAATCACAAGTGGAGCAATCGTCCCTCTTCACATTGAAGAAGAACAGCGACATCATAAAGGAGATTGAGAGGGTGGCTTGGTCTCAGGTTCTTTACAGATCACGTTCAATTTGCTTAGCAAATTTCGGGAGCTGGAAGAGTGTGCCGAGAACATTAGAACAGCATCAATCGGGGATCACACATGTTGATTCGGATCGTAGAAGAAAATCATTAGTCGTTTTGTCAGCTGCACCTGTGGCGTCCCATGCTGCAATAAGCCACAAGGAAATGATGTTGGATGATAGGATTTACGATGTAGGGTTAAGTATTGCAGCGTCAACCCAAACTTCAATTACAGGCCACTCAGGAACGTGTAGCTGAGCTCATGGAGAAGATGAAGGACGACAATTCTTACACCGTTCCACATAATGCTGTTTTGTGCGCATACTACGAGAGAAAAAGGCGCTGACAAAGTGTGGATCACAACACCGGAACAAATGAGGAAGGTTCAGACGGAGAATAGAAAATCAGTTAAGTACTACATCATTAGTGGCCAGCACACAATAACGGCAGCCCAACGACTTCTCGACGAACACAACAAAGGAACGATGGCAACAAAACTTTCCGAGCATACCCGTGAGAAGCTGACGAAAAGATCGGCGTTTTTAGCGAAGCCGAATCTCACAATCGAGCAGTACCATAAGTTATCGGCGGAATGGGACGCTGCAGACACCAACCACTACAACAGCAAAATATGGGAGAAGTTCAAACACACGCGAGCCGTGTGGGAATCTCTTCAGCGACCACAAAGAGCTACCGCAGGGAATACACAATCTGCGGACTACCGGGTAAGCAAATTGTTTGGGCGGGATTTATCTCGCCGGTATATTAATCTGTCTTTTTCTCAGAGAGTTGAAGAAATTGTAGCAGTTGATTTTGCCCAGGTGGGCGGGAAGGAAACATCCTTTTTGATGATGTTGATTTCTTGTCCCGAGGATAGGATCTTTGCGAAATGGTTGGGGATTATGGAATCCTTTGCAAAAGGAACACTGAAGAAGAAGCAGACAAGTGAAGTGGAGCCCTCAGAGAAGTCTGCAAAGAAACCCAGTAAGACGGAAGGCTAAGTCTGTTCAATCTATAAAGGATGTAGACAACGATTTCAAGCTCACATGGTTGAAGCCTTTAAATGGAACAACGATGGAGGAGATGGAAGTCTTGGCTGATTTGGTGATTGATGGCAAATTACAGATTAACAAGCAGCCCACCTCTCCTTTTCATCTCAAGGCAATGGAGTTGAAGACGGTCAGGCACTTCAAGGAGTGGTTGGGAATACACTGCCACAAACTGGGTTGGATTTCGGCTTCAACATACGAAGAGGTCAGCAAATATTTGCATGTGACAAATGATGATATGCTTGTCGAATGGGTGAATCAATCGGAAGATCTGGGCAAGAATCTATTGCACGCCAACGCCAAAAAGGAGAACATTGCGATGACGCCTTCTCTTATGGCAGTCCTTCAGCAGCGGAGAACCGAGTTGAACCTTATAAAGGAGGATGCTACGAATCACGACAAGCCCTACAGATGTTTGTTGTTGGATTCGGAGACTTTATGGGGTACCATCACTGCTTGTAGGAAACCGTTTCAATTGTTCGTGATGGATCGGCGGGTGTCAAAAAATCCTTCGACAGACAGGACACTAGAGGATTTGGTGGAGAAACTTAGTCGTGCAAGTATGTACAAAGAAGGTATTTATTATTGAATTCATACTTGCACTCTTGACTGATATCTACGTTTTCAGGTATTTATTTCTTGATTCTTGCTCATGTCACCGATACCTTTGCCTTCTCCTTTGCCAAGAGGAATAAACATCGTTGGACAGGATTTTATATGAATGATGCTGATCCGAAGTGCATTGATTCGGTTGTTCACTTGGTTGTTAGGAATGCGCCAAACAGTTTCAAACTTCCAAATGACTGGCCAGGCATCTGTTTGCACTCCAACGGCCCTGAACTCTCCATATACACCGATAGTGAGAGTGACGTATTCGGCAATGTACGTTATCCAAACATCACAAGTCAAGCGGCACGGAGCATCGTCAACTTGATCAGGGGTCCTCACAGTGATGCGTGGGTTTTTGACTACTGCACTAGGGGGTCCGTCTTGAAGGAGTGTTACCTTCGGGATACATGTGTATTTGCCGTTGAAAAGGATAAGACCATGGTTGAGGACCTGAACAAGTGGATAGATAGGTTCTCAACTGACTACCCAACGAATCCACAAAGGAGTATTTGAGAAAGTTCCCTCCGATAAGTGCGATAGCTCTGAAGACGAATCTGGTTCAATGTCGGAGTCTGAGGACGAACTTCAATCAGATATTAGACCGGAAGTTATCTCGAGGAGTACAGAACATTTGCACACTCCATTACCCATGGAAATCAATAGAAGATACAGAAGATCTGAACCATCTCACAAGCGGCTTAGACCTTCTTCGCCTCACTCAGAAGGTAATAGCGAAGAAGATTGTTAATGAGTTCTTAGAGTGACGAATAGTTGTAAATGAGTGTAACATAAGGCATTTTTGTATATTTCGTTTATATTTGTACAGAAAATAAATTCTCAAGGATTAATGAAGCTTTTAGTTCAAACATGGGTCACACATTAACAAGGTAAATAATATACCTTGATAATTTTAAGGTCAGCTAATTATCATTTTGCAGATGTAATGAAACAATTGAGAACATGGATTTTCAGCATTGGCATGAGGTAAGAGAGGGGTTTGGCGAATTTCTTGTGCCACATGTCAGAATGACAGAGTTCATGCAGGAAATGGATAATAATGCAGCTCAAAACATCGTTACTGGGGGCCACTTCAGTTTTTTATCATCATTTTTATTGGCTTCAGTTCCGAAATCAATTTCTTCAGCGCATGCAATATCTGAATCTTGTAAGGATGATGTACAATTAAATGATGAAGGGATAGGCAACGAGATAGTGGCAACGGATAAATGTGAAAGGGAGCAAACAAGTGATTTGCAAAGTA
>PUQB01000980.1:0-64151 GCA_003024785.1 Selaginella tamariscina
ATATTTATTATTATCTTCCAACTTTGTTAAGTTTTAAATCTACAATAAAATAATCATTATCTTATCAACTTTGTTAAATTTAAATCTACAATAAAATAATTATTATCTTACGAACTGGTACATGTATACATTGTAAGACCCTCTTACACCTATATTGTGTACTGTGTACATATAGACACATACATACACACGCAACCCGTGTGAAACAAACACACATGGAGTACAATGATGTATATACACACATACATATATATAGCGTGTGTAATATATCTATATGGGTGTTTATATACATGTGTGTACATAAAGAACAGACATACATACAGCCTGAGTATGATGAAGTAAAACTATATATATAGCAAATACACCGTATACACATATAAGCCTGTTTTGAGTGTGGGGGACAAATGTATATATTATGTTGGATTATATTTGATTTATAGAATTTAATTTTCATGGCTATAATAAATTTTTACACACATCTGATATTGTGTGTGTGTTGTACAAACAAGAGTGTTATAAAGTTTATAGCTTATATTAAGGTACCAGTCTATTCGGATCACGGGGGAACATTGAAGTCTTCCGAATATTCCCCAATGCACAAAACAGCATGACCACGCGCTCTAAACCAACCCCAAAACCTCCGTGTGGCGCCGTCCGTGGCTGCACATACAGTAAGTATATAAGATTATTCAAATTTTATATCACTTATTTGTACTATATGCGTTTTTGTAACTTAAAGAAATGTTCTCCTAAATAGATAAAACATATTAATATTAAATGTTAAATTAACTGCGCACACATATCCGTATGTACATAACATATATACTTCTAAGTTAATATACATCCTTTCACGCACTTAAAGACGTATATGTATGCTTAGGTGTTCCCAAACACAACACACACACACACACACACCTGAAAGACTCAATATATGTTTTAAGGCCAGGAGAGTTGCGATCTATACCCAGTTCCTTCGCACGTATTTCCAGAAGCTCTTTATTGTGGATGCGCTCTGCTCCGGATATGATCTCTTCGCCTGAAATTTAGAATATATAATAGGCATGTGTACACATTACACATGAAACTTACCTCGAATGAAAACATCAAAGGAATTCGAATAATTGTCATCGTCAGCAGGCATCGTATAAAACGGTCGTACAGCGAGAGGGTATCTGTGTAATATGTAAAGTCCGTGTTATACCTGGAAATGTACCGTCTCAGTTTGTATACCCGTATATACACAAATATATATATACTATACTGTATAGTACTTAGAAGTACAAAAACTGCTAATTATATATATACAAGTCCATACCACATAAGCAAGACAGATGTGCATTAACATTATATACTCACACATAAAAATAACATACTTTTCTTTTACTAGCTGTCCAAGTTTTCTTTCGGTTTCTGTGTCCAAGTCCCCAATGGATTCGCGTCAATCCCCGCTTCCTGAAAAATAGATTAGTTAAGCATTAATATAATCTTGAATAAGTTTTTCTGTAATACACGATCCGTTATTAAACATGTATATACACTAGTATTACCTTCAGTAGTTGGATGCCTTCAGCAAATGTGAGCATGAGTGTGTTATCAGGATACTGGAGAAAAAAAGGCTTAATACCAAGAACCAAAAAGAATCTATATATACATGTGTGTGTGTTATATGTGTTTATGTAAATAGACGTGTCTGTGTGACCTGCAATGGAGTGAAGGGATGCTGCTTGTTGATAGCCTCAAGTTCTTTCGCACATTTCGTCTCAAGGCCTTTGAAAATGTAAACAAAAAGTCTGCCCACTAAATCCATAACCTGAAAATATAAATATGTAACTTTATAAATGATCAGAAAGATAAGTGTATATTATTACAGAAAATACATACACATGTTATACTACATATATACATACATAGGGCGTAATTTATCATGAAATGTATAATCTATATTTACGTATACGGATAGTAGAAAATGTACTCTGACATCTATACATATTTTGCGCATCTCATATGTACATCTGTATATATTTTTCTGAAGAGTGCATAAACTGTTGCTTTAGCTAAATACGACGTATATATTTTAACTATTTGATATCCACGTTATATATATACCTCAAAATAGTCTTCTTTGATCTCCATTTCGAGATCGAGGCCCACGAACTCACATAAATGGCGATGTGTATCAGATTTCTCAGCCCTGAATACGGGTCCAATCTCATACACACGTCCGAAACCACCCGAAATGCACATTTGTTTATGCAGCTGTGGAGACTGTGCTAAACATGCTTTCTGGCCATTGGTATAATCGAGCTTAAACACCGCAGCTCCTCCTACATTTACAGTAGCGCGAAACATTAGTACACAAACACAGAGATAAATATACGTAAGTATATAAATGTTATACCAATTACCTTCACTAGCGCCTCCTATAAGCTTTGGCGTATGTATTTCAACAAAGCCTTCGTCATACAGAAAGTCACGGAAGAGCTGCAAAATGAAAAACATAATATACAACCTATGCATATGGACATGCTATAAACATACGCATATGAAACATATTCTTTCTGTAGTACAGGAATACATTATACGTACTTTGGAGACTCCTGCCTGGACACTGAAGATTGCCTGGTTAGCAGGAGTACGGAGATCCAGCCATCTGTATTTTAGCCGTGTGTCCAGCTTGACTCGTGCATATAGAACTCCTTCCTGAAAGGTATTCAATATATATATACACATTCATACGCACATATGACACACACACCTTTTCTCTTTCTCAATTTCTTCCTCGCTACGAGCAGCATCTTCGAGATTGAAAGGCAATTGTTGAACCGACTTCGATACGCAATACAGCTTTCTTGCGTGCACTTCCACCTGCATGAAACAAACACATACAAGATAAATATATAAATAAATGT
This sequence comes from Selaginella tamariscina, assembly GCA_003024785.1. NCBI lineage: Eukaryota > Viridiplantae > Streptophyta > Lycopodiopsida > Selaginellales > Selaginellaceae > Selaginella > Selaginella tamariscina. Next base: position 2,910 of record PUQB01000980.1, read on the forward strand.
ACAAACATATCCATGTATATAAACCTCATACATATAGCTATATCGACACATACATGCGTATGTACGCATAATTACCTGCTGTGTAGTTCTCTCGATGGGATTCGCTGGGTTATACACAATACCTTCAACGACCACTATGGACTCCCTGTTGAGGGATCTCGCATACTTTACCATTCGTTTGCTAACTACATTCTCCTGAAAAGTAATCACGCATTGTACTGTGTAAAAAAGTTCACGTATCTCTAAAAACGTGAGCTTTCCTTTTCCCCTGATGGAATGGACACTCCACGAAGATGAACAGTTTGGCCCTCCAATGACATGTTCAAATCAGAGACCCTTGTCCACTTTCGACCTATAAATAGTATAAATATACATATGTATATGTGCATTCATATAACTTCACATAAAACCGAAACAGATACATATAAACGAAAACGAGCAGTATATATTACATGTGATTCACAAATATAACTGACATAGAATTAAACGCACTTTTTATGCAAAAAGAATCAAGAAAAAAAACACAGATTTATGCGGCCGAAACATATAAATGTCATAAGACACAGATTAAACCCTAAAATATCACAATAAAAAAGGGGCAGAAAACATAACGTAAATACAAAAAAGATCACATTTTTTTAGATATACGCCCATTCATAAAAACAACAAAAAAACTACACCTTAAAGGATATAAATATATTTACACAGAATGAACAAACGGGGAAATACTAACCTGTAATCCCCTTGGATCGCAGCTCGGAGAGCGCCAAATCCCCATAATTGCATGCCAACGGATCTTCTTCCTCCTGAGACGCCCCAGCCGCAAGCGAAGTATTCTTCGTTGCCTCCTCTGCTTTCTTCGCAGCCTTGGCCATAGCCTTCTTACTCAGATTGCACGGACTTCTCCGATTCCTCAGATGTCGGCATTGCGCAGAGCCTGTACAAACCTCGTCCGCTCACGAGCGGCCTCAATCTCCACAGTGGTAACGCTGAACTGACCAAAGCCCTAGCCATGAACCCTTACAACTTGATAATTATACTGGCCGTCGATTGCCTCTTAGAACTAACGGTCAGAGACTTGTAATAGTTTTTTAATTCTGCACATAACTCTCTCTCAAGTTATTGAAATTTCCTGATGAAAAATTAATAATAAATATGAAATAATATTTTATATTCAATAATAATTCATTATATAGATAATAATAATTTAAATTTCAAAATTTCAATTATATTTTTGTTATTACTAATTATTTTAAATAAAATTTAACTAAGTACTTATAAATTATTATATTAAAAAAATCTTTTTGTAAAAGTGAAAATAAAGTAATTTTATATATCTTCGTTCTAAGATTATATAAGTTAAAATATCTTAAAATAATGTGGTTTATCCTTAAATCATATAATCTTTATTAATGTATTTAATAATTTATATTTATTATATAAGCGTGTGGTCATATTGTTATAATTTATTAGCTACGTATATTTACAAATAATATTAAAATAATAAAAAGTGGTTAACATACATTATTAATAATATTTTAATTTAACTAAGCCAGATAGTTTTAATGGTACTAATTAAATATTTTCCTAGTTATTATATAGCTCATTATTAATTAAAATAGAACTGAAGAAATAGTTTAATTTCACCATCCCTTACACGGTGGGCGAGATTAATTTCTGGCTGGAGACCCCATCCTTACATGTGGCGAGATTAATCTTTTCTGAAGTAAGGGGTGTGCCAAATAAATCCTGCCAGTTCTCTTGAGACCGAGAAGGGTGACGATTAATCCGCACACCCATTCAAGGCCTCCAAAAGGTGGCGAGATTAATCCCGCCCTCTTTCAGGAGGCATTGAAGGGGTGGCGAGATTAATCCCGCCCACCTTCCATGTGAATATATATGTGTATTAGTATATATAAGTTGCATATCTCATTTTATTTACTTTTATCATCTTATCATAATATTTCGAGTAAAAGCTAGGAAACTATGTAAAACTGTCCAGAGCTCACATTTGTGGTGGTTCTAAAACGAAATGTTATCTTTCTTTTGCACTAGCACAAATGTGAGCTTTGGACAGTTAATATTTCTCTCTGTGTATTATTTTGTGTATTATTTTGTTTATTCGGTTTATAAAGTGTGTGTGCGTTTTTATATGATTTATTCATAGTGTATTATTTTGCAGAAGGACGATTTGATCAAACAAGGAGATCGAGTCATTAGTATGGAGTCGTCGTCAAATTCTGGGTAAGAATTAAAATAAAATCTGTTATACTCGGATATGTCTTGAAAATCATTTTTGTATTCAGATGTGGAATTGAGGTGACATTAAGACGAGAGCAGGAGAAGAGATGGGCAGGGGGATTCTGGAATCAACTTGGCCATATTTCAAACTAAATGGGAAGCGCATTGGAGCAACCATGGTTGCTGTCAAACTAACCTCTGTCACATCGCATGGACAAGCAAAACAATGGAAAGTAGATTCCTAGTCAAGCACCGAAAGCAGTGCGAACCCAGATTGACGATGCTCGACACATATGCCTTGTTCCATCCAATGTCACGTTCTCGGATCCAGAGGTCGCCAGTTACAACATTAATTTCGGGTGGTTTTGTCGACTTGTGGATAATGACGTTCACGTGTTCACTAATGATGTTGACCTGGAGTTCTTCTTCAACTCAACGAAAGCCCATCTATGGAGGGGATCCATTGGATGTCTACTTCGAAGATCTTCAGACTCATCGAGTAGGTGTATTCTCAGGAGATATTGCTTCACAATACAGAAAATCCAAAGTGGAGCAATCGTCCCTCTTCACATTGAAGAAGAACACAGCGACATCATAAGGAGATTGAGAGGGTGGCTCGGTCTCAGGTTCTTTACAGATCACGTTCAATTTGCTTAGAAATTCGGGAGCTGGAAGAGTGTGCCGAGAACATTAGAACAGCTCAATCGGGGATCACACATGTTGATTCGGATCGTAAAAGAAAATCATCAGTCGTTTTGTCAGCTGCACCTGTGGCATCCCATGCTGCAATAAGCCACAAGGAAATGATGTTGGATGATAGGATTTATGAGTGTAGGGTTAAGTATTGCAGCGTCAACCCAAACTTCAATTACAGGCCACTCAACCAGGAACGTGTAGCTGAGCTCATGGAGAAGATGAAGGACGACAATTCTTACACCGTTCCACATAATGCTGTTTTGTGCCATACTACGAAAGAAAAAAGGCGCTGACAAAGTGTGGATCACAACACATGAAGATTCAGACGGAGAATAGAAAATCAATCAAGTACTACATCATTAGTGGCCAGCACACAATAACGGCAGCCCAACGACTTCTCGATGAACACAACAAAGGAACGATGGCAACAAAACTTTCCGAGCATACCCGTGAGAAGCTGACAAAAAGATCGGCGTTTTTAGCTAAGCCGAATCTCACAATCGAGCAGTACCATAAGTTATCGGAATGGGACGCTGCACACCAACCACTACAACAGCAAAATATGGGAGAAGTTCAAACACACGCGAGCCGTGTGGGAATCTCTTCAGCGACCACAAAGAGCTACCGCAGGGAATACACAATCTGCGGAATACCGGGTAAGCAAATTGTTTGGGCGGGATTTATCTCGCCGGTATATTAATCTGTCTTTTTTTCAGAGAGTTGAAGAAATTGTAGCAGTTGATTTTGCCCAGGTGGGCGGGAAGGAAACATCCTTTTGATGATGTTGATTTCTTGCCCGAATAGGATCTTTGCCAAATGGTTGGGGATTATGGAATCCTTTTCAAAAGGAACACTGAAGAAGAAGCAGACAAGTGAAGGGAGCCCTCAGAAAAGTCTGCAAAGAAACCCAGTAAGACGCCGAAGGCTAAGTCTGTTCAATCTACAAAGGATGTAGACAACGATTTCAAGCTCACATGGTTGAAGCCTTTAAATGGAACAACGATGGAGGAGATGGAAGTCTTGGCTGATTTGGTGATTGATGGCAAACTACAATTAACAACAGCAGCCCACCTCTCCTTTTCATCTCAAGGCAATGGAGTTGAAGACGGTCAGGCACTTCAAGGAGTGGTTGGGAATACACTGCCACAAACTGGGTTGGACCTCGGCTTCAACATACGAAGAGGTCAGCAAATATTTGCATGTGACAACGATGATATGCTTGTCGAATGGGTGAATCAATCGGAAGATCTGGGCAAGAATCTATTGCACGCCAACGCCAAAAAGGAGAACATTGATGACGCCTTCTCTTATGGCAGTCCTTCAGCAGCGGAGAACCGAGTTGAACCTTATAAAGGAGGATGCTACGAATCACGACAAGCCCTACAGATGTTTGTTGTTGATTCGGAGACTTTATGGGGTAACATCACTGCTTGTAGGAAACCGTTTCAATTGTTCGTGATGGATCGGCGGGTGTCAAAAAATCCTTCGACAGATAGGGCACTAGAGGATTTGGTGGAGAAACTTAGCCGTGCAAGCATGTACAAAGAAGGTATTTATTATTGAATTCATGCTTGCACTCTTCACTGATACCTACTTTTTCAGGTATTTATTTCTTGATTCTTGCTCATGTCACCGATACTTTTGCCTTCGCCTTCGCCGCCAAGAAGAATAACATCGTTGGACAGGATTTTATATGAATGATGCTAATCCCAAGTGCATTGATACGTTGTTCACTTGGTTGTTAGGAATGCGCCAAACAATTTCAAGCTTCCAAATGACTGGCCAGGCATCTGTTTGCACTCCAACGGCCCTGAACCTCCATCCGATACACCGATAGGTGAGAGTGACGTATTCGGCAATGTACGTTATCCAAACATTACAAGTCAAGCGGCACGGAGCATCGTCAACTTGATCAGGGGTCCTCACAGTGATGCGTGGGTTTTTGACTACTGCACTAGGGGGTCCGTCTTGAAGGAGTGTTACCTTCGGCATACATGTGTGTTTGCCGTTGAAAAGGATAAGACCATGGTTGAGGACCTGAACAAGTGGATAGAGAGGTTCTCAACTGAGTACCCCAACGAATCCATAAAGGAGTATTTGAGAAAGTTCCCTCCAGATAGTGCGATAGCTCTGAAGGTGAATCTGGTTCAATGTCGGAGTCTGAGACGAACTTCAATCAGATATTAGACCGGAAGTTATCTCGAGGAGTACAGAACATTCGCACACTCCATTACCCATGGAAACATCAAAGATACAGAAGATCTTGAACCATCTCACAAGCGGCTTAGACCTTCTTCGCCTCACTCAGAAGGTAATAGCGAAGAAGAATTGTTAATGAATTCTTAGAGTGACGAATAGTTGTAAATGAGTGTAACATAAGGCATTTTTGTATATTTCGTTTATATTTGTACAGAAAATAAATTCTCAAGGATTAATGAAGCTTTTAGTTCAAACATGGGTCACACATTAACAAGGTAAATAATATACCTTGATAATTTTAAGGTCAGCTAATTATCATTTTGCAGATGTAATGAAACAATTGAGAACATGGATTTTCAGCATTGCATGAGGTAAGAGAGGGGTTTGGCGACAATTTCTTGTGCCACATGTCAGAATGACAGAGTTCATGCAGGAAATGGATAATAATGCAGCTCAAAACATCGTTACCATGGGGGCCACTTCAGTTTTTTCATCATCATTTTTATTGGCTTCAGTTCCGAAATCAATTTCTTCAGCGCATGCAATATCTGAATCTTGTAAGGATGATGTACAATTAAATGATGAAGGGATAGGCAACGAGATAGTGGCAACGATAAATGTGAAAGGGAGCAAACAAGTGATTTGCAAAGTATTCAAGAGGCAACGCTATCCCATGTTACTCATGGCCATATTGTGTTGTTGGATGTCAATGGTGTTCTGCTTCATCGACAAAGGCCCGAGGATAGAAAAAAAAATCAAACAAGGAGATTTCATTCCTTGTCATGGTAAATTTCGATATGATATTATTTTTCGTCCAGGGTTGGATCGTCTCTTTCAAAAGCTTAAGGAGATGGGTGCGCTTGTGGGGATTTGGTCATGCATGCAGATTCATAACTTAACACCGCTGTGAATTTGCTTAAGAAACATTGTAGTGTTGCAGAAGAGGTGATTCGTAAAGATTGGATTTTTGACCAGCGAATGTGTTATAAACCTCTCGAATTTCACAATTAAGAAAGGAAAGCAAGCCATACTTCTTCAAGAATGAAAGATAATTGGGCTCATGGGGAGATCAGTCGCTTAAGGATAATGAAGAACGCACATATCTTAGTGGTAGACGACTCTCCTCAGAAGGCTATGCTCAACCAAAACATTGCTTGTATTCATCCAATCACTTTCGACTCCCTCAGAAGGCTATGCTCAACTAAAACATTGCTTGTATTCATCCAATCACTTTCGACCATATTTGATACCAATACCATGGATGAGTTAGTGAATTACTTGGATACGTGCCTCATAAAGAAGAATCTCGAAAGCTTTTGTGAGCAGTATCCACCGTATCAAACATTTCCTAAAGCTTTTTTTTCTCGTGATTTTGAATTTTATAAAATGAAGGATAGCAACCGGGCGCTTTCAATATTATTCTTAAGGAACGTCATTTTTTAGATGAACCTTTATGCAGACCTTGTCTTATCACATCTTATGTATTAACAAGGATGACAACTCTTAACTACATTCGTGAGAGTGTTAGGTGGTGGCAACAACATCAAGATATTGACGAAAATGATTCGATTAATCTAGAAAGTGATGATCTAGACAAAATGAGGAGATTTCTCTGTATGGTTAGAAGAAAGTATTTATAAAAAATTAACATATTGATAAGGAAATGATTTCATTTGTAATTATGTTTGATAGTATTTTTTAATTATTTAAACTATTTTTAAAACAAAGAATAATATGAATATTCTAAGATATTTAGGAATATTCCTTACTAAGTAAGGTTATTGAAGAATTAATTTATTAATTAATTAATATTAAGGCTTAATTACATATTAATTAAATAATTAATTAATAATTAAAACTTAAGTATTAATTAGTACTTTATTTTATATTCCCATTTTCATGTATCATGCCCACTTAGTTACAACATGCATAAGCGCATCATTTAATAATTTCTAGCTCCTTATCTCATTAAGTTCAAATAATGAATTTAAAACTTTGTTTTTCACAATAAGAGTCTCCCTGAACTCGTAATATTGCACACCTTTATAACATAATATTCATTTTCAACTCTCAAATTGATTATGTAAATATTTCCCCCAAGGTTATGAAGTATGACCTGTCCACTAATTCGAGCAATTAGTGTTTTAACAAGCACCTTTAAACTAATCCTTAATTAATAACAGTTGCCTAACGTTCAAATACCAAGTTTTGATAAGTTCTTACATTAACAAATATGACTCTAGAATCATATAAATTTCAAGAATTGTATTATGGACATGGACTTAGTTGATATAATTGAAACTTCAATTTTGAGATGAAACATAATGTTACTTTAAATATTTTGAGGAACCATTCAGGGACTAAGATGAATCATGAATAATCATTTAGTTTGTCTAACTGACTTAGTAAGATACTAACATCCACATTAATGTCATTATGACATCGAAGTGTTATACTAACTTCATGTTTTAGTTATATCTCATACTTCACTTAAACTCCTTACATGAGTAAAATATCTAATTTAGCATATTAAACTAAAATACACATCATTTTGAAACTTAACAATGCCACAAAGTACAACATTGCTCCCCAAGCAATGTATTAAGAACTCTTTCTCATTTCTTAACTAACTTGAAACAATTTCAAAGTCTAAAGTATAAATATCTTAACAGTTAAAGTGATAGGAAATTTCATGTTATCGAATTGAAATATCGGACCATCTGTTATATCATGATCATCAAAAAGGGAGACCATTCTTCTTAAACTAATTTAACAACTCATTATTGTACTTTTGCAAATATTGAACTAAACTCAAGAAAGATCATTAATCTTTAAGAATAACCAACAACGAACCCAAGGAAACCTTGAATCAAGAAAAGTCTCACTTTTTGATATTCTAGAGGTCTGAAGATTCATACTTTAATATGTTTTCTAAGTGCCCATATTTGCAAAACCATGATGTAGAGTCAATAAACTAACTTTTTGAATCCCGTATTTGACTTCAAGTTGAAGTTGATATTGAAACAACACCGACTTTTAAATCCCATTGAATAATGACTTCTCTAATGAGGTACATGCACTAAAACCTCCATATACTTCTTCACGGACATTCTGAACATACTTTAATAAAACTAGCATGCTTTCTTACTAGTTTTGAGGAAATGAAAACCCTCAAAGTAATACTCATGTTAACCAAGGAATCACCCTAGTTCAAAAAGATTAAATTAATTAATCCCCACATATTATAAATTTCAGCTTAAAAGAGTTAATAATAAAATGCATAAGTGTGTGCCGAACACTTTCATTATGCAAGTCCCCCTATACTAAATAAACTAAAAATGTAAATATATGTTTCAACATTTCTAGTTCTAAAAGATTATGCCATCTACCCCAAAATTGCACTTGATAGGAATGCAATATTAAATCCCTCTACTACCATAACCTATCATCTATTTCTTTATCAATTCCTATATGAGACTCTATACAAGTTATCCGAGCTAGCTAACTTAAAAATATAGTGCGCGCTTACAATTAATTAAGGTTTTAAGTTATACTTGTCCAAATCAAGTGACTTGAACTTAGTAAATTATTTCACCTAATGTTAATTGTAGCTAGAGCATAAAAATATTATGAACATCGAACAAGACTTTAATTACATTCGATCTTTAAACCAATTGCTAACATATTCATTATATGTGAATACCTAACTTTCCGTTGTATTAAAAGTCCAACACTATAATATGCTTCTTGAATTACACTCTTCAAACATGCACTAAAGTAAGAACTCTTTCCGCACTTCCCATCAAAATGTAGTGTTCATTCTTATGTTTGAATATGCCCCTTTACCTAAGTTAAAGATGCACATCTGAACATAAGTCTTTCCCCATTTGAACATTGTTGCTGAAATTGATATTGAATCTTGACATTGTTAATCATGTGTTAACCCAATTTCATACACCTGAAAGATAAAAAAAAATTTCAATAATGTGCAAACTTACATATCACATGATCCACTTCATAGACTTAATTTATAAGCTATAACAAACTAATTTATCATGTCTTGTGAAAAGTGTTTGGTAAACTAACCAAACAAATATAAGGCAACTTAAAAGTTGCCTTCTGAGTGCTACTTTCGATATTAGAGTCCATAACCCACACCTGTTTACCAAGTGGGTATTCTTTAAAGTGTTATGATCTTAGGACAACTCTCTGCAAAAGAATTTAAATTTAAAGCTGAAAGTGGTAAAGTACTTTAAAACTTAAAACTAGCTAAAACCTGAAACACATTACAACTTTAAGCAGTCCTACTAACCACAAAGAATAGGCTCCGATATCAAATTGTCAAAGTTTTTACCTGAAGGGCTAACACGTTGCAACACATGGTTGCCAAGTGGCTATCTAGCATCAACACCTTGTGTGAGTAACGCTAAGTCTTTTTAAGATGACCCTAAAAACCTAACTCAGATGCCTAAATAGGCACGAAGACTTAGGATCCCCTACTTTAAGTCCCCTAGAATGACTATCCCTGAACCTTAGAGGATAATTCGAGTAGACTTTAGAATCCTACCCCATGTGACCTAGACATGTTCAGCCCTAACCCCATTGAGGAAACATGCCTTGCACATACCCCCTTGACATAGTCAAGGCATCATGATTTATCCCTTGAGGAATCACCCTTGTATGGGAGCACAACCCTTTAGGGTGACTAGGGGTACCCTAAACCACGACTAACCCTTAAGGGTTGAGTGGCCAAGTCCATATCATAGACCTAGGGTTATAGGGCTAGTACTTAGTGAAGACATGAGCATGTGCCGTAGGTAAACACAAGTGTTTTACTAAGTAAAACTTCTTAAGGCTAGGTTTGGATAACCCTAAATACACGACCTATCAAGTACTTTGGTCATCGGGGACTCTGCAGGCCAGATGTGGTGCTTCTTAGGAAGCTATAGTGGTCGCCAGGACGTTGTGGAGAAACGTCCAACTCCGGGGTCCGCCGACAAGCTAGCCTTACCTCGAAAGTGGTGGAAGGTGTTGGATGGCCTCTACCCGGACGCCGCAAGGGTTCGTGTACAGGGTAGGGGAGTTCTACTACGGTGGTGTGGCAGAGAGTGTTGCTGAGCTCGGGTGTGGGACAAGCGGGGAACACCCTCTTGTAAGGTGAATATAAGGAATATGGATATATTATATTGCATGTCCGAGTACAAACTATCTTTGACAGAGGAGCAAGATATAAGACATAGACTTGACTCCTAAAGACCCCGACCCACTACCCGCCTTCCTACTTATATAGTGGGTTACCTAAACGCTAGATCCTAGGTACAGTGGTGCCTTCTTACTGGCCTACCGCCTTGTGACAGAGTCTTGTCTGTCACATTTATGCACCTCCCTCACACATGTTGTCCTACGTACCCTGGGTAGTTGGTCTAGACGAACGGATCTACGCCTAGTTACGCCGTCGCTTGACATCAATCGCTATCAGTTGTACCTGAGGTACCTTCCTTATCCGGCGCTTCATCTCATCGCTCGTCCATGCCGGCTGGCAGTTTGACGGTGCTGACCACTGTCAACCAGACGCCCGAACTTATTTATTGGCACGTCCTCGGGCCATGTGTTCTAGACATCCACCCCTTGGAGCTCCCGGTACATAGCGATTTCATTCTCTGTTGTGGCTAGCATGGTCTTCAGTGTGGTGATGGTCGCCTCCGGTAGTGCGATCACCTCCGGAGCTTTGCCTCGGACCCTGCCTATTGTTCCTGAACCTGCTTGAGCTGACCCTCCAGGTCCTGCACCGCTCTCGTGAGTATTGCAGTTCCCTGGTTGAGCCGTGCTCCTGTCCCGGGCTTGATGTCCCTGTATCGCTTACCCTTGGCTTCCAGAGTAGGAGTCCCGATTGGCCGGCCGTAGGTGTGGTAATGGCCTTTGTGAGTTGAGTCCTCGTTCTCAACTCCCTTCTGACCGCTGTCAGTTCTGCTTGTGCTTTCGCAAGCTCCCCACACCTTCGTTCTAACTGGGATTTACATTCATGTATCTTTGTTCCTTTCCTATTATGACCTGGCTGCAAGTGTGTTGGTTGTCATTGAGTATCCCTAGGAGGGTTTCGCACTCACTGTATAGCCTCTAGAATTCCACTCTCCTCTCACTTCAGTGTTCCCAAGTGTCCTTCGTTCTTTTAGTGTTAACATACATAGTCGGCCCCTTGACTCAGTAGTTCCTTAGCCTTTTGGGTAAGCTCCAGGCTTCCTACCATCGTTTCATGAGTTCCGTTACTATGTCATCGTGTTTTTTCGTCACCGCTGGGAGTCGAGGTTGTCATATACCACCATGGCTTCTTTTAGCTGGTTGAAGGCCTCCACGAGCTCAGTATAGGCCGTGGAGGTCCATCGTTTGTCAGCCTAGAAATGTTGGTAGTTACTCTTGCACTCGTCTTTGGGCTTGACTTCTCTCCTCCCTGGCTTGGTCCGGTGGATGCTCGATTGTTTCTGCCAGGGATTCTGGTAGTAGTGGGGACCCTACGGCCAGGGGAATCGCATGTATGGGTTCAACGTCCCATACCCTAGTGATTCCTAGTTCGGAAAGGGGCTACCTTCTGCCAGTTCCTCTATTGATGCCTGTTCTTCTGTTGAATCTTGTTCCTCTGTTGACTCCAAGGGTTCTGGCTGTTCCCTCATTTGGAGTGGTGGTGCTCTAACTCGTACGGCCAAACGAGACTATGGTCATAATAGCAATATGGCTGGCCGTGGGAGCCCTTTGCTCAGTACCCGGTCCGAACTCCGTGAATTCCACTAGTTAGAGCCGGAACCAGGTACTGCTTAAGGCAGTCAGCCCAATTTACTGCGACTCCTTCCCAGGCCTTGCAAAGACCGTTCACCAATCGCCTGATGATCCGACTCCCTGTTCTTCCATAAACATGAAGGCCACTAGCGTTATGAACTCGGCTGCTTCCTCATTTGCTTGTATGCCTCATAGTCCATGAGTTCCTGTGGTGACGGGCTGTTGAACCTTCGTGTCCAAGCATTCCCTAGGGCGAGGCTGTCCCCTGGTAGTCGGAAGACATTGCTAATCGTCAAACATAATGCGGACGACTGTGCTCCCATCTGTGCAAAATTGTATTCCTCTACGCCCGATTTAACTAGCTACTAGTTTCGCTAACTGGAGGAATTGTTTGGCCTTCTTAGCAAATCCTGGGTCCTCCACTTCTCCCCACAGAAGGTTGAAGAATTCGTCCAACTGCAACTACCTCCTAACTCGTCGGACGTCGGGTGCCCGATTAATTCCTTGAACTTGGAGTGCTTGGGTGACACCAGTTCCGCTGATTATTCCTGGCTCTCGATGAACATGCGAATCTCTCTGATTACCACCGGCTGATCCTCTCCGTCCACCCCATGGTCATGGTAGTGGGAGTGTGGCATTGTACACCTTCTTCCGAGTATAGGTGTCATGGCAATCCTTGGTGTCTCTAAGGTGACTAGCGCGTCTATCCTTGCGCCAATATGCAATGATGGCACCGCCCGACCATCATTGCCTTTGTAGTACGTGCCTCACACATGTGGTCCAACCTCATGGACCATGTGATCATGTGAGCTGGCAACACATGCGTTTGGAGATCTTGCTTCCAACTATTCCATCTTCCCTATTGTGTTACCTCGTGGTTTGATTGCTCTGCCCTGGGATTCCTCGGCCTGTGCTCCATCTAGGTGAACAGAGTGGCTACTATCGGCTGCTCGTTGTGGTACTTGTTCGTTATTGTCGATTGTGGTGTTTTTGATGGTGCTTGGTGGGGCCCATCCTGGCTCTAACTGCACAACCTTACCTATTGATCCCTTCCTACCGCTTCTTTCCCATATTTGCCCCGTGCGTCCCCCATCTGGGATTTCGTGTCCTACTTCTATCCGGGAGGGTCTATGCTGCAGCTTCTTCCCCCCCCCACTTCCAGGGCTGATCTCTGATCGGTTGTGGTAGTGGGTACTTACTATGGGGCCAGGACCAATATAGGGCTATCGATCCATATTGATATCGGCTTTGGGGCGGCTCTTGCTTAATTGGTGTGACCATTCAACTGGGATGTGTCCAATGGGCCCTCCAGAATCGCCTGGTGATTGGTGAACCAGTGTTCCGATGCTGGATAGTTTCGGGCTTTGGTTGCTCCCCCTGTAATCCTTGGTTCATTCACGCTAAGCTGCCTCTGATGATAGGCCTCCTGCCTGGTGCGACCCGATCTTGGGGTCGGCTTGCGAGGGTCGCTGTTGTGCCCTCATTCCCATCCTCCGTGCCTGCTGAGCTCTTGATATTCCAACGCCCTAAATCTCCTTGCGGGGGCCCAGGTTTGGCCTATAGGTACTAACCTATATTGCTCGTCTGGTTTGGAATCGTATCTGTTGGTGCTCCCAGTCGTGCTACACCTTTCACCCCTGAGCCAGGGTTGACCGAGGAGTAGGTCGAATCCCCCTCTGGCGTGCATGTCTTAGGACCACAACATTGATCCAAAATTTGACCATTTGGATCTCGACTTCTACTGCCCTCAAAGATGCCCTTAGGTGCCACCTTGGCCTGATTTGCCATGACCTGAAAGGGAGTAGGCTCTGTAGTTGGCATACGCAACTTCCTGTGGAGCTCTACTGACATGACATTAACTGCCGACCCCCCATCTATAATCACTTCGCTGATTGTGTGACCCACCATGCGAACCGAAATGGTTGGTACGTCGTTTACATAGTCCACTGTGGTTGCAGTGTTTCTTGGTAGGGGCCTTGCTGCTGGTCATGCCCAATTCCCCCATTGTGTGGTGGGAACCAGCGGCGTTTCTTGTTCTGACAACGCCTGGCCTCTTCCCTTTGAAGGTGCAGTTTCGCCATCTCCTTACCTTTCTTAGCAATTCTTGGCCTTGGCTGGGCTTCATGGGTCCAAGAGGGCACTGCTTTAATACTGGGGATTTTGTTGCCTGTTTCCTCTTTTTGCGCCTTTGCGCTCCCCTGGTTCTCCACCCTTGCAGTTCTCTTGTTTTGTCCGCTAAGGGAGCCTACGGTACTATGTTTGTCCCATCATCCTGTTCTGGCAGTACCACCGTTACTTGGTTTACTTGCGGTATGGGGTTGGAGTTGGGTTAGTGAGGATCTTCCCGTTACTCGCCCTAGCGACGCCGGTTGCTTGCGACTCTAGCATTGGTTTGATTAATGATACCCATGAACATTGGTAGAGTGGGTGTGGGCCTCCACAAAGTGCACACAACACCTCCTTGCGTTTTGATCATCTCTCTCTATCGCCATACCTGGGTCGATACAGTTGCCGCTCACGGGAACAAGACCTACAATTCCGGTCTCCCGAATGGGACCTCCTATGGGGTTGATTATCCCCCTCCGTCCTGCAACCATAACTCCATCGGCCATCTGCACCCCCTTTGGTCCCTGCTTACCGTCAGTGCGGCTGCCTATGGTAGCCTTTTTCTCAGAGTTCAGCCAGTCTGCCGTGTTGTGAGACCATGGATGTTACATACCCAACAGTACTTGTTCCTGTGTGCAGTGTATCCATTTGAGCCAGTGTCATGGATAAGTCTTCCTTTCGTGTGGACCCTCGTTGGGTTTCCCCCTGTTGTAGCTGCCTGTGTCCCTTGGTTCCCGACCGTTTCTCCCTTGTGGCCGGCTTTGGAGCATTAGAGAGGCTTTCCTCATCCGAGGTGGTGTCGATTTGTCTTGCGTCTTCATTTCCTGGCTCCTTTCAGCTTCCCGCTTCTTAGCATTCTTGGTGTACTGGAGTAATTTGTCGAACGTTCGGTCATCATCTAAGCCGATCCACTTGCAGATCTCCGGTCGCAGTCCCTTTCTGTACCCAATTTTCTTGGTCGGTCAACTAGGGCGTTCCTTAGCCGGGCAATGTACCCAGCATGCGGACCGTGTATTCGTTGACCGACTCTCCTGCTTTATGTTTCAAGCTCGTTAGCTTGTGGATCACCTCCTCTTCACTCTTTTCCTCCCGGAAGGTATCCCAAGAACGCCCTTTGTGCAGTTTCTCAACGAGTTCCTTTGTTTGCCTCGTGGAATCGCATCCACCAGGCGTGTGCCTTCTTGTCCAGACTGCATGTGAAGGCACTTAGCTTCTTGTGATTGTCGATTACACTCTGAAGTTCGCACACCTGTTCGAACTTGTGTACATGATGGTCTGCGCCTTCCCCCTTTGCTCCACTGAACGCGGGTAAGGGCACTGTTATGGTGCTCTCCTGCATCCGATTGAGTGCATGGGCTAATAAAGTAACCGAGTCGGTTCCCATGGTGTCCCGTTGCACCTGAGAGTGTTCCAATCCAGACCTTCCACTTCGGACGTGGTGTTGTCCATGTCCAGGTATTCTGCGGGTACTTCCCGTTGAGGGTGGGTTGGTCATCGGGGACTCCGTAGGCCGGATGTGGTGCTTCTCAGGAAGCTACAGTGGTTGCCAAGACGCTGTTGAGGGCGTCCAACCCCGGGGGTTTGGACGGCATGCCGGGCCTTACCTTAGGAGTAATGGAAGGTATTGGATGGCCTCTACCCAGACGCCGTGAGGGTCCGTGTACAGGTAAGGGGGAGTTCTACTGAGATGACTGGGCAGAGAGTGTTGCGAGGCCCAGGAGTCAGGCAAGCAAGGAGTGCTTGCTTGTGGAGTGAATAGAAGGAAAATGGATATATATTGCCTGTCTGAGTACAACTATCTCCGATAGGGGAGCAAGATGCAGACTTGACTCCAAAGACCCCTGACCCACTACCCGCCTTCCGGCTTATATAGTGGGTATCTACCGCAAGATCCTAGCTACAGGTGGCACTCTCCCACTGGTCTGCCGCTTGGTAACAAAGTCATGCCTGTCACATTTATCGCCTCCCCAGCATGCTGTCCTTTGTACCCTGGGTAGTTGGTTTGGACGATTGGATCTTTGCCCAGTTACCCCACCGCCTGACACCGGTCGCCATCAATCCGTACCTGAAGTACCTCCCCTTATCCGGCGCTTCGTCCAGTCGCTTGTTTGTGCCGGTGGGCGTCCTACCGGCTGGCCATGATGACGGGCCACCGTCAACCAGATGCCTGGACTTATTCGTTGGCACATCCTCCGGCCATGTGCCCTAGTTATCTGCCCCTTGGAGCTCTCGGTACATGGTGATCTCGCTCTCTGTTGCCGCTAGCGTGGTCTTTAAGGTGGTGATGGTTGCCTCCCGAAGCACGATCACCTTCGGATCTTGGCCTCAGACCCTATCTGTTGCTCTTGAACCTGCTTGAGTTGTCCTTCTAGATCCTGTGCCCGTTCTTGTGAGTGTTGCAGCTCCTGTTCCCTTGCCGCAAGGAGTTGAGCCTGTAGCTAGTGTGTACCTCTAGCTCCCTGATAGTCCAGGTCGAGTCCTGTCTTGGGCCGGCTGGCCTGGTGGTGCTCGCTTTTGGCTTCTTGAGTAGGGGTCCCGGTTGGCTGGCTATAGGTGTGGTAATGGTTTTGGAGAGTTGAGTCTTTGTCAATAATTCCCTTCTGACCGCTGTTAGTTCTGCTTGTGCCTTAGCGAGCTCCCCACACCTTCGTTCTAACCGAGCTTTGCATTCTGTATCTGTTGTTCCTTTCTGGCTATGACCCAGCTCCGGGAGTGCTAGTCATCGTTGAGTAGCCCTAGGAGAGTTTTGCACTCACTGTACAACCATTGGAAGTCCACTCTCCTTTCACTCCAGTTTTCCCAGGCGTCCTTCGTTCTCTTCATTGTCATCATACACAGTCGGCCCCCTTCACTCAGTAGCTCTTTTTCCCTTTGGGCAACTTCCCAAGCTCCCTGCCGCCGCTCCGTGAGTTATGTCACTATGTCGTCGTGTTCCCTCGCCACTGCTGGGAGGTCGAGGCCGTCATATATTGCCATGGCTTTGTCTAGCTAGTCGAAGACCCCCGCAAGCTTGGTATAGACCGTGGGGTCCATCGTCCTTTGGCCTGGAAGTGTTGGTAGTTACTCTCATACTCATCCTCGGGCTCGTCCTTCTTCCCTCCCTGGCTGGGCCCGGTAGATTGCTCGATTACGTCTGACGAGGATTCTAGTAGTGGGGGTCCTATAGCCAGGGAATCACGTGTATGGGTTCCTGCATTACATACCCTGGTGATACCTGGTCTGGAAGGAGGCTATCCTCCGCCTGTTCCTCTGTTGATGCCTGTTCTTCTGTAGACGTCGGTCCCTCTGTTGAATCCTGTTCTTCTGTTGACTTCGGGGGTTCTGGTGTTCCCCCATTTGGAGTGCTGGTGGTGCTCTTACTACCATTCGGCCGAACGAGCCCGTGTTCATAATAGCAATGTGGCCAGCCGTGGGTAGCCTTTGCTCAATACCGGTCCGAACTCCATGAATCCCACTAGTTAGAGTCGGAATCAGGTACTGCTTAAGGCAGTCAGCCCAATTTATTGCGACTCCTTCCCACATCCTGCAAAGACCGTTTGCCAATCGCCTGGTGATCCGACTCCCTGTTCTTCCTGTGAGCATGAAGGCCACTAGCGTTACAAACTCGCTACTTCCTCCTTCGCTTGTATGCCTCGTAGTCCATGAGTTCCTGTGGTGGTGGGCTGTTGAACCTCCGCATCCAAGCATTCTCCTAGGGCTAGGCCGTCCCCTGGTAGTCGAAAGATTATCGCTAGTTCGTCGAACATAATGCGGAAGACGGCGCTCCCATCTGTGCAGAATTGTATTCCCCTACGCCCGATTTGACTAGCCACTAATTTCGCTGACTAGAGGAATTATTTGGCCTTCTCATCAAATCCTGGTCCTCCACTTCTCTCCACGGAAGGTCGAAGAATCCGTCCAATCGCAATTGCCTCCTGACTCATCAGACGTCAGGTTGCCCGATTAATTCCTTGAACTTGGAGTACCTGGGCGATACTAGCCATGTTGCCTATCCATTGACTGTAGAATTCCTGTCGAGCTGTACATTAGTCTCTCCAAGCAGGATCGAATGATGCATCTCCTTCTAAAAACCATAAGGGCGGTTGCCACCACCAATAGATGGATGCACGCAGGTTTCCAGGTCTCCTCACTAGGCGGCCAAGAGCTAGTAACCATTGTTCCTCATACACTCCATACTCCCCTATGTCACATGTGGCACGTGCTTCTTCATATGATCCTGCCACCAGAGAAACCAAGGTCACCCACATAAAGGCTATTGTCCTCTGTAAGCTCCACCTATGCCCTTGGAACACTTCTGCATTTCTAGCTCACCAAATCATCCACATGGTCACACCACGCAAGAAGTACCACTGGTTTAGCCATAGCCCAGGCGGTTCTTCCATTATCTCTTGCCGTCCCTAGGGATCAAATACCGGTCTGGTATCCCGTCTCCCATGTACTTGCCAGACACCTGCTGTGGCACGCACATGTTCCCCAAGACAGGCGGTTTCCCATCCTATTACTGCATCATCACCACGACCCAGTTGCTGAACCAAGGTCATCGTTCTACTCCATACTGCTTTGGCAGCACGACAATCCCATAAGCAATGCCTCTCGGTCTCCACTTCTCCACAGCACATACATGTGTTACAAGGTAATCCCCGTATGTTGGCTCGGACTGCTAAGCTATCTTGTAGCAAAAGCCACATGAAGGCTTTGATACCGCTCGACCAATAGCCTGTCCAAATCTCTCTCCCCAGTGTTTGTGCAAGCGCCCTAGGAAGCCCTATTCTGCCCATGTGTTCCTCCAGTTTGGATGGAGGCTGCTGACCGGTGAAGGCCTTTCTTCCCACTCGTGGTCATAACTGAAAAAGCCGCATCCCGCCGCACTCGACCATCTCCACATCTTCGGGTCTACCTCCAGTTCTTCAACTAGCTGGTTCCGGAAAACCATTAAGTGCCGCCACTGTCCATGCTTTACTTCCTGGTCTACTGTTGGCCTCTTCTTCACCATGTCGATGACACGCACCAGCCTGATATTGACTAGCTCTGGAAGTGGAGAAAAGCATACTAGTTGTGGGTTAAGGAGGCCATCTGGTCCCACTTGGAATCCTGCTCCCTCCATGGCATCCACATCAGCTACATACCAAACCATCGTTCCAATGCGGCACCAGTCCCCCGCTCGAGTTTCACGTTCCGGCCAAGTACCCCCGAATTCCTTTAACACCTGCTTGCGTGCTGACAGCATGATATAAATTGCTGTTGTCTCATTGTCCGTTAGTCGAGCTGTATTCCTATCCGGTTCCCACTTGCGGATCCAGGCTAGCACCCATTCGGCTGCATATCCAACTCCTGAGTTGTCCCACAGTACGCAGCCCCGCTGCATGCCACCGCCTATATACGACCTTAACTTTGTGGCATATGCTCATCCCCAAGGGATATACCAATGCCTACCGGATGCACCAACTCATGGAGGAATAGCGGCAAGGACACCAGCTCCTCATTCATGATGGTTGCACGGGGACAAGGGTTGTCCGAAGCTCCATCCAGTACCGCAGTAATGTCCCACTATATGAATCGCGGGTACCGGAATCTTGAAGGGTGGCATGCTGAATATCCAACGGGATCTTCGGCCCACTGAGCAGTGGATGAGTGGAGAGGTTTAACTTGCAGGCACAAGGCGCAGAGCATCACTTTCCATGGCTGGCCCTAGGTAGAAGCATCTTATCATCATCTTGACCATCAAGCATGTGCGGTAGGGCCTGGTGAGATCAATCCTACTCCTCCCTCCACTCGCGATCGCACACAGGAGTTCCATCACACGAGCTTGGTACCTTTGTTTGTGGCTTGATCCTTTCCAGATGTACACACGAGAAGCTGCTCGATCTCCTTTACAGTCGTTGCACTGAGACTCCATACTCCTGTGTAAAACCAGAGGCTGCCCAAGAGTACCGCATTTGCCACCACGAGTCTTGCTGGAAGGGAGAGCGAGCGGTTGCCCCAGCTACACATATGAGCGAGAAGCCGTTGCAGAATGAACGTGTTCTGCCAGTTTGCATCATACTTGTCCCCAATTGGAACCCTAGGTATTTGGTTGTACTCCCCTGCTCGACCCATATAAATCCCCAGTCCGCTCCCCAATCTGGCCTCGCATGTGCACTAAGCCATAGACCGCGCGATTTGTGCCAATTCGTCCTACCCCCTGCCGCAAAATTAAAGCGATCAAGCAGCTGCTTCACGCGATCCAGGTTCTCAGTGGTTCCCAACACCAATAACCCTGTGTCGTCCGCAAACAGGCTGTCAAGAACCGTTCTCTCCCTCGGTGGGCCAAGTCACGCAAAGGTCCTTGGCAATAGGTAGTGGAATTCCCTCGGCTTGGACGGTCGGTCATAGTGCATGTATGCATGCAATGCTTCTGCCTGCATCAAAAAAAGGTACGGGCAAGCGGGCAGCCTTGTCGTACCGATCTAGAGAGATGTATTAACGGGCCCATCCATCCGTTGATGACCAACCGACTAGCCGACTGCCTATAGAGCCGCGCCGTCCACCTCACAAACTGGTGGAAAACCAAGCTGTCTCATCACAAGCTCTAAGAATCGCCAATCCACTCGGTCATATGCTTTCTCCCCATCCAACAACAGCAAGCAATAGGGCCAGGAGGTTCCTTGCCCACTCTCCAGCTATGATCATCGTGATCACATTCTCATAGAGCTGTCGGCCCTTGAAAAATCCATTCTGTGCGTGGCAAATGATCACTCGCATGACTGGCTGCAAACGGTTGGCTAATGTCTTCGCAAAATCTTATAGATGGAGTTCATCATCGAGATCGGTCTCCAGCATCGCACCTCCAACGTATCCGCACTACCCTCCTTTGGGATCAACGTCACCAGCCCGTCCGTGAAGCTCGCACTCCATGTCTGCCCTGGGTGTGTCTCCTTTGCTACATTCCATTCAGCAAGTACCGCACCTCCTAACCATCTCCAGGCCTGTACGAAGAACTCCATGGGATGCCATCCATGCCCGGTGACTTGTCTCGTTGATTGAGTTCACGTACTGCTACCAACAACTCGCTTCGGTGAAAGGCCGGATCAGTTGTTGTGCCATTTCATCCGTGACCACTGAGGGGATAGTTGAAAGGACGCCTCACACCCCGAGAGCGGTCGGTTGTCCACGGTTCAGCTGTGAAGAGTTGTTGGAAGTATGTCGTGCCTATCTCAGCATTTCATCCATGTCCTCACATATCTGTCCAGTCTCATTCCTAAGCCAAAAATGGGCTTTCCTCTGTCGCCGGGCGAATGGCTCGAAAGAACTCTGCGTTGAGAGTGCGCTCGCTTGTGTACCATCGAAGGTCTCTAAGCTTGTGGCAATCCATTGCCTTCTCCGCTTCGAGCTACTCTAAGTGGTGTGCCAAAGCTTCCCGTCGAGTTGTTAGCCACTGATGTCCCGGTACTTGCCCAACAACCGTTCACTTGCAGCAAGACTGGTTCGAAACTGCTGTGTCCTACTAAATACCCTATGATGTCTACGCGTTTGGACCTCCCGACAGTACTGTGATACATACTCCAAGAATGCTGCCAAGTTCATCATTCCAGCTTCTCCACGCCTTGTCCATTCCTCCTCCAAATGGGTTAGGATCTCAGGGTCTCCACGAATCGCCGAGTGATCCGGGGGGTCTACGTTGAGCTCTCGGGTAGTTGATACCTTCACTCGCACCGATAGCGGAGCATGGTCTGACACATGGAACCCTTGCCATTAGTCATGCACCCGCTGCGTGTCAAGAACCAACTTGAGAGATATAGTCGGTCCAAGCGTTTGTGAATGGCCTGCCACCTGCAACACGCCAGTCCATGTGAACCTAGGAGTGTGTGGCACATACCCCTCTAGCCCATATGCATCCAAGATCCAAAGGTTATCCGCAGCAATCTCCACACTTGCATCTCAGTTTGCCCTCTTGCCGCATGCAAGGTTCGTCCTGCGACAACTGGATTCGACGAGTCCTCCTCAACCTCCACCATGTTGAAGTCTCCTCCTACTATCCACTCATCTACATCATCCGATGCCCATGCCATCAGTTGCCTCCATAGCTGCACGCGCTCTAGCCAACGCTCTGCTGTGCATATATATTGAGGATGCCAACCCTGCGTCCCCACACATCAAGCACCACACAATGTGCACGACTTCAGTGATTGTCTCATGTCTTACAACCATCCCTGCCCAACGATTGGCCACACCAATCAAAGTTCCACCCGTATGCCCTGTTGCTGGATTCCAAAATGTCTGCCCAGTAGGAAAGAACACCCGTCCTTCCCCAACATTAACTGCGGCTACATGATGCTCCTGCAACAACAACAAGTCAATTGAATGTCTTAACCCCATCTCTGCTATGTTCTTCCATACGTGCTCTCCGTCGTATCCCTGCTGCATCCACGTTCGCGAGACCGTTGACGTTCCAAGTATCAATGTTGAAGCTCGTCATCAAGCCGATGTAGAGCCTGGGTTCGAATCTGCCTCGTGTCCGCACCCAGACCAAATCCTTTGGCAGATTTAGAGGCCTTGCAAACCGCAACTCAGCCGTTACATAATCCAACGAAGGCGAAAATCCAGCACCGACACTTGCAAGCATCCTCTTCCCCACCCAGCATTGTTGTAAGAAACTGCACCAGCTCCGCCTTCTCATAAAACCCGGGCAATAAGGGGACCTCTCCTATTCCCTCTTTACGTGTTACAAGCAACTCACGCCTCCATCCTCCTTCAACCTCCACGGATAGCATCGCTTCAAGGTTGGTCGCGCTCTCCCTCAACATGCTTCTCCAATGGTCCACCATCTGCCACTGTTTTCCGCGCTCCACCAACCCGTGTACCCAATGCATGTACCTTGCTCTTGTCTCTACCTCGACGTAGGCTGAACTCTGACCTTCTTCTTCTTACGATCCACTACTTGCGATTTCCTTGGGTTGGCTGCAATGATGAGGCTTCTCCCTGTTCAACTGCTGCTCCGTTGTGTCCTCAGTTGCCAGTCGGGCGAAGGGGTTGCTTGTCACCACACCTTTCCGTGGAGTTGCTTGGGGAGAGACTCGAGGCTTCTTCAGGGTCTGCCACCCATTGCTTTGCTCTTCACCTTGCTCTGCTCTAGCCTCCTCTCTCTATTTTAACTTCTTTGTGCGAGTCGCTTGCACTATCTATCTTGTGCCCTTGTAGTTTGCAGAATCTACATGCCCCAACTCCACCCTTGAGGACCAACCTGATGCGTACCTGTCCACCCACATAACAGCTGGATATGTCCTACAGCTCGGAACACGCATCCGACTGCCCTTCCACTCCATGAGGCGGTTCAGAGACAACATACTCCGTTGCTCCGAGATCCATAGCTAGACGCATCATCAATTCCTCACTGTCGCAAAACAGGAATGGTAGGCCCCACACCTCCAGCTCCCTATCCTCGCTGGTTGCCAGCAAGTCATCCTTATTTCCACTGAGAACAACGGCGCCCATTTTAGAAGTCGTGCTCTAAATTGCCCCATTCTTAGTGTTTGCGGTTAAGCAGCTCTTGCAGTCCATCAGCCTCCTTTAGCACAACTTCAAAGCACCCTCGGCCAAGATTTCGAATGTGGGTCACTGAGTGTTGCTGTCTTGGATCACCCAGCGCGGCATTCACCCAGTCATGCGTTTCCCTTGTTGGTGGGTAACGGCCCATAAATAGCAACATGAAGCATTTCCTTCAGCCTCCATACGGTGTTGATTCTTCATCAACTCCTCCTCCTCCTCGTCTAATAGACCAAAAAGCAACTCCATCTCTCCATCAACATTTTCAACTTCCTTCGAGTATTCAGAGCGAACTCTCGGCTGCACCCGGATCACTCTCTCCCTGGGGATGCCCACAGCTGCTTTTAGCTTTTCTCCACCATTGTTTGCCCATGCGTTTGCAGGACCGGTCTTCACCGGTTTTGGGGGTATGACACCTCTGCACGATCCTCCGTGGGGAATGGAGCTGCTTTACTCGGTCCTGCACTGAGCACCATCAGCCGTTGTAAGAGCTCGAGGTGACGCTCGTCATCCCGACCGCACTGGAGGTGCCTTCCAAGGTACGATAGCATTGTGGCTCCCCCCTTGCGGGGAGCACTGCTTAGCCCATGCTTGGTTCTCAGCTTCCTGTTTTCGCAGGAAGTTCGCGATGTTATGCGCCCTCCGTGCGTCATCAACCTCTCCGACATGCTCCACACATACGCAGTCGGGAGCTGCAGAGGTTCCTTGCTGGTCCACGTACTTCACACACCTGGCTCTATTTCTTGGGTGGAAAAGCTACCCTTATCCAACCAAACCGCTCTTCAGCCATGCGCTGTAGTGCCACTACTGGAGTTTCCTCCTCTCCACAAGCAAGTCGGGCAAGACCCACTGTCCGTCTTCCAACCGTTCCATTAGGATGCGCTGGGGTCCCACCGCAACAAGCACCACCCTGATCGGAGTCAGGGTCCTCACTTCCTCCTGCACGTCCTCAAAACGTTGCAGAGGGATCCTTTGATCGCAGCGCGCGAATCCACTCCTCCAGTCTCCAGGAACTTTGGTAAGCGTATCCCGCACCAACACCCTTTGTCCACCTGAGGTTGTTCCATGTTCCCGCCCTTGGCAGCTACTACTAAAGCAGCAGCCTGGTTAGAGAGGGCGTCTGCCCTTGCATTATCCTCCCGAGGAATATGCACCATCTCAAAATGTTCAAATTGCCTCGCCAGAATCATCACGCGCTCATGTAGCACTTGGAGGGACAGGCTTCTTCACCCCCACTTGTCCACGAACCTGCCTGGCCATCAAGTCCGAGTCGCAAAAGGCACGCACCGATTGAGCTCCTGCTTCCTTCGCCACACAAAGTCAATCGTGAGTCCCCAATATTGTGCTTCGTTATTGGTTGCACGCATGAGTGGCTGTAGCACTTCTTGAATGACTTCCCATCTAGTGTTGACAACACCACACCAGCACCTGCAACTCCCTTGGGGTTCTCCTTTGCTGCACCATCTGAGTGTAGAACCATCCATCCTTCATCCCCTTCATCACTTGCTGCCCATCCTGTCTGTCCCCATGGTGAGTAAATCCTAGTTCATTAGATACACCTGTCCAGTCGCTGCGAGTCCTCATCTCCACCCATTTCCTCCGACTGGTTTGACAATCCCTCCCTTACCCGTTGAATACGCCTTGTCTCCACCATTGAACCGATATCCTCACACTATCTGCACCTATTGCTCTGTTCTACTCTGCTCTGTTCTACTCTACTCTTCTCTGTTCTACTATGCTCTGCTCTTCCCTAATCCTCGTGCGACCTGGCCAGATCCTACCTCCCCACTACTGCTACGCCTAAATGCTATACGCTATACCACCCCAGCTCGTATGAATGCATCTTCTACTGTCTCAGCTGAGACCCAAGCAAGAATCCTTGCAAGAAATTTCATGAAGCACATGGTGCCAGTGCGGCGCCTCCCATGGAGACCGCCCACTGCCCAGATCTGCTCACTCCACTAGGCAGGCTCGACAACAGCTCCCCCCAAAAAAATCTCTTGACCATAAATTGTTTGGTACCATAAATTGTTTGGTACACAGATCTCCGCTGCTCGTTCTTGGCCCTTGATGAGTACGCGGATTTCTCTGATCACCACTGGCCAATTTCTCTCTGTCCACCCCGTGGTCATGGTAATGGGGGTGTGGCATTGTGCACCTCCTTTCTGAGTGTAGGTGCCGTGGCAGTCCTTGTGGCATCCTCCGAGGTGACTGGCGCGTCTATCCCTGCGCATGGATACGCAATGATGGAGCCGCCTGACCATCATTGCCTTCGTAGTGTGTGCCTCACGCATGTGGTCCAATCTCATGAACCATGTGATCCTGTGAGCTGGCCACACGTGCATTTGGAGATCCTGCTTCTGACTCCTCTGTCCTCCCTATCTCTTCGCCCCATGGTTCGCTGATTCTGCCTCGGGATTCCTCAATCTGTGCTTCATCTGGGTGACCCGTTTGGCTACTATCGTCCGTCCGTCATGGTGCTTGTTCATTAATGTAGACTGTGGTGGTTTTGCTGCCGCCTAGTGAGGCCCATCCTGGCTCTAGCTGCACAGTCTTACCTGTTGATCCCTTCCTGCCGCTTCTTCCCCACACTGGCCCCACATGTCCCCTATCTAGGTTTTCGTGTCCTACTTCCACCCGGGAGTGTCTACGCTGGAGCTTCTCCCCCCCCACTTCCCGAGCCGATCTTTGATCGGCCCAGGTAGTGGATATTTCTCCTTGGGACCAGGACCGAAAAAGGGCTGCTGATCCCTGTCGATACCGACTCTAGGGTGGCTCCACTTGATTGGGGCGGCTGTTCGGCTGGGTATGTCCACATAAGCCTCCCGAACTTGTCCTGGTGGTTGGTGAACCAACGTTCTAGTGCTGGATAGTCTCGGGCTCGGTTGCTCCTGCGATCCTTAGTTTGTTCACGTTGGCCTGCGTAGGTTGCTGTTATGGCCGGATCCTGATGCTCCAATGCCCCAAATCTCCATGCGGGGGCTTGGGTTTGCTTGTGGGTATGGATCTTATCGTCCATCTGGTGCTGAACCGTATCTGTTGGTGTTCCCAATCGTGTTGTACCTTTGCACCCCTGAGCAAGTCGAATCCCCCCTGGCGTGCATATCCAGGACCACAACGTTGATCCAAAATTTGACCGTTTAGATCTCGACGTCTACTGCTCTCAAGATGCCATTGGGTGCCACCTCGGCCTGATTGGCCATGCGTACCTGAAATGGAGTGGGCTTCGGAGTTGGCATACGCAATTTCCTGTGGAGCTCTGCTGACATGACATTGACTGTTGACCCCCATCTATAATCACTTCGCTGATTGTGTGATGCACCATGCGAACCGGGATAGTCGGTACATCGTTCACGTAGTCCATTGTGGTTGCAGTGCCTTTTGGTGGGGGTCTTGCTGCTAGTCGTACCCGATTCTCCCATCATGCGGTGAGGACCAGCGGCGTTTCTTGTTTTGACCCCGTCTGGGCCTCCCCCCTTATGAATGCACGATTTCGCCTTCTCCTTAGTTTTCTTAGCGATTCCTGGCCTCGGTTGGGCTCCACAGGTTCCGAGACTGTCAGTTCTTGCGTTTGCTTTCTTACCCACTCTTTAAAACCAGGGTGTTTATTGCCTGTCTTCTCTTTTCGCGCCTTCGCACTCCCCTGGTTCTCCGCCTTTGTGTTTCCCTTGTTTCGTCTGCTAAGGGAGCATGTGGTACTATGTCTGTCCCGACGTTCTGTTCTGGTGGTACCACCGTTACTTGGTTTACTTGCGGTGTGGAGTTTAGAATTGGGTTTATGGGGATCTACCCGTTACTGTCCTGGCGATGCCGGCTGCTTGCGCTTCTAGCATTGGTTTGATCAATGATACCCATGAACATCGGTAGAGCGGGTGTGGGCCTCTGCACAGTGCGCACAACACCTCCTTGCGTTCCGGTCGTCTCTCTCTGTTGCCATACGTGGGTCGGTACGGTGGCCGTTCTTGGGAGTGGGACCTATGATTCCGGTCTCCTAAACAGGACCTCCTACGGGGTTGGTTGTCTCCCTCCGTCCTGCGGTCGTGACTCCTTTGGCCATCTGGCCCCCCTTCAACTCCTCATTCTATTAGTGTGGTCCGTGTTGTTCGTGTTGTGAGATCCACGGATGTTACACACCCGACAGTACTTATCCCCCTTGTGCAATGTACCCCATTTGAGCTAGTGTCGTGGATAAGTCTTCCTTTCGTGTGGCCCCCATAGGGTTTCCCCCTGCTGCAGCTGCCTGTGTCCCTTGGTACCCGACCGTTTCTCCTTTTTGGCCGGCCTTGGAGCGTCCGAGAGGTTTTCCTCATCGGATGTGGTATCGTTTGCCTCCTCTGCGTCCGATTTGTCCTGTGCCTTCCTTTCTTGGCATCTTTCAGCTTCCCGCTTTTTGGCCTTCTTGGCGTACCGGAGTAACTTGTCGAACGTCCGGTCGTCGTCCAAGCCGACCCACTTGGGAATCTCCGGCCGCAGTCTTTTTCGGTACCACATTTTCTTGGTCAGGTCAACTGGGACGTCCTGTAGCGATATACCCAACATGCGGACCGTATATTTGTCGACCGACTCTTCAGCTTTTTGTTTCAAGCTCGTTAGCTTGTGGATCACCTCCTCTTTGCTCTTTTCTTCCCAGAAGGTATCCAGAAACGCCCTTCGTGCGGTTTTCCAGCAGGCTCCTTTGTTCGCCTCATGGAATTACATCCATCAGGCGTGTGCCTTCTTGTCCAGAGTGCATGCAAAGGCACTCAACTTCTTGTGATTGTCGCTCACGCTCCAAAGTTCGCACACCTGTTCGAACTTGTGGACATGTTGGTCTGCGTCTTCCCCCTTCGCTCCACGGAACGTGGGTAAGGGCATCGTTACGGTGCTCTTCTGCATCCGATTGAGCGCTGGGGCTAATAAGGTGACCGAGTCAGTTCCCATGGCGTCCCGTTGTGCCTGAGAGTTGTTCCGATCCGGACCCTCTGCTTTGAATGTGGTGTAGTCCACGTCCTGGTATTCTATGGGCACCCTTCTCCTTCCTCGCGGCCCTGCCCTCCCGTTGAGGGTGGGTGACAAGAACGGGCTCCTCCCGACTGTCCCTCAAGGGCTCCTGCCGCGAGACCAACCTAATGGCTGGTGGCGCTGCTTACCTTGGCTGGACGATTTTCCCTCCTCCAGCGAGTAGTTTTGTATGATTGTGCGCAAATTCCCCCTGCGACGTCTAGACGGTATCCCCCGTCTAGTAATGGTTGTGGCTCTGCCGTGCCCTGGCGGATTTCCCTCGCTGGGCTGGTGCGATACTAGTCGCTCGGGCGAATCTCTCCTACCCTTGGACGAATTCCTCTCGTCCCTTCTCTAAGGTAGCCATTGTGCAACCCCTCTTTCTGGTGCCTCCTCCCAGTCTGTCAGCTCGTCGACGTCTAGTCGCCTCCGCACAGGCGGTCGCCCCAGGTGTACCCTGGCCTTCCGAAGCCTTGGGTTCTAATCCTGGTAACCACCCTGACCTACTGCATCATCCGATCGGCTGAACTCCTGGTGCAGAGGTTGACTTGTTGGCAATTGATGCCCCTCCCTATGGGGCTTCCCGGATGAGGCTCTTCCTCCCCTCTTTCCGGGCAAATACGGGCCCCCCACGTCACCCTGGTGGGTGACGACGGCCTTGGGTTTCCTACCTTACGTTCATCGTGGCACCGGCCACGCTGGACTTCTGGCTCACGTCCCCCGTCGCTATCCGTGTTGCTTTCGCCCTCAAGATTCTTGCCTCCATCGCTGGCCTGCCCTTTCCTGGGGTTGTCCTATGCGAGGTTTCCTCCTTTGGGGGTACTCGTCAAACACGGGTTCTACTCTTTGGTGTGGGGGCTCATCGTGGCCATCACTTTTGCCTACGTTGAGAGACGGAGGGCTTTCATCGTTCTGCCATCCATCCCATTCTATCATAGGTTATTGTCGGGCGAAGTTGCCCGTTTGGGTGTTGTTCATACCCGCTTGCTGCCCTACCTGGGACTGGCGCCGGACGTGCTGCGGTTCCCTCATATCCTTCTTCATCGTCGATGGCGTGCGACCGCCTCAGCCGCTGGTGTGCGGGTCTACCAATACTCGGAGATTCAGCCATGCGGCATTTACGTCGTTCCCTCGGGTAGGTGAGGCAGGGGCCGATTGCGGCAACCGAGGTGCCTCGCCACCTTCCATCAAGCTCCCTCAGCCAGCCCATTGCATCCTCCTAGCCAGCTGTTGCTCGTCAATCTCTATTTGTTCGAACGAGTTAATCCCGGCTCTCCTTTGGGCCACAACTTTGCTTGCTACAGTGAACTCCATCCCTGTGTACTATCTATCCCTTCGTCGCCACAAAATGGTCGTCGGGGACTCCGCAGGCCAGATGTGGTGCTTCTCAAGAAGCTATAGTGGTCGCCAGGACGCTATGGAGAACGTCCAACTTCAGGGGTCCGAACCGACAAGCCAGCCTTACATTGGAAATAGTGGAAGGTGTTGGATGGCCTCTACCCGGACGCCGCAAGGGTCCATGTACAGGGTAGGGGAGTTCTACTACTGTGGTGTGGCAGAGAGTGTTGCTGAGCCCAGGTGTTACGCACCACTACGTACAAACTAGAGACCCTCACAAAACCACCCGACCTCCCCCGAGCTATCTCTAGTCTCCACACACTGCTCTCCAAAAAGGCTTCCAATATTAGTGTGCCTTTAATTCTCTTAGATCTGGGTATAGCTCTTTAGGAATTCTAGCTTATACCTTTATAGGGAATATTCTTTGATTCGTTATACGGGTCGTAACACCGGGTGTGGGACAAGTGGGGAACACCTGCTTGTAAGGTGAATAGAAGGAATATGGATATATTATATTGCATGTCCGAGTACAAACTATCTCCGACAAAGGAGCAAGATATAAGACGCAGACTTGACTCCTAAAAACCCCAACCCACTACCCGCCTTCTTGCTTATATAGTGGGTTACCTAACGCTAAATCCTAGGTACATGTGGCACCTTCTTACTAGCCTGCTGCCTTGTGACAGAGTCCTGTCTGTCACATTTATGCGCCTCCTTCACGCGTGCTGTCCTACATACCCTGGGTAGTTGGTCGGACGATCGAATCTACATCTGGTTATGCCGCTGCCTAACATCGGTCGCTATTAGTTCGTACCTGAGGTACCTTCCTTATCTAGTGCTTTGTCCTGTCGCTCGTCCACGCCGGCTAGCCGTTTGATGGTGTCTGACCACCGTCAACCATGCTTCATGAAAGGGCTCCTGTTAACGAGCTTAAGTTGTTCAATCCTTAGTCGAGTGTGTTAATAACACATCCGTTTACGAGACCTAACCTCACTTGAGTGGATGCCTAGCACCTTGATGCGAATACAAGCACGCCTACTTGCTAGAGTATCTAACTCCTCAATGTTAAGCCCATGAAACAATCCCAAGGGCATGCCTCAAGCATTGTACCGTTTGCCATTTAGCCTAGTGTTGTATCTTCATGTGATATTGTTGTCTAAAATGTGAGTTATTTTACCATAGCCCCTCAGATTCAAGAGTGACACATGGTGCTACAAACGTGGCTCACAAATGCAACCTTTAGAACCCCTTTATGAACCCTCAGGAATTTAATAAGGAGAACATGTCAACCAAGATCCCACGCCTATAATTGGACAAGAACACGAATATGTCCTACTTAGCTACAAATGCTACTCTTAGCTTGACATGGAAAAGGAGGCTGGAGACATACCTCACTCTGACCCATGGAATGTGCACTCTGACAAAACCTTGTAGATTCGAATTTGCCAACATTAAGGATAGGTTACCCAGAAGTTGGGACGTACCCTTATCATTTGGAAGTTGGGGTCGGCACAACATAGGGTTGTGCCTTGATGTCACAAGTTTGAACTTGCACCAATAAAAGAATAATGAGCTCAGTTATGAACCTAAGAACTCTCATTACATTTTCTACTTAATATATGTGATAAAGCCCCCCCCCTCCCCTTTGTTTTTTTGTTTTGTAAAGTGGGCTAGCACAAATATCATTCCTAAAAGAAATATACTTTGTGAACAACCCATCAATCCCTAAACCCTAAAATGAGGGGTTTAGGTGGGGTTAGGGCAAACCTAGGGTTAGGTCAACTCTAGACTCATATTTAACATGCCAAACTCACCCAAAACTAATTAGTAACCCAATTGAGACACGAAGAATGAGGGTAAGAGTTTTCTAAATGGAAGTGTTAACTTCACCTAGAGTTTAGTAGATAATAACAATCAACATTCAAAGTAAAGAGCAATCATTGTAAAAACTATAACATTCACTTATGATACACACTTATATTCTCACTAAGTACTATCATAGGACTAAGGTATGACTTGACCTCACAAACCCTTAGGGGTTAGTTGTGGGTCAAGGTACTCAATGTCATGTGGATATGTCTAGGTCTCCTAAGGTATAATCCTAAAGTTTGCTCAGGTTATCCTTAGGGGTCTTAAGGATAGTCACTTGGAGAATTGGGGGGACACTAAGTCTCATGTTTATTTAGGCATATGAGTCAAACTCTCGGGGTCGTTTTAAAAGACTTAGCATTGCTTAAACAGGTTGATGATTTCAAATGGCCACTTGGTAGTCATGTGTCGGTCCTTCAAGTCAAAACTTTGATAGAAAAGTTTTAGAGGTATTTGTAGTTAGGGTTTAAGATTTAATCCCAATTCTTGAGCTAAATAACATATGGCATGAAGATTTTGTGCTAGCCCACTTGCTAAATCCTTAAAAATGGAGGGTGGGGATCATACTATATTGTAGTGTATCATCATGAGTTAAGAGTTGAAGGCATGACACAATTGAGATATTTGACCCTTCATATAATTTCCAAGCATGGGCATAAATACGTCACAACTACATATTAGGCCAAGCCTTAACCTTAGCGTTTATTAGGGTCATAGGCTTGACTTCAACACATAGTTGGGTGTAAGTTCTTATAGAGACAAATGCTTATGCATTTATTAACTCGTGGACATATATGTTCCAAAGAGTGGGTGCTAATTGTTGTTAAACCCTAGGGGTTTGTTGAATGACCCAAGCTATTGAGTTTGGTTAGCTTTTAATATGGAGTCAGGCAACATATTTCTTACATAGGTGCTTACTTGACAACACTCCACCTGGCACCAAATAAAACTCTGGCATAAAGCATATATGGGAGCACATGTTTCTACGATGGGGTTAGGGCATGAAACCTATTAAGGTTTCTGGAGAGGGTTATCCTCTTGTGTTTTGAGAGTACTCACTTCATAGGACGTAGGATGTGTCCCTAATTCTCTTGCTGGCTTCGGCATTTGCACCTAACCATAAGGGTCACTAAGAGAAGACTTAGGGTGAGAATGCTGAATGACTACTCATTTACCTTATGTTATCACATATTAACCTTTTGAGTTTTATCTCATATGTACATGGTAGATGAAAATATACATGCTTAATGTATTTCTTCGTATCATTGATATTCGACCGAGCAAGGAATCTCCTTGATCGGAAGAAACCCTTCCTGGGATCCACACAAACTTGTTGGCTGTCAAGCTTAACAGAATATACTTTATATATATATATATATATAGATGTTAGGATTAGGCTAAAGGCACTAACCTTTTAAGAAGTAATATATAAGGAAGGGTTTTTAACCTTGAAAATATTAGATCTGCGGTAAGTAATGGGCTTGCTTACGGAGGAGCAGGTGCAGAGGCTTCGTGATGCTGGTGTGAGAATTTGTGTTACCGAAGAGGAAGCTCGTGAAGCAAGAAAGGAGTGGAGAGAGCCGGATCTCTTACATCCCAGCATGCAACGCGAGGTACTGTTAGAGAGGCTGTCCAGGCCTGTAGTCTCATATCTCGACAACAGCAGCTTCAAGAAGAAGCAATTGGGTCCACAGGCAGCACTTGTACGTCGCATTGCAGACAATATGTTATGGAAAGAAGAAGATCCCTTTACATGGGCACAAGACATGGACGAGCTGTACGAGATAGCTCGAGCTCTTGGAGTGACAGGCCGAGATGCAGTTCCTTACGTGAAGCAGGCCGACTTAATTGACTGGGCGCGGTATACTTACTTCGTAATGCTGTGCAGAGCCGCTTTCTTCCTTTGCCGAGAGACGCCCAGTGCTCCACTCTGGAGGTAGAGGTTGCTATTGATCTGTGGAGTTGGCTGTGCCAATATCGCTGGAGCAATGTTCAAGCCTGGTGCTCGTTTTACCGGGAGCACTACGGCACTCAACCTGTCACTTATGAGGTGTGGATGGCTCTCTTGGCTTGGTTGGTCCCTCGCATGCCTAAGCTGGAATTTTTGGCCATCTGTGCTATTGAAGACAAAGAGGACCTGGTGGACGCTCCAGAATGCTCGGTTATCAAACATTTCCAAAACCACCTTGAGCTCAATGGCATTGATCCCATGCCCAACTATCTCTATAATGGTCGTTTCAAATACTAAATTATTACTCTTTTTTTCATTTAGTTTTTCTGTTATATATATATAATATATATATATATATATATATATATATATAACATTATATATAATGTATTTTTAAGGTACCTTTCTTAATAGTCCAGGTGATCCATATTCCTTTGCTGATAATGAAGAGTGTTAGCGTATAGAGTAGATATTATATTTTAATTATTATGTGCAGAATTAGACTTACTACAAATAAAGATTTATTTTATAATGGAATAAAAATCTTTTATAAAAATGAGCTATTTTTATTATATTTTTTTATTCTGTAAATATTTTAAATAAAGCCCCGTAACCACATATACTATGTATATCTACGTATGCACACGTCCATTTATACAGAACTCGGTTTTAGAGAGAGAGAGAGCTTATATATTCGTGTGTGTATATATATATTCCCCATGGTTTTTCCTTTTCTTTCTGTGCAGTTAATATTTCGATTCTCTTTTAAATCACTCTTTCAAACTACTAATTTAAAGTGGTTCAAAATTTAGTATATAAATAATTTAAAATCTTTTAAGACAGGGTGGAATCTTCGATGGGATCTTTGTGAATTAGTAAACTCAAACATATCTATATGTATTAATTTAAATACAAAACATATATAATTATGTACACATGCATATGTATATAAATGTATATAGTATTTTCATTATAAGTAAAAGAGATATATAAATAGAAATTATATCATATATACATGTCTTTATAAATTATAATAAATTAAATTGTAAATAATAATTTTACATTATAATTACTATAATGAAAATGTTAATTTTAAGGGATTTTATGAGACTCTTAACGAATGCAATATCTATTTAAAAATATCCATATCCATAAAGCAATCTAAATTATTATAAATGTGTACATAACATATTCATAATCATATTTATGCATATAAATTTATTTCTCAAAGATAAAAATGTATTAAATAAATATTAATAAATAACTATTTATTTATTTTAAATTAAGTATGTGTGAAACACGAAACACAGTCAAGATTGTCAGTATTACTATATTATTACTACCAAAGAGAATTTTCATGTCATGAGATATTAAGATTGTTACATATTGTATTTACTAAGTTAATTTATTATTTTCCTTTTTATATTCTCATTTCTTGTTTATAAATATTATCTTCTTTATTATCTAACATATGAAACATTTTATATTTATTAGGTAGTAATTACTTTCACATCTTTTCACCTTTTTTTAGAATCAATTTCAAATTTAAGATCTTTAAAAACTTATTATATAATTTACGATACCACGCAAGATACACACATACACACCAGTTTGTAATATGTATATAGAAAGATGCCAGTGGTATTACTTATATACGTAAATGATATATACATATGTACAAAAGAGTTCCATTATACTAGCGCATGGTACGATTTTTGAGTTATTTGGATTATTCTGAAGAGCAATTTTTATTTTTTTTTCATTGTCAACACTCAATTATGATATGTGTATTATACTTTACAAGATTGTATCTCATTGAACACCTTGTGTTAATAATGACATTCCTGATTTATATGTTGTAATCCATATGCACTTTCAAACCATTATAAACCTAACCTTAATAATTAATAATTTAATTTTTATTATAAATTAATTAATCTTTAATAAATGAATATTTATTAACATTTTAAATTGCTCTTTTGCAGTTTGGTTGATTATGACATTTTTAATGTTCCTTCACATCACTTATATGGAATGGAGTTAACATGTACGATGCATGTTAACTCTTTATTGCATCGATAACTTAAATAATCCAAATAGGTTACGAAGATAATCATCAACATTTAAAAATCCTTGCAGTAATTAAAACATGTTTTAGGCTTTTGTGTCATATAGATTTTATAATTGATATTACTTTTTGACTTTGAAATCTAATTATTTATTGTAATTCATTTTAAACTTTTAAATGTAGTGAGAAACAACTCCACTTTGTGCACTTAAGTTTTTTTAAAGTTTTTTTGGCCAGTTATCACTAAATATCTTTAAAAAAATTGGGTGAAGAAACTTGCCATTTAAAACTCTTTCCTCTTTATTTAACTAAGTTTAAGGTTTGTGGGTGTGTTAGGTGATTAGTTTGACCTAACCATCAGGTTTTTAGGTAGGTTAAACTCACTAACATTAGGATTGTTAGTGAGAAGGGCTACATCACAAAAATAAGGTATACCATTTAGGACTAAGATGAATTGTGAATAATCATTTAGTTCGTCTAACTGACTTAGTAAGATATTAATATCCACATTAATGTCATTATGACATCGAAGTGTCATACTAATTTCATATTTCAGTTATATCTCATACTTCAATTAAACTCTCTAAACATGAGTAAAATATCTAATTTAGCATATTAAACTAAGATACACAACTCATTTTGAAACTTAACAATCCCACAAAGTACAACATTGCTCCCCAAGCAATGTATTAAGAAACTCTTTCTCATTTCTTAACTAATTTGAAAATGCTTCTCAAGCTACAACACTAAGGTATTACTTTATCAAAGTGTTAAATTCAGATCTGTTTGAGTCTTTATATCCTACGAGTATAGCCACTTCATAAGGTCCTACTTGAGTTGCAATATTAAGTGCTCATGTCTCCATATTTATTAAATTTTATATTATATTTTGTTAAATCATTTATAATTAATCTCAAAGGAACAATTTCAAAATATGAAGTAAAAATATCTTAACAGTTAAAGTGATAGGAAACTTCATGTTATTGAATTGAATATCAAACCATATGCTAAGGACCTTATATTATGATCATCAAAAAGGGAGACCATCTTCTTAAACTAATTTAACAACTCATTAATGTACTTTTGCAAATATTGAACATGTCATAGTTTTTACTACGACTTGACCCTTTACTTTGGGGTTTGACTGTTGTTACAAGACCAAGAGTAAGGAGACTTGACTCAAGAGCAAGACAAGAACTAGGAATCAAAATGAGAGCAGGAG
The DNA here is from genome assembly GCA_003024785.1 of Selaginella tamariscina. Lineage (NCBI taxonomy): Eukaryota > Viridiplantae > Streptophyta > Lycopodiopsida > Selaginellales > Selaginellaceae > Selaginella > Selaginella tamariscina. The sequence continues at coordinate 39,873 of PUQB01000980.1, forward strand.
GCAAGGAGTAAAACAAGAACAAGATAAGAATAAAAAACAAGAATGATCGTAGAATGACTGGTGTTAATAGTAACTGATTGTACAATAATTAAGTCGGAGATTTTATGTTCATAACTCTAAGATTTAATCTGGTCATGAGTCTAATCTAGTCACTGGATTCTGGAGAGGGTTATCCTCTTGTGTTTTGAGAGTACTCACTTCATAGGACGTAGGATGTGTCCCTAATTCTCTTGCTGGCTTCGGCATTTGCACCTAACCATAAGGGTCACTAAGAGAAGACTTACATAGGGTGAGAATGCTGGATGACTACTCATTTACCTATATGTACATGGTAGATGAAAATATACATGCTTAATGTATTTCTTCGTATCATTGATATTCGACCGAGCAAGGAATATGCACGTTGTAACTAAAGTGGGCATGATACGTGAAAATGGGAATATAAAATAAATTACTAATTAATACTTAAGTTTTAATTATTAATTAATCATTTAATTAATATGTAATTAAGCCTTAAATATTAATTAATTAATTAATTAATCCTTCAATAACCTTACTTAGTAAGGAATATTCCTAAAATATCTTAGAATATTCATATTATTCTAAAAATAGTTTACAATAATGAAGAAATACTATCAAACATAATTACAAATGAAATCATTTTCTTATCAACATGTTAATTTTTTATAAATACTTTCTTTCTATCATACAAAGAAATCTTTTCATTTTGTCTAAATCATCACTCTCCGGATTAATCAAATCATTTTGGTCAATATCTTGATGTTGTTGCCACCACTTAACACTCTCACGAATGCAATTGGGAGTTGCCATCCTTGTTAATACATAAGATGTGATAAGAGAAGGTCTGCATAAAGGCTCATCTAAAAACTGACGTTCCTTAAGAATAATATTATAAAGCGCCCGGTTGCTATCCTTCATTTTATAAAATTCAATATCACGAGAAAGAAAAGCTTCAGGAAATGTATGATACGGTGGATACTGCTCACAAAAATTTTCGAGATTCTTCTTTCTGAGGCACGTATCCAAGTAGTTCACTAGCTCATCCATGATATCGGTATCAGAATATGGATCGAAAGTGATTGGATGAATACAAGCAATGTTTTGGTTGAGCATAGCCTTCTGAGGAGAGTCGTCTACTACTAAGATATGTGCATTCTTCGTTATCCTTAAGCGACTGATCTCCCCATGAGTCCCAATTATTCTTTCATTCTTGAAGAAGTATGGCTTGCTTTCCTTTCTTATATTGTGAAATTCGAGAGGTTTATAACACATTCGCTGGTCAAAAATCCAATCTTTACGAATCACCTCTTCTGCAACACTACAATGTTTCTTAAGTAAACTCAACAGCGGTGTTAAGTTATGAATCTGCATGCATGACCAAATCCCCACAAGCGCACCCATCTCCTTAAGCTTTTGAAAGAGACGATCCAACCCTGGACGAAAAATAATATCATATCGAAATTTACCATGACAAGGAATGAAATCTCCTTGTTTGATTTCTGTTTTTCTATCCTCGGGCCTTTGTCGATGAAGCAGAACACCATTGACATCCAACAACACAATATGGCCATGAGTAACATGAGATAGCGTTGCCTCTTGAATACTTTGCAAATCACTTGTTTGCTCCCTTTCACATTTATCCGTTGCCACTATTTCGTTGCCTATCCCTTCATCATTTAATTGTACATCATCCTTACAAGATTCAGATATTGCATGCGCTGAAGAAATTGATTTCGGAACTGAAGCCAATAAAAATGATGATGAAAACTGAAGTGGCCCCCATGGTAACGATGTTTTGAGCTGCATTATTATCCATTTCCTGCATGAACTCTGTCATTCTGACATGTGGCACAAGAAATTGTCGCCAAACCCCTCTCTTACCTCATGGCAATGCTGAAAATCCATGTTCTCAATTATTTCATTACATCTGCAAAATGATAATTAGCTGACCTTAAAATTATCAAGGTATATTATTTACCTTGTTAATGTGTGACCCATGTTTGAACTAAAAGCTTCATTAATCCTTGAGAATTTATTTTCTGTACAAATATAAAAGAAATATACAAAAATGCCTTATGTTACACTCATTTACAACTATTCATCACTCTATCAATTCATTATCAATTCTTCTTCGCTATTACCTTCTGAATGAGGCGAAGAAGGTCTAAGCCGCTTGTGAGATGGTTCAAGATCTTCTGCATCTTCTATTGATGTTTCCATGGGTCCTGGAGTGTGCGAATGTTCTGTACTCCTCGAGATAACTTCCGGTCTAATATCTGATTGATGTTCGTTCTCAGACTCCGAGATTGAACCAGATTCACCTTCAGAGCTATCGCACTTATCTGGAGGGAACTTTCTCAAATACGCCTTTATGGATTCGTTGGGGTACTCAGTTGAGACCCAATCTATCCACTTGTTCAGGTCCTCAACCATGGTCTTATCCTTCTCAACGGCAAACACACATGTATGCCGAAGGTAACACTCCTTCAAGACGGACCCCCTAGTGCAGTAGTCAAAAACCCACGCATCACTGTGAGGACCCCTGATCAAGTTGACGATGCTCCGTGCCGCTTGACTTGTAATGTTTGGATAACGTACATTGCCGAATACGTCACTCATACCTATCGGTGTATCGGATGGAGGTTCAGGGCCGTTGGAGTGCAAACAGATGCCTGGCCAGTCATTTGGAAGCTTGAAATTGTTTGGCGCATTCCTAACAACCAAGTGAACAACAGTATCAATGCACTTGGGATTAGCATCGTTCATATAAAATCCTGTCCAACGATGTCTATTCTTCTTGGCGAAGGCGAAGGCAAAAGTATCGGTGACATGAGCAAGAATCAAGAAATAAATACCTGAAAAAGTAGGTATCAGTGAAGAGCGCAAGCATGAATTCAATAATAAATACCTTCTATGTATATGCTTGCACGGCTAAGTTTCTCCACCAGATCCTCTAGTGCCCTATCTGTCGAAAGATTTTTTGACACCCGCCGATCCATCACGAACAATTGAAACGGTTTTCCTACAAGCAGTGATGTTACCCCATAAAGTCTCCGAATCTAACAACAAACATCTTGTAGGGCTTTGTCTGATTCGTAGCATCCTCCTTTATAAGGTTCAATTCGGTTCTCCGCTGCTGAAGGACTGCCATAAGAGAAGGCGTCATCCCAATGTTCTCCTTTTTGGCGTTGGCGTGCAATAGATTCTTGCCTAGATCTTCCGATTGGTTCACCCATTCGACAAGCATATCATCGTTCGTCACATGCAAATATTTGCTACCTCTTCATATGTTGAAGTCGAGGTCCAACCCAGTTTGTGGCAGTGTATTCCCAACCACTCCTTGAAATGCCTGACCGTCTTCAACTCCATTGCCTTGAGATGAAAAGGAGAGGTTGGGCTGCTGTTATTAATTTGTAGTTTGCCATCGATCACCAAATCAGCCAAGACTTCCATCTCCTCCATCGTTGTTCCATTTAAAGGCTTCAACCATGTGAGCTTGAAATCGTTGTCTACATCCTTTGTAGATTGAACAGACTTAGCCTTCGGCGTCTTACTGGGTTTCTTTGCAGACTTTTCTGAGGGCTCCCCTTCACTTGTCTGCTTCTTCTTCAGTGTTCCTTTTGAAAAGGATTCCATAATCCCCAACCATTTGGCAAAGATCCTATCTTCGGGGCAAGAAATCAACATCATCAGAAATGATGTTTCCTTCCCGCCCACCTGGGCAAAATCAACTGCTGCAATTTCTTCAACTCTCTGAGGAAAAAGACAGATTAATATACCGGCGAGATAAATCCCGCCCAAACAATTTGCTTACCCGGTATTCCGCAGATTGTGTATTCCCTGCGGTAGCTCTTTGTGGTCGCTGAAGAGATTCCCACACGGCTCGCGTGTGTTTAAACTTCTCCCATATTTTGCTGTTGTAGTGGTTGGTGTCGGCAGCGTCCCATTCCGCCGATAACTTATGGTACTGCTCGATTGTGAGATTCGGCTTAGCTAAAAACGCCGATCTTTTTGTCAGCTTCTCACGGGTATGCTCGGAAAGTTTTGTTGCCATCGTTCCTTTGTTGTGTTCATCGAGAAGTCGTTGGGCTGCCGTTATTGTGTGCTGGCCACTAATGATGTAGTACTTGATAGATCTTTTATTCTCCGTCTGAATCTTCATGAGTTGTTCTGGTGTTGTGATCCAGACTTTGTCAGCACCCTTCCTTCTTTCATAGTATGGACACAAAACAGCATTATGTGGAACGGTATAAGAATTGTCGTCCTTCATCTTCTCCATGAGCTCAGCTACACGTTCCTGGTTGAGTGGCCTGTAATTGAAGTTTGGGTTGACGCTGCAATATTTAACCCTACAAGGATAAATCTTATCATCCAACATCATTTCCTTGTGACTTATTGCAGCATGAGATGCCACAGGTGCAGCTGACAAAACGATTGATGATTTTCTTTTGCGATCCGAATCAACATGTGTGATCCCCGACTGCAGCTGTTCTAGTGTTCTCGGCACACTCTTCCAGCTCCCGAAGCTTCCTAAGCAAATTGAACGTGATCTGTAGAGAACCTGAGACCGAGCCACCTCTCAATCTCCTTATGATGTCGCTGTGTTCTTCTTCAATGTGAAGAGGGAAGATTGCTCCACTTGCTGATTTTCTGTATTGTGAAGCAATATCTCCTGACAATACACCTACTCGATGAGTCTGAAGATCTTCGAAGTAGACATCCAGATGGATCCCCTCCATAGATGGGCTTTCGTTGAGTTGAAGAAGAACTCCAAGGTCAACATCATTAGTGAACACGTGAACGTCATTATCCACAAGTCGACAAAACCACCCGAGATTAATGTTGTAACTGACGACCTCTGGATCCGAGAACGTGACATTGGATGGAACAAGGCATATCTGTCGAGCATCGTCCAATCTGGGTTCGCAGCCTGCTTTCGGGTGCTTGACTAGCGAATCTACTTTCCATTGTTTTGCTTGTCCATGAGATGTGACAGAGGTTAATTTGACAGCAACCATGGTTGCTCCAATGCGCTTCCCATTTATCTTAAAATATGGCCAAGTTGATTCCAGAATCCCCCTGCCCATCTCTTCTCCTGCTCTTGTCTTTAATGTCACTCAATTCCACATCTGAATACAAAAATGATTAGTTCAAGTATCCGAGTATAACAGATTTTATTTTAATTCTTACCCAGAATTTGACGACGACTCCATACTAATGACTCGATCTCCTTGTTTGATCAAATCGTCCTTCTGCAAAATAATACACTATAATATAAATTATATAAAAACGCACACACACTTGTATAAACCCGAATATACAAAAATAATACACAGAGAGAAGTAGACGTAATTAACTGTCCGAAGCTCACATTTGTGTTAGTGCAAAAGAAAGATAACATTTCGTTTTAGAACCACCACAAATGTGAGCTCTGGACAGTTTTACATAGATTCCTAGCTTTTACTCGAAATATTATGATAAGATGATAAAAGTAAATAAAATGAGATATGCAACTTATATATACTAATACACATATATATTCACATGGATGATTAATCTCGCCACCCCTTCAATGCCTCCTGAAAGAGTGGGCGGGATTAATCTCGCCACCTTTCTGGAGGCCTTGAACGGGAGTGCGGAATTAATCTTGCCACCCTTCTCGGTCTCAGAGAGAACTGGGCAGGATTTATTTCTCACACCCCTTCAGTGACTCCAGAAAGGAGGCGGGATTAATCTCGCCCACCATGTAAGGGATGGTTAAATGAATTTCCCACCCTTCCCAGTTCTCTCCATTGGTATGTTGAAACCTTCTACGTCTCAGACAGAAACGTTTGGGATTGGTCCGACTCACCAATGGAGAAAAAAGGAAGGGTGGCGGATTCATTCCTCCAACAGGCATTGAAGACTCGGCGGGATTAATCCCGCCGCCCAGGGCCTTCACTCGGTCCCTATGCGGCGGGATTAATCCCGCCGGACGCCAATTCCTTCGCGGAATCGGGCGGGATTAATCCCGCCCGATTCCGAGCAGGGAATTGGCGTCCGCGGGATTAATCCGCCTCCCAGGCCCTTCACTCGGGCCTTAGTCGGCGGGATTAATCCCGCCGAACGCCAATGCCCTGTGCGAAATCTTGCGGGATTAATCCGCCGCCTAGGCCCTTCAGGCAGGCCAATGGCGCGGGATAAATCCCGCCCGATTCCGCGCAGGGCATGCGTACGCGGCGGGATTAATCCCGCCCACCATGTAAGGGATGGTGAAATTAATCCCACCACCCTTCTCAGTTCCCTCCATTGGTATTTTGTAAACCTTCTCCGTCTCAGACAGAGTTAGTCGGGATTGATTCAACATACCAATGGGGTAATGAAGGTTCGGAGATTAATCTCGCCACCGGGTAATGAAGGTTCGGAGGCTAATCCCGCCGCCCTCTCGTAAATCATGCGTTCACACATATATATTGGCTGCGGCATTTTTGAACAGGGATGGGTGGGGGCGGGATTAATCCCGCCGCTTATATCCTGCGGAAGTGCCTGAGCGGCGGGATTAATCCCGCCGCCCTCGCGAAGGGCATGAGCGTGGGGCCGGATTAATCCCGCCGTTCATGTCCTGCGTGAATTCCCTGGGCGGCGGGATTAATCCCGCCGCTCTACGACAAACCGAAGAGCGGCGGGATTAATCCTGCCGCCCATGGCCTGCGTGAGGGGCCTCGGCGGCGGGATTAATCCCGCCGCCCATCCCCTGTAAATGCCCTGCGCGGAATCCGGCGGGATTAATCCCGCCCATTAGAACCTTCACACAGGCCATTGCCGGCGAGATAAATCCCGCCGCATTCCGCGCAAGGCATGGGTGAGCAGCGGGATTAATCCCGCCGCCGAGGCCCCTCACGCAGGTTATGGGCGGCGGGATGAATCCCGCCGCTCTTCGGTTTGTCGTAGAGCGGCGGGATTAATCCCGCCGCCCATAGCCTGCGTGAAGGGCCTCGGCGGCGGGATTAATCCCGCCGCCATGGCCCCAACCATATAGCGGCGGGATTAATCCCGCCGCTCGAGGGGCTTAGCGAGATAAAACACACACATATATATATATGTGTGTGTGTATATATATATATATGTATGTATGTATGTATGTATAGGAGTGTACGTGTGTGTGCAAGAGATAGATAAATAAATAAAATTATACAGTACTGGTACACCTAATATATGTGTATCATAGGTATATATGTGTGTATATGTATATCGTGTGTATGCGTGTGAGCGAAACAAATAAAATCATACAAATAAACAAACACACACACACACATATATATACACAGGAGTGTGCGTGTGTGTGCGAAAGATAAAACTAATAAATAAATAAAATTATACAGATAAACACACACATATATATGTGTGTATATAGATATATAATCTATAGAGAAAGAGAGAGAGTCTGTGAATATATAAGCATATATATAAACTAGTGTTGTATGTATGTATATATGTATATAGGTATATATATATGTGTATATGTATATTGTGTGTATGCGTGTGTGAGCGAAACAAATAAAATCATACAGATAAACAAACACACACACACACACATATACATACACAGGATGTGCGTGTGTGTGCGAGAGATAAAACTAATAAATAAATAAAATTATACAGATAAACACACACATATATATATGTGTGTATATAGATATATAACCCATATGAATATATAAGCATATAATAAACTAGTGTTGTATACTATTTGTTAATATGCATTGATTATATATATATATGTGTGTGTGTGTGTGTGTGTGTGTGTGTGTGTGTGTGTGTGTGTGTGTGTGTGTAAAGCAGTGTGCGTGTGTGTGGGAGAGATAGATCAATAAAAAAAAATTTACAGATACTGGTACACATAATATATGTATGTATATATGTATATAGGTATATATATATATGTGTATATGTATATCGTGTGTATGCGTGTGTGAGCGAAACAAATAAAATCATACAGATAAACAAACACCACCCACACACACTATACATACACAGGAGTGTGCGTGTGTGTGCGAGAGATAAAACTAATAAATAAATTTATACGCACACTCCTATACATATATACATACATACACACACACACAACACAGATCTCACCTGTGTGCACAGCCGCCGCCGCCGATTTCACAGCCGCCTCCTCTTGAAACCCTAAGAATATACCTAAACCCTAAAGGAATTAAATATATATATTAACCCTAATAGAATATTCCTTCTGAGAATATACTTAAACCCTAAAAAGAAATAAATATAGATTCGCCCTAAACGAATATTCTTTCATTATATTATTAACGCGTGCGTGTACGTGGGTGTATCACATACACCCCAAAATATAAATCATGCAGGGATTTAACATGTGTGTGTCCATGAGAGTGTTAAAGTTTCATGTGTATCAATACATACATACACATTGCATATATTAATACACATAATATATACATACACACGTGTATACACACAGACATACACACATATTAGTACATAATATTAGAAAGACCGAGTACATATTATAGATCATGCATGGTGTATATGTTTGAGAGAAGAGAGACAGTACATATTAACATGGATCATGCATGGTGTGTATGTATGAGAGAAGACAGAAAGTACACATATATACATAAAGAGTACACATATATACATGCACACGTGTATACACACAGACATACATACATATTACATGAGTAAATTCATTGTGTTACATATTAAGGTTTAGGGTTTAGGGTTTAGGGTTTTGCTCCCAACAAGCTTAATATAAATATTACACATGTAAATTCAATGTGTTACATACAGTCACACAGATTGAGTACATATATCATACATGCGTTGAACATGATGTTTTCATAAAGAAGCAACCTATTTCTTCAGTTTGGTTTAGGGTTGTGCATGTGTGTGCATATGTGTTTTTGTAAGTTCTTGTAATGCGTGTGTAAATTTATGATTGTGTTTATATATGTGTGCAAAACAAACATCGAATAATTAAGAAAATAATATTAATAAACACACTAGGAACATATTTTAAATTATACATAATAATATATGATTTTATTTAATATATAGCCATATATAGTTTTAATAATATATATTAATTTAATATTGATAAAAAGGTTTAACATTGAAATATTCTTGAAATAATAAGAAATTAATTGAGAAAATCCCATTAATATATACAAATGTAAATTAAGTACTCAAATAATTAACTAAATTAATTATCATAATCATGTTTAATATTGGAATATTCTTGGAATAATAAGAAAATAATAAAGAATATCCCATTAATATAAAGAAGATTAATTACTCAAGTAATTAAGGAAATGATATTAATATATATATTATTAAAACTATAAGATAAAATGATGTATTATTATGTATAATTTAAAATATGTTCATAGTGTGTATTAATTTAATATTGATAATAAGGTTAACACATGAATATTCTTGAAATAATAACAAATTAATTGAGAAAATCCCATTAATATATACAAATGTAGAATAATTACTGCAATAATTAAGAAAAGACTAATTTAATTATGATAATCAGGTTTAATATTAGAATATTCTTCAAATATTAATAAAATATTAAAGAATATCCCATTGATACTAGGAAATGAAAACTAAATACTCGAGTAATTAAGAAAATAATAATAATAAACAGACTATGAATATATTTTAAATGATACATAATAATATATCAATTTATTTATTGTATAAGTATATATTTATATATATATATATATATAATATAAATATACTTGAATACTAAGAATGTAGAATATAGTCTAAAATTTCGTAATATTAAACAGCTTGAATCACTTGAATAACATTAAATGCAATTTTAAAATACTCATTGGAACTGGAGAGTATATATGTCAGAGTGTCGATATTTGTGTCAACTCATCTTAAATTTTATTTTCTGTTCTTTTTTTAAAAAATTTGAATTTCTGACATATGTATTGTCGGTCTGACATGTAAAATTTGAAAATGCATTTAATTTCCCACTCAAATTCAGATCTGGTTCTTTCTCCGGCAAGGGTTTCTTCATTCTGTATTTTTCACTCTTTAGATCTTCTTTTTCTTCATAGTGATCATCTCAGGGGCGAGATTAAATTGGGTGCTATTCTTTATAGGAAAGCACGGCGCCTTCAGTGCTGTTTACAAGTAAGTATTATAAACAAATTTAAAAAATACTTATAAAGATTCACTCTCTTACATTCTCTCTTAAAATTACAATTTAGGGGTTTAGGAATGCATTAGGATTATAATATATTCCGTTAGGGATTTATCCGTTTAATATCCTTTTAACTTAATATTCTAGTTAACCGGGCCGGCGGGATTAATCCGGCCATTTCTTTTTGGCCTCTTCGAAGAGGTGGCGGGATTAATCCCGCCACCATCTCCCGGGCAATGCTTCTCCGCCACTGAAAAGAGTGGCGGGATTAATCCCGTCGATAACCTTCTCAACTGATGAAGAGTTACCAGAATTTATTAGAAAGAGTTGTCGGCGGGATTAATCCCGCCAACCATTTTAGGAGGCAGGGAAGGGGTGGCGGGATTAATCTCGCCACCACTTCCCTGTTTTAAAGATTTGGGGACAGGATTTATCCCGAGATCTCTTTGAAATCATAGTTTTGGAGAGAGTTATGTGCGGGTTTAATCCCGCCACCATTCCCCGTCGTAAGAATTGTGGCGGGATTAATCCCGCCTTGGACTCCCTCCGACAAGGAAGAGCCGGCAGGATTAATCCCGCCGCCTCTTCCTCCTCGGGGGGAGTCCGGCGGGATTATTCCCGCCGACTCCTCCGGCGAGGATGAGTCGGCGGGATTAATCCGCCGGCTCTTCTTGTCGGAGGGAGTCCAAGGCGGGATTAATCCCGCCGACTCTCTCCGAAGGGGTTGAGTCGGCGGCGGGATTAATCCCGCCGGACTCCCTTCCTCGTCGGAGAGAGTCGGCGGGATTAATCTCGCCGGACTCCCCCGAGGAGGAAGAGGCGGCGGATTAATCCCGCCAGCTCTTTCCTTGTCGGAGGGAGTCCAAGGCAGGATTAATCCCGCCGACTCTCTCCGAAGGGGTTGAGTCGGCGGCGGGATTAATCCCGCCGACCGTTCCTCGTCGGAGGGATTTGTGGGCGGGATTAATCCGCCCATCAGTTTATTAATCAAACATGAGATATTATCTCTAAAACATAATTATGTATTATTGCATATGCATATTATTAAGTAACCGTAATTCAGATTTCTTAGAAATATTGCATAACAGATATCATAAATAATACAATTATTTATGTGCAAGACAATATGTTTAATACTGAAGATAAAGTATGTCTTCTTCGGAACAACGAGATAGTTGGCACTGGAACTGTGGAAGTTCGAGATAATAATGCATCATGTCACAATATTGCCCAAGGATCTTGTGTGTACGTATGGGTGAACACCATTTACAAGTATGTTGAGGTTCTGGGAATGGAATTTGAGGAGGGTTCTCCTGTATTGTGGAATTTGGATGAAGTCAAGGCTGACACAGAATATGCAGAGTCACAAACAAATAGTAGCACGAGTTTACCAGATGATGGCTTGCCTGCTGTAATGGATGAGGTGATTCTCTTTCTTCGTGAATTGAAGTCGGAAGAGGCATCATCACAGCTATAAATCCAATGGAAGCAGTGTCAGAAGAGAAACTAGGGTCCGACTTCGTGGGTGTAGTTGTGACAGAGGTTTCACCTAATGGCACATTGTATCCTGGATCCCTCGTGAGGTGGCGAACATCTGAATTAAGACGGCAAGATGGTTCACATATTCTGGGTTGGATTTCAAAATAACAACAACCGAAAGAACAACTCATATTTGAAGAGGTTCCTTGCATTGGTCCTATTGTAAGAAAAAGGCGATTCATGGGTTGTAGATCTTCCCTGCAAGTTTCAGCAAGAGGGTAAAGATGGATCCTACATCTTCCGAAAGTGTTACGAGCATTTCCACGATTGACTGTTGCAAGAAGAAGTGTTGTCAGATGGCAAACCGGAATGAAATTACCCAATGTAGACATGTCTTTCGTATGCTCACCCAAAGCAAAGGCATGAGTTTGTATATGCTGCACTAACTAGGTGTATTGATGGAATGGCCTCGGACACAGGTTATCAGAGTACATCCATGGTATTTAATAAGGTGGCCATCTGCTTCAAAGCTTGGTACAGTATATACGAGATCCCAAAGACCACGTTCTACCGTCGGAGGGATGAGTGGCTAGATGGAGCGCGAACCTCAGTTCATGGGAACACTGGCTTGGTCAAAACCCGCTCTCACATCATGGCAGCCATAGAGATACTCAAGGCTTTTGTGTGAAGCAAATGCAGACAGGATGCCTCACAAATGCCGAACCACAAATGCAGGGGTCAGGGAAAATCTCAAGGTTTTACCTTCAATCTACACTCAATTGAAACTGTGTGAACATGTGAACAATGCCTCAGTTTGATGGGGCTCCAAGCAATCTGCAATGGTACCTTCAACAACATATGGAATACTCATTTTAAGGATGTGGAGATTGCAAAACACTCTAGCTTTTTCTAAGTGTGACACTTGTACATCATTGAAGGCTGCAGAGGCTTGTGCAAAAACCTTGGTGAAGATCACTACCATTCAAAGGAAAGATGGAGGCCCACATGATTGCACAACAAACTTGCCAGTCTCAGTACTATGCACACCGCATGCTTTCTGTGTCACGCCCATCAGAGTACTGTGCTTGATCCATGACAAGATGGATCATTCAAAGACCAGCATTCCAAAGCTCTTTGCAACACCAAAGTGCCTTGGAAATGTCATGAAACTTCCGATTTCTTTAAGGTGTGCTAACACATGGACACGGTTGTGAGTCATATGGACACTTTTCACTTCCACATTGGTCTAGCGACTCCAATTTCACTATTGGGTCGTTAGCCATGTGTTTCAGAAACCTTGAAGCCCACTCACAGACAAGTCCTATCAGTGATCTCAAAGTGAAGAAACAACACCTTCAACCTTTACATAATGCTCTCATGAACACGTCTGCACTTGAGGCTACTTGGGAATATGAGAGGCATTGTCAGCAACCTGCACAAAAAACAGATGGCCCTGTTGAGAGTTCAGGTTCAGTGGAGGGATCTAGCTCAAATAGTGTACATGTGTCCTCAACATCAAATAAGCTTCCTCGTCATTTGCTTTTACAGATGGATAATTGTGCAGGCGAGAACAAAAATAGGTAAATCATTTTACTTAAGGGTTTCTCAAGCTCATACTTACTTTTATTTTCTAGATATGTGCTAGCATACTTGTCAATGCTTGTTGCCAAAGGTGTGTTTGAAACAATCACGCTCAGTTTCCTTATGGTTGGTCACACTCATGAAGATATTGATGCGTTCTTCAGCAAGGTCTCCAACTCTACAAAAAGGACAAGTGCACTTACCTTACCGCATATGATGAATCTTTTTGAAAATTGCATCTCCAAAAAAAGTTGTGCTTTGCTTGTGACTGAGGTGCCAGACTTCAAAAAATTTCTCAAGGAGTATATAAAAGAAGGGAGTGATTCTTTAGTTGGTCACCTTGTGCCGCTACAATTCTTTTTCTCCATACGAGATGGTATACCTATTATGCAGTACAAGTTACGGCCATCAGAGCAGGAGTGGTTACCGAAAGAGGGCTTAATGCTCTTCAAAAGTGGAGAGGATGGAAAGCCACTTCTCCCAGAAGGACAACCAGACCCTATTCCATTGAGTGCCCAGCTCAAGGAACAAGAGGTTATTATTGATGGCATCAAAAAATATGTGGCATGGGTTCAAAAATCGATGCCAAAGAATTCTGATAAGGCAACTGGTTACTCAGAACTATATAAGCATGTGGTCAACTATTGGGAGACTGTTGTTCGAGAGTTGGAAGGGCCTACTGTCACAAGTACAGAATTGCAACACCCTTTCTGGCCTAAAACAAGGTGGCGAGAGGAGATTGAAATGACATCACTGAGCACAGACGACATAGAAGCCAGTAGTGATGTGGAAGTGCAAACCCCACACTTTGTTGGACAAAGGAACCAAAAACCTAAAGCATACTTTGATTGCTGCAAGGATCTTCAAAAACTAATGATGGTTCTCATTACTCCAGATGCGTCATATAATCAGCCTATTTGGATGGGTCAAATTATCGACACACCTGAAGTAATCACAAAAAATAGTATTGTTAAGGTTGCATGGTTCAAACCACAAAAAAGGCGACACGAGAAGGAGAGCGAAAGATATAATGGATGCCTAGAGAAAACATGGTCTCCCAATCAAAAAGACCCAGCATGTTTTATAAATGTTAAATCCATTCGATATGGGTGGATGTCAAGAAGCGTTGATAAAGTCACGATTAACAAAACTGCAAGGGAATGTATGTTTTCTGAAGCTTAAAGCAATTACAAAATTATAAAATATCATATATTTAATATTCATAATTATTATAAACTCTTTAATAATAGTACCAAATTGTATACTTAACTATATAAATTTAAAAAATGATATGGAAGATTGACTATATTATTATAGGATTTTATATATATATTATTACTACTACAAATTTTTAATTAATAATGTTATATTTAAATATTAATATTTTAATAACAACATCAATATTTATATAATGTACCTCTTATGCTCTTCCTTAATTGTTATATTAGGCAATATATTATATAATTTAATACATTCTACTTTTATAATGTTATTAATTTTTGTTCAATGAATGCTATAATTTATTAAAGGGTAGAATACAAAATAGAATATTCTAAAGAATATTCTCTTTTCAAACATATATTCTAAAGAATATTCCTTTAATATTAGAAAATGCTAATTAAATAGCTAAAATTGCTAATTATTAGGAAATGGGACTATAGCCATGCCCATTTTAGTTACACTTGCATGAATCTCTTGATCGGAAGAAACCCTTCTTGGGATCCACACAAACTTGTTGGCTGTCAACTTATACAGAATATACTTTATATATATATATATATATAGATGTTAGGATTAGGCTAAAGGCACTAACCTTTTAAGAAGTAATATATAAGGAAGGGTTTTTTAACCTTGAAAATATTAGATCTGCGGTAAGTAATGGGCTTGCTTACGGAGGAGCAGGTGCAGAGGCTTCGTGATGCGGTGTGAGAATTTGTGTTACCGAAGAGGAAGCTCGTGAAGCAGAAAGGAGTGGAGAGAGCCGGATCTCTTACATCCCAGCATGCAACGCGAGGTACTGTTAGAGAGGCTGTCCAGGCCTGTAGTCTCATATCTCGACAACAGCAGCTTCGAGAAGAAGCAATTGGTCCACAGGCAGCACTTGTACGTCGCATTGCAGACAATATGTTATGGAAAGAAGAAGATCCTTTACATGGACACAAGACATGGACGAGATGTACAAGATAGCTCGAGCTCTTGGAGTGACAAGCCGAGATGCAGTTCCTTACGTGAAGCAGGCCGACTTAATTGACTGGGTGCGGTATACTTACTTCGTAATGTTGTGCAGAGCCGCTTTCTTCCTTTGCTGAGAGACGCCCCAGTCTCCATCTTGAGGTAGAGGTTGCTATTGATATGTGAGTTGGCTGTGCCAATATCGCTGGAGCAATGTTGAAGCCTGGTGCTCATTTTATCGAGAGCACTACGGCACTCAACTTGTCCACTTATGAGGTATGGATGGCTCTCTTGGCTTGGTTGGTCCCTCGCATGCCTAAGCTGGAATTTTTGGCCATATGTGCTATTGAAGACAAAGAGGACCTGGTGGACGCTCCAGAATGCTCAGTTATCAAACATTTCCAAAACCACCTTGAGCTCAATGGCATTGATCCCATGCCCAACTATCTCTATAATGGTCGTTTCAATACTAAAACTATTACTCTTGTTTTCATTTAGTTATTTCTGTTATATATATATATATACACGTTACGACTTGTATAACAAATCAAAGAATATTCCCAAGAAAGGTATAAGTTAGAATATTCCTAAAAACTATACCTAGATCTAAGAGAATTAAGGGCATGCTAATATTGGAAGTCTTTTGAAGAGCAGCGTGTGGAGACTAGAGACAGCTCGAGGTCGGGTGGTTTTGTGAGGGTCTCTAGTTTGTATGTAGTGGTGCCTAACAATTGGTATCGAAGCAAGGTTTGAGATGAGTGGTGGGAAGGAGAGGATAATACCATGGCAAATTGTGCAAGGGTTTCATTGGTGGCAAGGACAAGTAGATGCCTAAGAAGCTTCAGGAGATGGAAAATGGAGAGGAGCACAAAGGAGACTTCTTTAAACCACAAGTCTGCACGGGTTGGATGTTAGGATTAGGCTAAAGGCACTAACCTTTTAAGAAGTAATATATAAGGAAGGTTTTTAACCTTGAAGATATTAATCTGCGGTAAGTAATGGGCTTGTTTACGGAGGAGCAGGTGCAGAGGCTTGATGCTGGTGTGAGAATTTGTGTTACCGAAGAGGAAGCTCGTGAAGCAAGAAAGGAGTGGAGAGAGCCGGATCTCTTACATCCCAGCATGCAATGCGAGGTACTATTAGAAGGTTGTCTAGGCATGTCTCGACAACAGCAGCTTCGAGAAGAAAGCAATTGGGTCCACAGGCAGCACTTGTACGTCGCATTGCCCTCGATCGCTCCGAAGGATTTGTATCCTTTGACCATGAATGTTCTCAACAGCTTCCTTGTACACATGAAAGTGTTGCAAGACTTCGACTTATTTCTCATAAGCCAAACTACTGCATATTTAGAAAAATCATCAATAAATGTCACAAAGTAACGCATACCCTAATGAGTTTGTACGTGGAAAGGTCCACAAACGTCTGAGTGCACAAGCTTCAAGGGATGACTACTCTCTGAGTCTGACTGGCGTGGGAAACTGTGTCTGGCATGCTTGCCTAAGACACAAGCCTCACAGAATCCGAGCACTCCTGTAAGCTCCAGCTCTGGACTTGATCTTGATCTCGGAATATGGCTTTGATGCCTTCTTCATGCAAATGGCCAAGTCGCTCATGCCAAAGTTGCATGTTGCCACTGCTAATCCGAGTGAAAAGGGCTTGCTCAGGGATTGTATTTTGTGGAATAACCAGCTTGCATTCAGCTTGTACAGCTTCTGGTACCTCTGTCCACAAGCGATCAGGACTTTGGTCTTCTTCTCATGAATGAGACACTCCTCATCATCAAAGAAGAAGGTAAGACCTTTATTTGTTGAAGCTCCAACAGACAGCAAGTTATATCCAAGGCTAGGAACATAGAACATTGCTTTAACACGCTTTGATCGCCATTCAAATACTGGATGGTTACTCTGCCCACTCCTTCCACTGGTAGATCTCTGTCATCACCAACTCGAACTGTTAATTTGTTTGCAGGTAGCTGGAATGTTGAGAAAGCTTCCCGCTTTCCAATCATATGCATTGTTGCTGCTGAATCAATCCAGATGATATCTTCATTTTCCTGAGCTTGCGAATGGCTAAGTCCACTGGCTCGCACCATCAATGCCCTAACTCGAGATTGATTCTTGTTCTTGGCACCTGCTCCTCTAGGGAGCCCTGCAGCCTTATCACGGCAATCTCTCTCATAATGACCTTCCCGTTTGCAGTAGTTGCACACTCCCGAGACCTTCTTGCCTTGAGAATTTTTTGCCAGCCTTGAAACTACCAGTGACACTGTCACTTGTGGCCTTGAAATTGCTAGCCTGAGTGCTTCGACCTCTTCTCAGCTGGAGAAGGAGCTGCTGGCCTTTGACTAGAGCCAACATAAAAAGCACTCAATTGCTGCTGCTCAACGGGTTCATTCTCTACAGCTTCACTTGCTTCATCGAGAAGCGCTACTTGCACCTCTGCAAACGTTTTTGTTGTGTTCTTCATCAGGGACTTGAAGGACTTGTATTCAGGTACAGGCATAGCATTCAACAAGATAGCCGTCTTGTCATCTTCAGAAATCGTCACTTGAAGTGCTGCTAGTTGTGAGATAAGTGACTTCATTCGTCCAAGGAGAGCAGCTGGAGTTTCTTTGGGTTGCATCTTCAACTCAAACAACTTAACACGCAATGAGATTTTGGCCAAATCTGCACTAGCCTGATTGCCAAACACGGCCTTCAACGTGGTCCAGTTTCTCCAGCCGTCTTCATCAGGTCTAAATGATGATGATGATACTTCCCGAGTCCAATTCCCATAGATGAAAGTGCTTTATCATTGCATAACTGCCAATCTGCTATGCAGGATCACCTGCTTTCGGCTGAAGTTCTTGTCCATTGACAATCCGCAAGCAGTTATCTCGCAAGAAGATAAAACTAATCTCTCTTGACCAATTTTCGAAGTTGCTTCCTGAGAACAAAGGAATTGGAAGAGCTTTACCTGTAGACATATCAGCAATTACTTCTGCCACAGACCAGCCTTGATTGCAAATGAAACTTCTTTGAGTCGATTTTGTCTATTTCGCTTCTGAAGCTGAGTCTCAACTCGTCTCAAAGCTTCATAGTCGTACTCCTTCCGGTCTGTTGCTCGCTTTCCCATGATGAATTAGAAATCCCTTGGATCGCCATACATGCACGTTGTAACTAAAGTGGGCATGATACGTGAAAATGGGAATATAAAATAAATTACTAATTAATACTTAAGTTTTAATTATTAATTAATCATTTAATTAATATGTAATTAAGCCTTAAATATTAATTAATTAATTAATTAATCCTTCAATAACCTTACTTAGTAAGGAATATTCCTAAAATATCTTAGAATATTCATATTATTCTAAAAATAGTTTACAATAATGAAGAAATACTATCAAACATAATTACAAATGAAATCATTTTCTTATCAACATGTTAATTTTTTATAAATACTTTCTTTCTATCATACAAAGAAATCTTTTCATTTTGTCTAAATCATCACTCTCCGGATTAATCAAATCATTTTGGTCAATATCTTGATGTTGTTGCCACCACTTAACACTCTCACGAATGCAATTGGGAGTTGCCATCCTTGTTAATACATAAGATGTGATAAGAGAAGGTCTGCATAAAGGCTCATCTAAAAACTGACGTTCCTTAAGAATAATATTATAAAGCGCCCGGTTGCTATCCTTCATTTTATAAAATTCAATATCACGAGAAAGAAAAGCTTCAGGAAATGTATGATACGGTGGATACTGCTCACAAAAATTTTCGAGATTCTTCTTTCTGAGGCACGTATCCAAGTAGTTCACTAGCTCATCCATGATATCGGTATCAGAATATGGATCGAAAGTGATTGGATGAATACAAGCAATGTTTTGGTTGAGCATAGCCTTCTGAGGAGAGTCGTCTACTACTAAGATATGTGCATTCTTCATTATCCTTAAGCGACTGATCTCCCCATGAGTCCCAATTATTCTTTCATTCTTGAAGAAGTATGGCTTGCTTTCCTTTCTTATATTGTGAAATTCGAGAGGTTTATGACACATTCGCTGGTCAAAAATCCAATCTTTACGAATCACCTCTTCTGCAACACTACAATGTTTCTTAAGTAAACTCAACAGCGGTGTTAAGTTATGAATCTGCATGCATGACCAAATCCCCACAAGCGCACCCATCTCCTTAAGCTTTTGAAAGAGACGATCCAACCCTGGACGAAAAATAATATCATATCGAAATTTACCATGACAAGGAATGAAATCTCCTTGTTTGATTTCTGTTTTTCTATCCTGGGCCTTTGTCGATGAAGCAGAACACCATTGACATCCAACAACACAATATGGCCATGAGTAACATGAGATAGCGTTGCCTCTTGAATACTTTGCAAATCACTTGTTTGCTCCCTTTCACATTTATCCGTTGCCACTATCTCGTTGCCTATCCCTTCATCATTTAATTGTACATCATCCTTACAAGATTCAGATATTGCATGCGCTGAAGAAATTGATTTCGGAACTGAAGCCAATAAAAATGATGATGAAGTGGCCCCCATGGTAACGATGTTTTGAGCTGCATTATTATCCATTTCCTGCATGAACTCTGTCATTCTGACATGTGGCACAAGAAATTGTCGCCAAACCCCTCTCTTACCTCATGGCAATGCTGAAAATCCATGTTCTCAATTATTTCATTACATCTGCAAAATGATAATTAGCTGACCTTAAAATTATCAAGGTATATTATTTACCTTGTTAATGTGTGACCCATGTTTGAACTAAAAGCTTCATTAATCCTTGAGAATTTATTTTCTGTACAAATATAAAAGAAATATACAAAAATGCCTTATGTTACACTCATTTACAACTATTCATCACTCTATCAATTCATTATCAATTCTTCTTCGCTATTACCTTCTGAGTGAGGCGAAGAAGGTCTAAGCCGCTTGTGAGATGGTTCAAGATCTTCTGCATCTTCTATTGATGTTTCCATGGGTCCTGGAGTGTGCGAATGTTCTGTACTCCTCGAGATAACTTCCGGTCTAATATCTGATTGAAGTTCGTTCTCAGACTCCGAGATTGAACCAGATTCACCTTCAGAGCTATCGCACTTATCTGGAGGGAACTTTCTCAAATACGCCTTTATGGATCGTTGGGGTACTCAGTTGAGACCCAATCTATCCACTTGTTCAGGTCCTCAACCATGGTCTTATCCTTTTCAACGGCAAACACACATGTATGCCGAAGGTAACACTCCTTCAAGACGGACCCCCTAGTGCAGTAGTCAAAAACCCACGCATCACTGTGAGGACCCCTGATCAAGTTGACGATGCTCCGTGCCGCTTGACTTGTAATGTTTGGATAACGTACATTGCCGAATACGTCACTCATACCTATCGGTGTATCGGATGGAGGTTCAGGGCCGTTGGAGTGCAAACAGATGCCTGGCCAGTCATTTGGAAGCTTGAAATTGTTTGGCGCATTCCTAACAACCAAGTGAACAACGTATCAATGCACTTGGGATTAGCATCGTTCATATAAAATCCTGTCCAACGATGTCTATTCTTCTTGGCGAAGGCGAAGGCAAAAGTATCGGTGACATGAGCAAGAATCAAGAAATAAATACCTGAAAAAGTAGGTATCAGTGAAGAGCGCAAGCATGAATTCAATAATAAATACCTTCTATGTATATGCTTGCACGGCTAAGTTTCTCCACCAGATCCTCTAGTGCCCTATCTGTCGAAAGATTTTTTGACACCCGCCGATCCATCACGAACAATTGAAACGGTTTCCTACAAGCAGTGATGTTACCCCATAAAGTCTCCGAATCTAACAACAAACATCTGTAGGGCTTGTCGTGATTCGTAGCATCCTCCTTTATAAGGTTCAATTCGGTTCTCCGCTGCTGAAGGACTGCCATAAGAGAAGGCGTCATCCCAATGTTCTCCTTTTTGGCGTTGGCGTGCAATAGATTCTTGCCTAGATCTTCCGATTGGTTCACCCATTCGACAAGCATATCATCGTTCGTCACATGCAAATATTTGCTAACCTCTTCATATGTTGAAGTCGAGGTCCAACCCAGTTTGTGGCAGTGTATTCCCAACCACTCCTTGAAATGCCTGACCGTCTTCAACTCCATTGCCTTGAGATGAAAAGGAGAGGTTGGGCTGCTGTTATTAATTTGTAGTTTGCCATCGATCACCAAATCAGCCAAGACTTCCATCTCCTCCATCGTTGTTCCATTTAAAGGCTTCAACCATGTGAGCTTGAAATCGTTGTCTACATCCTTTGTAGATTGAACAGACTTAGCCTTCGGCGTCTTACTGGGTTTCTTTGCAGACTTTTCTGAGGGCTCCCCTTCACTTGTCTGCTTCTTCTTCAGTGTTCCTTTTGAAAAGGATTCCATAATCCCCAACCATTTGGCAAAGATCTTATCTTCGGGGCTCATCATTTTTCGGGCAAGAAATCAACATCATCAGAAAGGATGTTTCCTTCCCGCCCACCTGGGCAAAATCAACTGCTGCAATTTCTTCAACTCTCTGAGAAAAAGACAGATTAATATACCGGCGAGATAAATCCCGCCCAAACAATTTGCTTACCCGGTATTCCGCAGATTGTGTATTCCCTGCAGTAGCTCTTTGTGGTCGCTGAAGAGATTCCCACACGGCTCGCGTGTGTTTAAACTTCTCCCATATTTTGCTGTTGTAGTGGTTGGTGTCGGCAGCGTCCCATTCCGCCGATAACTTATGGTACTGCTCGATTGTGAGATTCGGCTTAGCTAAAAACGCCGATCTTTTTGTCAGCTTCTCACGGGTATGCTCGGAAAGTTTTGTTGCCATCGTTCCTTTGTTGTGTTCTCGAGAAGTCGTTGGGCTGCCGTTATTGTGTGCTGGCCACTAATGATGTAGTACTTGATAGATTTTTTATTCTCCGTCTGAATCTTCATGAGTTGTTCTGGTGTTGTGATCCAGACTTTGTCAGCGCCCTTCCTTCTTTCATAGTATGGACACAAAACAGCATTATGTGGAACGGTATAAGAATTGTCGTCCTTCATCTTCTCCATGAGCTCAGCTACACGTTCCTGGTTGAGTGGCCTGTAATTGAAGTTTGGGTTGACGCTGCAATATTTTATCTTATCATCCAACATCATTTCCTTGTGACTTATTGCAGCATGAGATGCCACAGGTGCAGCTGACAAAACGATTGATGATTTTTCTTTTACGATCCGAATCAACATGTGTGATCCCCGACTGCAGCTGTTCTAGTGTTTCTCGGTACACTCTTCCAGCTCCCAAGCTCCTAAGCAAATTGAACGTGATCTGTAGAGAACCTGAGATCCGAGCCACCCTCTCAATCTCCATTATGATGTCGCTGTGTTCTTCTTCAATGTGAAGAGGGACGATTGCTCCACTTGCTGATTTTCTGTATTGTGAAGCAATATCTCCTGACAATACACCTACTCGATGAGTCTGAAGATTTTCGAAGTAGACATCCAGATGGATCCCCTCCATAAATGGGCTTTCGTTGAGTTGAAGAAGAACTCCAAGGTCAACATCATTAGTGAACACGTGAACGTCATTATCCACAAGTCGACAAAACCACCCGAAATTAATGTTGTAACTACGACCTCTGGATCCAAGAACGTGACATTGGATGGAACAAGGCATATGTGTCGAGCAATCGTCCAATTGGGTTCGCAGCCTGCTTTCGGGTGCTTGACTAGCGAATCTACTTTCCATTGTTTTGCTTGTCCATGAGATGTGACAGAGGTTAATTTGACAGCAGCCATGGTTGCTCCAATGCGCTTCCATTTATCTTAAAATATGGCCATGTTGATTCCAGAATCCCCCTGCCCATCTCTTCTCCTGCTCTTGTCTTTAATGTCACCTCAATTCCACATCTGAATACAAAAATGATTAGTTCAAGTATCCGAGTATAACAGATTTTATTTTAATTCTTACCCAGAATTTGACGACGACTCCATACTAATGACTCGATCTCCTTGTTTTGATCAAATCGTCCTTCTGCAAAATAATACACTATAAATATAAATTATATAAAACGCACACACACTTGTATAAACCCGAATATACAAAAATAATACACAGAGAGAAGTAGACGTAATTAACTGTCCGAAGCTCACATTTGTGTTAGTGCAAAAGAAAGATAACATTTCGTTTTAGAACCACCACAAATGTGAGCTCTGGACAGTTTTACATAGATTCCTAGCTTTACTCGAAATATTATGAAAGATGATAAAAATAATAAAATGAGATATGCAACTTATATATACTAATACACATATATATTCACATGGAAGGTGCGGCGGGATTAATCTCGCCACCCCTTCAATGCTCCTGAAAGAGTGGGGATTAATCTCGCCACCTTTCTGGAGGCCTTGAACGGGAGTGCGGAATTAATCTTGCCACCCTTCTCGGTTTCAGAGAGAACTGGGCAGGATTTATTTCTCACACCCCTTCAGTGACTCCAGAAAGGGGGGGATTAATCTCGCCCACCATGTAAGTGATGGTTAAATGAATTTCCCCACCCTTCCCAATTCTCTCCATTGGTATGTTGAAACCTTCTACGTCTCAGACAGAAACGTTTGGGATTGGTCCGACTCACCAATGGAGAAAAAAGAGAAGGGTGGCGGATTCATTCCTCCAACAGGCATTGAAGACTCGGCGGGATTAATCCCGCCGCCCAGGGCCTTCACTCGGTCCCTAGTCGGCGGGATTAATCCCGACGCCAATTCCTGCGCGGAACGGGCGGATTAATCCCGCCGCCTAGGCACTTCAGGCAGGCCAATGGCGGGGGATAAATCCCGCCCGATTCCGCAGGGCATGCGTACGCG
>PUQB01000981.1:0-64140 GCA_003024785.1 Selaginella tamariscina
GCTCCCTTGTTTGCCTTGTGGAATCGCATCCACCATGCGTGTGCCTTTTTGTTCAGTGTGCAGGTGAATGCAACTTCTTGTGGTTGTCACTTACGCTCCTCAACTCGCATACCTACTCAAACTTGTGTACATGCTGGTATGTGTCTTCACCCTTTACTCCTCGAAATGTGAGTAAGGGCATTGTTATTGTGCTCTCCTGTATACGATTGAATGCGCGGGCTAGTAAGGTCACTGGATCGATTCCCATGGCATCCCATTGAGCCTAAGAGGTGCTCTAATCTAGGCCCTCCGCTTTGGATGTGACGTCTCGGTATCCACGATCCAGGAACAAGGAAGTGAGTAGGATTCCGAGAATAAGGAAGCGAGTAGGATTCCGAGAATAAGGAAGCTTGACTCAGAAGCAGACAAGGAGTAGGACAGGAGCAGACAGGAACTAGGAACTAGGAACAAGACAAGAGCAGGAGGCAAGGAGCAAGACAACACAAGAACAATACAAGACAAGATTGATCGTATAAAGACTGGTGTTGATAATAACTGATTGTACAATAATTAGGTCGAAGCTTTATACTCACAACTCCAAGCTAATCTGGTCATGAGTCTAATCTGGTCATGAGCTAAAACTAGTAACCCTTATCCTCTAGGCATATCCTTGTAATATATCCTATAGGCATATTCTGTAGAATATCTTGTAGGCATATCCTGTAGGTATATCCTATAGGCATATCCTGTAAGTATATCCTATAGGAATATCTTACAGGCATATCCTGTACGTATATCCTATAGGCATATCCTGTAACCCGTATCCTGTATCCTGCATCCTGTATTGGGTCGTGACAGGACCTCCTCTTAAGGGAATTCCACGAGTCTTGGGACTTGATTTAGCAGGATAATGCCGATGGAATACAGCAACTTTGGAAGAAGCATGGAATAAGTTGGATACAGGTTCCCAAATGATTGATAAGCAAATAACCTTTCCAATCCACCAAGTATTAAAGTTGGTGACGATGAAGACGAGAATCAAGGATGGCTGCAACTTCGTACTCAGTTCACCGTCAATGACCACATGAGGGGAGGAGAAGAAGCACGACTAGGAAGAAGAAGGATGATACAACTCCAACAAAGAGGTGTGAAACACATGATGAAGTTTCACCGTAGATGGTAACTCGGGTCGGAAAGCTACAGGATTGATCTCAGCCGCAATCCTATAAGGGCTCAATCGTTGAAAAATCTAACTTAGAAAAAGGCATGTTGGTGTGAAATTATGCCGACGAAGAAGCCACACGAGATCACCAATCTTGTATGTAGGTGTCGGTTGATAATGAGCATTAGCATAACGATTGTACCATTCCTGTGCCTACTGAAGATGAACCGGAGATCCTCATGTACCTAACGAAGATGCTGGAGACGATCCTATACTATAGGAGCAGAAGAAGGAGAAGTAGAGGAGCAAAGTGAAAACGTGGATGGTAGCCTGTAAGAGCAAAGAAAGGTGTCTGGCCATAGATGCATGGAACGGAGTTGTTGTAGGCAAACTCCACCATTGGAAGAAGGTCCAACTAGTTGTCCAGTAAAGAAAGGTGTCTGGCCTGTAGATGCATGAATGGAGTTGTTGTAGGCAAACTCCACCATTGGAAGAAGGTCTAACTAGTTGTCTTGTTGGTAATTGATGAAGCAAGCGAAGATATTGCTCCAAGGTCTGAATTGTGCGTTCTGACTACCCATCAGTTTATGGATGGTATCCTGAAGAAAGGTACACTTTAACCTGTAGACTCCAAAGAACTTCTCGCCAAAACTTGGACATGAATTATGGGCCTCAATCAGAAACAATGCTCTCAGGAAGACCATGGTGTCGGAATACTTCGCAGATCACCAACTCAGCGGTTGTCTGGCCTGTAGCAGTCTTGTGACATGGTAGGAATGAGCCTGTTTGGGTGAAACGGTCAACCACCACAAGAACTATATCAAATCCATGAGAAAGTGGAAGATCGTGAGGAAATCCATAAAAATGAATCTTCAAGGAGCAGAAGGAACAGGAAGAGGACGAAGAAGACCAAAGGGCGCGGACGAGCATCTTCAACTTATTGTAGGTGTCACAATCCGTACAAACTTGTCCACAAAACCTCGCAACCCAAGCCACCAATAATTGCGAGTCACCAACTCAATTGTCTTGGCCACACCAAAATGTCCTGTAACCGGGGTATCATGACAATCCTGTACCACACGAGTTCTGCAACACCAACAGGAACGTAAGAGGAACTTGTGTCAGGACTAATGTGTGTGAAAACACATTCCTTGCCAAGTCGTATGTAGCCAACTATAAATGGATTCTGTAGGAGTGTGGAATCTGTTGGAGCCTGATGAACTTGTAGTGCTGCAAGCCGAAGTCGATCAGACCCAACAACACTTGCTTTTAACAGTCATATGCAGGATCACCCGGGTCGGTGCAAGGTAAGAGCGCCTAGACAATGCATCTGCCTTGCCATTTTGAAAACCAGGCCTGTAGATGATGACGAAATCAAAACATGATAGGAACTCCGCCCACCTAGCCTGTCGCCGACTGAGAACTCGAGCCGTTTGAAAATACTCAAGGTTCTTGTGATCCTAAGAACTTGTACAGGATGCGCAGCCTTCTAGGAAATGCCGCCACTCCTCGAACGAATCCACAATGGCCTTGAGTTCCTTGTCATGAATCTCGTAATTGATCTCCGAAAGGAACTTACGAGAGTGAAAAGCTACAGGATGAAGCAACTTGTCTTCTCCAACTTGTGATAGAACAGATCCTACTGCAAAATCGAGGCATTTGCTTCAACGAAGAAGGGACGAGAAGGATCAGGATGTGCTAAAATTCGGAGCTGTCGTGAAGGCGTCCTTGAGTGTTGTGAATGCATGTTCCGCCTTGTCGGACCAAGAGAACACTCTGTGCGCTTGGTGAGTTCCGTGAGTGGAAGTACACGCTTGGAGAAGTCCTGTATGAAACGCCTGTAGAAGTTTGCAAAGCCAAGGAAACATTATATGTCTCGTACAGACTTGGGCCTCTCCCACTCACGATAGTCTTCACCTTGTGCATGTCCATGGAAAGCCAGCAGGAGAGACGATGTAGCCCAAGAACTCCATAGTATCCCTGTCAAAGAAACACTTCTCAACTTCGCATACAGGCCATGCTCGCGAAGCCTCTATAGAACTAGTCGTACATGCTTGTCATGAGCTGCCCTGGTCCTTGGAAAAATCAAAATGTCATCGAGGTAGATTACCACAAACTGGTCCAAGAAGTCACGAAAGATGTCGTTCACCATGTGTTGGAACACGGCTGGGCATTGGTAAGTCCAAAAGGCATCACCGTGTACTCGAAGTGTCCATACCTTGTACGAAAGGCAGTCTTCCACTCATCGCCTGGACGAATCCATACAAGATTGTAAGCCCCTCGTAAGTCGATCTTCGTGAACACCTTTGCTCCTTGCACCGATCGAGAAGTTGGGATCAATGGCAATGGGTACCGTTCCGAATGGTGACTTGATTCAAACCTCTGTAGTCCACAACCAAACGTAAACTCCCATCTTTCTTCTTGACAAAGAAGATAGGTGCTCCTGCAGGGGACTTTGAGTGACGAATGAAGCCGGATGCCAAGTTTTCCTCGATGTACTGACAAAGAACCTCCAATTCTGTAGGTGACAGTGCATAAATCGGTCCGAACGGTGGAGTCTTTCCTTCCACAAGATCAATAGGACAGTCGTAGGACCTGTGAACAGGAAGAACTGCAGCCTTGTGCTTGTAAAAACGTCTGAAAGGAGTGATACTTGGATGGCAGGGAAAAGGAGGAGAAGAAAAGAACAGGAGAAGGAGATTGAAAAACAGGGGAGTCAGATACAGGAAAGGTAGAAGAGGACGTAGGAGTTACTTGGAAGGCAAAAAGATGAAAAGGAGGATCAGTGGCAAGTTCATGCATGGTAGTGGTAAGAACTCGGAGAGGAGAAGGAGGGAGCTGTGATTGAAAAAGAGGAAGGATCTTGGGGGGTGGAACAGAAGTAATGAAAAGAGGCAGGATTGGGAGAAACATGTGTGGATGTTGACAAGTGTACAGGATTGGAAGAATCCTGTACAGAAGTCCGTATGCACAGGAGTGAGGAGAGCCTGTGAGTGTGCTGACGAACCAATAGGAGGTGGATCCTTGAGGAGGAACCTTCGACACTGATACAGGATTGGAAGAACCCTGTACAGGAATCACGAACTTACAGGAGTGGAGAGAGCCTGCGGATGTGCTGAGGAACTGACATGAGGTGAATCCTGTGAGGAGGAGTCTTCAACACTGATACAGGAACAGGCACGGTCAATCCTGTAGCTTGTACTGCCTCAGACACTAAGGATGTATCCTGCACACAGGAAGGTACAGGATTGATCCTGGTTGCCGGAGAGGAAAACGTGAGCGTCCTAGACCTCCAGTCGATCTGAGGATTTGCAACAACGAACCATGGCATGCCCAAAATGATGGGAGTCGACCGAGTCTTGATCAAGTTGAAGAAAATTGAATAGTTGAATGCGCCATGACTGCAAGAGAGAGGTTTGGTAGCATGGGTAACTGCCAGAAGCAATCAGACGACCATCGGCCACCTATACAGGAACTGCATTCAACTTCACCACGGAATGCCATGTTGAGTTGCAAAAGTGTCATCCATAAAGCATGCATTTGCACCAGTGTTTAACAGGCAAACTCCTTGAGCTCTCGATTATTGAAATGAATGTGTACAGGAAAAGTGATGGAATGGTATAAGTAGCACCAATGGAGCCTACCTACGTCCAACTTCGTGGCTCCTAGACGAAGTGAACATTGAAGTTTTCTACTGAACTTCAGCTTCAACTTCACGCTTCTTGAACTTCCTGCCGCCTTGTGTCCTACTTCACCACAATACAAACATAGATTCTCACTGGCGATGTTGCTTCTCAGCATCGGAAAGTGAGCCACGCTTGTATTTCTCAACCTCCATAGGAACTACTTCAAAGTGTCGCAGGAGTATGTACCATAGCTGCAGGATTGGTTTGAAGAACTGCTGACGGGATTTTTCCTGACGACGCTCGAACAAGCGTTGTCGCAGCGAACGGCCTGTTGCATGATCTCGCTAATGTTTGGGCATCCGGTAACGTAAGGAGAAGGTCCTTCACGTCATCCTCAACCCAAAACGAAGTGTTCAATCAATGCAGTCTCGTCCATGGAATGTTCGTGCAAAGTTGCTAAAATTCGGATGCATAGACGGAAAGCTGGTCGAGATCCTTGTGTGAGCTTTCGTAACTTGTGCATGCGGAACGGTACTTATCGGGATCTCCAAAGAAAGCTTCAAAGGCAGCCATGAAACCTTCAAAGTCTTTCATCAATGGGTCGTCACGCTCCAGCAAAGGGGCAACCCAAGCCCGTGGAAATCCAACTAGTAGGGATGCCAAAAGGCCAACCTTTTGTGCATCAATTGAGTAGCGCGCGTGGTTGCATGCAAATCAAAAGCCTATCTAATTTCAGGAACCCTTGAAAATCAGCACGATTGCCATTAAACTTTTCGGTATGCTGATCTTCAACTCTGAAGAAGTGTTTGATGGAGAGGAAACCACGAATGCTTGAGAGAGAGCTGCGCCAGCTTGGAGGATGCATCAGCAGCTGCATGCCCGCATTGGTGGAACCTTGCAGATCTGTGACCAATTGGCGCAAAGTGGCCAGCTCATGAAGCAATATTTGTGCTCGCATTGAAATTGTTCAAAATCGGCCATGATCTATGAAAGAAAAAAAGGAGGAAAACGAAGGAGAAGAATAAAGGAAAAAAGTAGCTAGAAATGGAAAGCTATAAAATCAATACTATTAAATTGTCAAGCCACGATCCAAGAACAAGGAAGTGAGAAGATTCCGAGAACAAGGAAGCTAACTCAGAAGCAGGACAAGGAGTAGGACAGGGAGTAGGACAGAAAACTAAAAAGGAACAAGACAAGAGCAAGAGGCAAGGAGCAAGGACAAGACAAGATTAATTGTAGAAAGACTGGTGTTGATAGTAACTGATTATACAACAATTAGTCAGAGCTTTTATATTCACAACTCCAAACTAATTGGTCATGAGTCTAATCTTGTTATGAGCTAAAAATAGTAACCCTTATCCTCTAGGCATATCATGTAATATATCCTATAGGCATATCCTTAAGCATATCCTATAGGTATATCCTATAGGCATATCCTGTAGAAATATCCTTATAGGTATATCCTGAGGAATATCCTATAGGTATATCCTATAGGCATATCCTGTAGGTATATCTTGTAGAAATATCCTGTAGGTATATCCTGTAGGTATATCCTGTAGGAATATCCTATAGGTATATCCTATAGCATATCCTGTAACTCGTATCCTGTTCCTGCATTAGTATCGGGTCGTGACAGCGGTACCTTTTTTCTCCGTCGCCCCCCCTCCTTCTGTTGAAGGTAGGTGATGAGGATGGGCTCCTCCCAGCTGTCCCTCAGGGTCCCCTTCACGGAACCAACATGATGGCTGTGGCATGGCATACCTCGGTTGGACGGAATTCCCTCGTCCAATGGGTGGCTTAGTAGGACTGTGCAACCTTGCAGAATCCCCTCGCGGTGTCAGAACGGTCATGGCTATTGGGGTGGATTCTCCTCACCCTGAGACGGTATCCCCTCACCTCATGGTGGTTGTGGCTCTGCCATGTGCCCTTGCGGATATGGTCTTGCTCACTTGAGCGGATTTCCCCGCCTTGGGACATAATCCCCTCGTTTCTTGCAAGAGTGACCATTGTGTGGACCCCCTTGTTGGTACCTCTTCTTAGTCCGTCAGCTTGTCAACGTCTAGTTGCTTTCGAATGGGTGTCGTCCCATGTGTAACCCGGCCTTTCGGAGCCTCGGGCTTTCATCATGGCACTCACCCTGACCTACTACATCCAATCAGCTGAACTTCTTGTGCAAAGGTTGTTTTGTTGATAATCGATGCCCCTCTTGGGGGCCTTCCGGATGAGGCTCTTCCTCCCCTCTTTTCGAGCATCCAAGGTCCACTTGCCTTACCTTGGTGGGTGACAATGACCTTGGGTTTCCTACCTTGCATCCCTCATGACGTTGGCCATGCAGGACCTCCGACTCCATCCCCGTTCGCTATCCGTGCTGATTTTGCCGCCTTGAGATTCCTGCCTCCAATGCAAGCCTTCCCTCTCCTAGAGTTCTCTTGCACAAGGTCTCCTCCCTCGAGGTCATCGAACACGGATTTGGCTCTTTAGTGTGGGGGCTCATTGTAGCTGTCACTTTCACCTATGTCAAGAGGAGGTGGAGGGATTCCATTGTCCTACCATCCGTCCCACTCTATGTCGTAAGTCATTGTCAGGGGGGTCACATGTGCAGGTGCTACTCATCCCCACAATTTCCTACACCTAGAATGACATCCGAACTTGTTGTGGGGGTTCTTCATACCTTTCTTTGTTGTCTGTGGCTTGCGACTGTCTTTAATGCTGATGTGTCGGGTTTACCATTTCTCATAGGTTCAACCATGTGGTGTTTGCATCGTTTTCTGGATTAGCAAGGCATGGGCCGACTATGGCAACCGGGGTGCCTCTCTACCTTCCATTAACCTTTCTCGGCCTGTCCGACACATCTTCTTGGCCAACTAGTACTCGTTGATCTCTAGTTGTTCAAACATGTTAATCTTGGTTCTCCAATCTCTCCTTCAGGCCCCAACTCTGCTTCCTATGGTGAACTCCATCCATGTGTAATTAATATCCCCATAGTCGCCACAAATGGTCGTCAGGGACTCCGCAACCTAGATGTGGGGTGATTTACAAAGCCTTGGTGGTCGCCAGGACATTATTACCAGCATCCAGTCCTAGGGGTCCGCACTGGTGAGCCTGCCTTTGCCTTGGGAGCACTTGGAGGTGCTTTGATGGCCTCTACCTGGACACCACGAGGGTCTGTGTATAATGTACATGAGTTTCACTATGTGCAGGGCTGTACCCTCTTGATGGTATCGTGTTGGGCTGGGAGAAAAGTAGGAGGAGTAATCGGGAAAGATGGGGACAAAAGGAATCTAGAGATATACATATATTGCCTGGTCGGATATAATGTGGCCCAGAGAAGGTGGAGCAAGATACAAAGAAGAATACTAACTAGAAGGACCCCAACCCACTAACAGCCTTCCTAATTATATAGTGGGTTGACTAGTGCTAGACCCTAGGTCCAGATGGCACTCTCTCACTAGTTTGTTGCCCTATGACAGTGTCTTGCATGTAGCATTTAAGCGCCTCCCTCACACGAGCTATCCCAAGTACCTTGGTAGTTGATCTGAATGATTGGATCTATGCCTAGGTTAAGTGCCACATGACAGCTATCATTGTCAGTTAGTACCTCCCCACTTGATTGCTTTGTTCCGTCGCTCATTTGTGCCAACTGGTGGTTTGATGGTGGTCAACCCACCGTCAACCACTTATTCTTTTGGTTATGCATTAATATTAACTTCTACATATTTTTATAGGTTTACAAAAGGAAACCAGAGGTTGTTGACATTGCTACTAATTATGTGAAGTAAAAATGGACAAACAAGCCAACCATTTCACTTTCAACTCAAACTTGTATTTGAAGCTTCTTCAAAAAATCATCGATGAAGAGATTAAAGATGTACCACTATATGTGAAGCTATGTTGTGTACCAGATGATGAAGTGCAATTCTATAATGAAGTCAAATTGTTGGAGGGTTAGCAAGCAAGAACTAGAAAGAGAAAGTTGTTACTCAGTGAATCTAGTAGTGACGGTGGAACTGAAAAAGACATGGAACAAAGGAGGAAGTTTTATGTTGAGGATGAGTTGTCAAGTAACTCAACCACGCTATTGGAGAAGGTGGTAGGATCTGTATAGGTTCTCTATTGTGACCTTTTATTGCATGGTAAAGCTCTTGGAGTCCAAAATATACTGGTGGACATTCCTAATTTCAAGGCAGGCATTGAGAAAATTGTTTAATTCCCACAAACCAACAATGTACAAACAACATTGTCCATGAGGGGTTATGATCTCATAGTGGAGACTTTTTGATGGAGCTTTCTCAAGAGCCTAGAGGCCAGATGGAGACTTGGAATAGAGTCATGCATTTATATTCTTTGTAAAGGTCATTCTTTACTTGTTACAATGAATTTCTCCACAAATAGGGCTTCATAGTGATGATTGGACCATGTGAAATTATACGGAACATGCAGTCAAAGCAATTTGTCGCAGTGCATGAGGTGGAACTTGCAAACCCAATCTCCATGGATGGGATATGACCATGAAATCAAGGTATCAACTAATAATATTCTATTCTCAGTGCTAAGGATGTGCTAATGTTATGACCTGGTGCCGAGGTATGTGTAATGATGTCCTCGTCGGTGAGGATTGATTATAAACTCAATGCCAAATTTCTTAGCATTGAGGGTGATAACAAATTACAACCTTGGCACCAAGGTTGTGCAATACTACTGACGCTATGTGTATTGATATTTATGATATGCTTTTTTCATTGCAATGTGTTGATGTGTGCCTACCTATGATGGTCTGAAAGGGAAACATGAGTCTATTTCCAACCCAGTGGACATATGAACTAACACAAGGTAGAAAATATCAAGTACTAGAAAACAAGCGATGTAAAATACTAGTATTTCAAAAGTTAAATAATATTACTTCCCTTCTCTAACTTAAGCATTTTTTGTTAGGCACTGGGGCTTTGAAAAATCTGATGCGCTAGCTACAATGCTACTTAGCAATCTCACTAAATCGAGCGATTATTTGTCAGAGTTTTCACCTGGTGCCACAAAGGCAGCTTGCCAAGTGCCAACCCTGGAATCCCCTTTTGGAAACCCCACAAATCTGTACAATAACCCATATTAGGAACCCAACCCTTAGGAACTTAAGCCTCCAGCTGACCAAGTCCACGAACGAGTCTCACCTTGTGAATTAGGATATGTGACTAATCGGGCTACAAGTATCGTTCCTAACTTAGCATGGTTGAGGCGGCTGGAGCAAGGCCTCAACCACTAGTTTTGTAGAACGTGAACTCAGCAATGCCTTTGAGCTTGCGAGTAGGTCTTCGGACCAAGGAATTTAACTAACTCCTTAGACGTACCCGATCACAAAGGCAAGATCCTGCCAACAATAATGATAGTTTAACCCAAAGGTGGACGTACCCCTTCGTGTGGAAGTTAAAGCGGCACAATAGAGAGTTGCACATTGACGACACAAGCTTAACTTACACTAGTGGGAGGTTAATAAACTCTTTTTGAACCCAAAAAGCCTCACTACACATACTCTACCTTATTTATGTGATGGAGCTCTCCCCCCCCCCTTCCCCCCCTTATTTTCCTAAATGAGTAAGTGGACTGGCATGGAAATGCCAACCCTTAATGAAATAAGGTGTCTTAACCCCTAGGGGGGGGTATTAGGGTGTGGTTTAGGTCAACCCTAGGGGTGTCCCTAACCCTTTTTTGACAAGCTATACTTTACAAAAACCTATTTTGGAACATCAAATTGGGGAAGAGTTTTCTAAATGGAAGTGTTAGTTTCATCTAGAGTTTCTTGCAAATACTTAACGACACCGAGATGACTCATTATATATCCAAGTGCACTATGCAAGCCTGTTTCTTCTACATCTAGGGTTTGTCACACAACTCGATAATAACAACAGTTAAATCCAAAGTAAAGGGTCGAGTCATAGTAAAAACTATGACATTATGTCTTGAACTTTCATTGGGGACTGAGAAAATCCTATCAGTAGGTTGCATTGAGTGGGAGATATATTTGGAAGTAGACATGGATGTGGTACTTGCTCGCATGTGAGAAATATAGTTATAGGGAACCTACTTAAGCCTTTCTGTCATAGTTTTTACTATAACTCGACTCTTTAATGTAAAGGTTGACTGTTGTTACCTACTAGATTATGTGATAAGCCCTAGGTATAAAAGAAACAGGCCCGCTTAATGCACTTAGGTATCTAGTGATGTCTGGTCGGGTGTCATTAGGTATTTACAAAAACTCTGAGTGAAGCTAACACTTCCATTTAGGAAAAACTCTCCTCCAATTTTGACATCCCAGTTAAGTTTTTTGGTTAGTGCAGATGTTTGACATGTTAAATACTGTTAAGAACACCCCTAGAGTTGACTTAACCCTAGTTGCCCTTACCCAAGTCCTAATCCTCACCCCTCGGGTAAGGTTTAGGGTAGGAGTTAGGTTAAGTTAAAACTCATCTCATTTAACTAAGGGGTTGATATTTCATACCAACTCGCTTACCATATAGGAAAAAGGGGGGGCACATAAATAAGGTAGGGTTTATAGTAGGAGAGTTCTTGGTTCCTAACAAGAGCTCATTATTCTTCTACCTATACACTCTAGCTTGTGTTTTTAAGGCACAACCCTTGTTGTGCCAACTTCAACTTCCAACAATAGGGTATGTCCCACCTTTAAATAGTCTACCCTTAACATGGCGAATCTATGCTTGAGAGGTCTTGTCGGACTACATGTTCCAAGAGGCAAAGGTTGAGCTGTCTCTGCTTCCTCCTCCAAGAGCAACACTCACAGCTAAGCAGGTGTCCTTAACTAACTATGGTCGTGGGATCTTGGTTGACATGTTTTTCTTACTAAGTTCTTGAGGGATAAAAGAGGGGGTTCTAGAGTTGGCATTGAGAGCCCATTCATGGCATCTGGTGCAACTTTTGAATCTAAGGGGCTATGGCATGATAACCCATATCTGGGAAATAGTGTCACATGAAGATGTGACACTAGACTAATGCCTAAGGCACACCTTTTGGGTTGTCTCATGGGTTAACATTAAGAGGTTGGATATTCTAGTAAGCAAGCGTACTTGTGCTCACATCAGGGTGCTAAGTGTCATAGTTTTTACTATGACTCCTCTTTACTTTGGACGTTATTATTGTTACCTACAGAACTATGTTGACAAGCTCTAGATGTAGTAAGAAACAGGCCCACTTAGTGCACTTGGGTATTTAATGATGGTCCAACCGGGTTTTATTAGGTATTTGCAGGAAACTCTAGGCGAAGCTAGAACTTACCTTTTAGAAAATTCTTACCCTAGTTTTTCGTGTCTCGGTTGGGTTAATGGCTAGTTCTAGTGAGTTGGCAATGTTGGATATGTTTAGAGATACCTTGGGTTTTGACAAGTTAGGGTTTAGGGGTGAATGGATCATTAATTAACTCATCAAGTATTTGTCAGAGTTTTGACCAAAGGCCAACACGTGGCAACACGTGGCTGCCAGGTGGCCATTTGGCGTCATCACCCTGTGTGAGCAACGCTAATTCCCCAGAACAACCCCAACGACCCCTAGGGTTAGACTCTAATGCCCAAGTGGACAAGAGACTTAGGGTTTAGCCTAAGTCTCCCTAGAATGTCTGCCCCCAGAACCCTTGAGGGATAACCCTAGTTGACTTAGGGTCTTGCCCTAGAGGACCTAGACAGGCTCATGCCCTAACCCCCACAAGGAGATGTGTTCCACACATACCCCCGTGATAGAGCTAAGGCATTTCACTTACCCCTTGGGGAATCACCCTCATCCGGGGTACAACCCCTTTAGGGCGACAAGGGGTACCTGAACCACGACTAACCCCTAAGGGTTGAGTGCCCAAGTTACACCCTAGACCTAGGGCTAGTACTTAGTGAGGACACGAGTGTGCGCCGTAGGCGAACACAAGTGTTCTGCTAGCAACTCCCTAAGGCTAGGTTTGGGATAACCCTAAGCACATGACCTTGCGAGTGCCTTACAAAAGGGCCTACTAATGACTTAGGTTGTTCAACCCTGGATTCCAAGGAGAACACCCCCCTAGCCAAGTGTGCCAAAGCACACCTAGTTACGAGACCTAACCTCCCTCGAGCGGATGCCCAAGGCTTAGCACCCTAGTGCAAGCACAAGCATGCCTGTTTGCTAGATCCAACCCCTTAGCGACAAGCCATGACATAACCCCAAAGGGCGTGCCTCGGGCGTTGTACCATGTGACGTTTAGCCCAGTGTCACATCCCATGTACACTGCCTCCAAGATGTGGGGCTATCACATGCTAGCCCTTAGATTCAAGAGTTGCACCAAGTACACAAACGTGGTTCCTAAAATGCCAACTCTAGAACCCCTCAATGAACCCTCAGGAACCAAGTAACGTGAACCTGTGAAACAAGATCCCACGCCCACAATTGGACAAGGACACAGATGTGCCTTGCTTGCCGTGTGCTACACCTAGCTTTGACGTGGAGGAGGAGGTTGGAGATAAGCTCAACCTCTGCCTCTTGGAACGTGCATCCCGACAAGACCTCCCAGGCATGGATTCGCCAATGTTAAGGGTAACTACCCCGAAGGTGGGACGTACCCCTGGCATCTGGAAGTTAGGGCGGCACAACAGAGGGTTGTACCTTAACGACACAAGCTGAAGCTTGCAACCTTAACGACAAGCGAAGCTTGCACCGGCAGAAGAGCAACGAACTCATTCATGAACCCAGGAGCTCTCCTACATATACTCTACCTTATTATTGACGGATCCCCCCCCCCCTCTTTTCCTGTTTGTATTAGTGGGCTGGCACTGAATTCTAGCCCTTAGATAATTAGCAATATGAGCTTATAACTCACCCTTACTCCTACCCCTAAACCCTACCCAAGGGGGTGGGGTTTTAGGGCGTGGGTTAGGGCAACCCTAGGGTTAGGTCAACCCTAGGGGTGTTCCTAACCCTACTTAACACGCCGAACTCATTTGCAAAGACCAAACAACCTATTCGGGACGTCAAAATTAGGGTGGGTTTCTAGAAGGTAAATTCTAGCTTCGCTTAGAGTTTCCTGCAAATACCTAATGACACCCGGCCGGACCATCACCAGATACCCAAGTGCACTAAGCGGGCCTGTTTCCTACTACATCTAGGGTCCATCAACATAGTACAGTAGGTAAAACAGTCAACGTCCAAAGTAAAGGGTCGAGTCATAGTAAATTATGACATATATTCCCTTTAAGAATGAGATTTCGTACCAGCCCACTTATGTAAACAAAAAAACGGGGGGGGGGGGTCTATCACATATATTAAGTAGTACATGTAGGAGAGCTCCTAGGTTCATGATTGAGTTCGTTGCTCTTCTGCCGGTGCAAGCTCTAGCTTGTGTCGTTAAGGCATAACCCTTTGTTGTGCCACCCTAACTTCCAAATGACAGGGGTACGTCCCACCTTCGGGTATACACCCTTAACGTTGGCGAATCCATGCCTGGGAGGTCTTGTCGGGATGCATGTTCCAAGAGGCAGAGGTTGAGGGTTGTCTCCAACTTCCTCCTCCATGTCAAGCTAGGTGTAGCCCTCATGGCTAAGCAAGACACATCCGTGTCCTTATCCAACTGTGGGCGTGGGATCTTGTTTGCCAGGTCTACACTACCTATTCCTAAGAGTTCACTAACATGTCTAGAGTTGGCATTTGTTTGTGGCACTGGTGCAACTCTTAAATCTAAGGGCTATGGCATGATAGCCCACATCGTGAAAGGTAGTGTCACATGGAGATGTGACACTAAGCTAGACGTCACACGATACAAACATGAGGCACGCCCTTTGAGATTGTGTCATGAATTTGATACCAAGGGGTTGGATACTCTAGTAAACAGGCATGTTTGTGCACGCATTAGGGTGCTAAGTCTTGAGCATCTACTCAAGGGAGGTTAGGTCTCGTAACTAAGTGTGTTTTATCACACTTGGCTAGGGGAGTGTTCTCTTTTGGAATCTAGGGGTTGAACAACCTAAGCTTGTTAGCATGAGCCCTTTTGTGAGGCACTCGCAAGGTCATGTACTTAGGTTATCCAAACCTAGCCTTAGGGAGTTTGCTTAGAAGAACATTTGCATCTGCCTACGGCGCACACTCATGTCCTTACTAAGTACTAACTCTAGGTCTAGGGTATGACTTGGCCACTCAAACCCTTAGGGTTAGTCATGGTTCAGGGTACCCTTTGACACCCTAAGGGGGTTACTCCCAAATGAGGGTGATTTCTCAAGGGGTAAGTGACAATGCCTTACTTCTGCCACGGGGGCATGTGTAGGACACATCTCCTTTGCAGGGTTAGGGCATGAGCCTATCTAGGTCTACTAGGATAAGATCCTGAAGTCTACTCAACATATCCTCTAGGGTTCGAGGGATGGTCATTTTAGGGGACTTAAGGTAGGACTCTAAGTCTTTTGCTTAACTAAGTATCTGGGTCAGACTCTTGGGGTCATCTTGGAAGACTTAGCGTTGCTCACACAGAGAATTGACGTCAGAAGGCCACTTGGCGGCCACGTGTTGCCATGTGTTAGCCTTTTGGGTTAAAATTCTAACACTAAACCTTGGGCATCGGCTCAAGGGAGGTTAGGTCTTATAACTAAGGGT
Source organism: Selaginella tamariscina (assembly GCA_003024785.1). NCBI lineage: Eukaryota > Viridiplantae > Streptophyta > Lycopodiopsida > Selaginellales > Selaginellaceae > Selaginella > Selaginella tamariscina. The sequence goes on from PUQB01000981.1 coordinate 15,370, forward strand.
GCTAATGGCACACTTGACTAGGGGTGTTCTCCTCAGGATCTAAGGGTTGAACAACCTAAACTCATTAGTAAGAGCCCTTTTGTGAGGCACTTGTGGAGTTGTGTACTTAGGGTTATCCAAACCTAGCCTAGGAGAATTTACTTAGTAAAACACTCATGTTCGCCTAGTGCACACTCGTGTCCTCACTAAGTGCTAGCTCTAGGACTAAAGTATAACTTGACCACTCAAACTTTTAGGGGTTGGTCGTGGTTCAGGACCCCCTTGTCACCCTAAAGAGGTTGTACTCCCCAATGAGGGTGATTCTTCAAGGGGTAAGTCACAATGCCTTGTGTCAGAGTTTTTACCTGGTGCCACAAAGGCGGCTTGCCAGGTGCCAACCCTGGAATCCCCTCTCTGGAAACCCCACGGAATCTGGTAAAGTAACCCGTATTAGGAACCCAGCCCTTAGGAACTTAAACCCTAACTGACCAAGTCCATGAACGAAACTCACCTTGTGAATCAGGATGCACAGACTGGCCGAGTTATAGGTGTTTTCCTAGCTTGGCGTGGTTGAGGCGGCCGAAGCAAGGCCTCAACCACTAGTTCTGCGGAACGTGAACTCGGGCAATACCTTTGAGCTTGCGAGCAGGTTTTCGGACCAAGGAATTTGGCTAACTCCTTGGAAGTGACGTGCCCTTGTCTCAAAGGCAAGATCCTGCCAACGATAAGGATAGTCTAACCCTAGGGTGAGTTGTACCCATGTCGTGTGGAAGTTTGGGCGCACAACAGAGGGTTGCACCTTGACGACACAAGCTTAGCTTGCACCGGTAGGAGGTTAACGAGCTCTCTTTTGAACCCAGGAAGCCTCACTACATACACTCTACCTTATTTATGTGACGGACCCCCCCCCCCCTGTTTACCTAAATGAGTAAGTGGGCTGGCACAAAAATGCCAGCCCTTAGAGAAAATGGTTGTCCTAACCTAACCCTAAACCTAACCCCTAGGGGGGGGGGTATTAGGGCGTGGGGTTAGGGCAACCCTAGGGTTAGGTCAACCCTAGGGTGTCCCTAACCCTTTTTGACAAGCTATATTTAACGGAAAACCTACGTCAAACTGGGGGAGAGTTTCTAGAGGGTAAGTACTACCTTCGCCTAGAGTTTCTCGAGGTACCTAGTGACAGCCGGCCGGACTACCCCTAAACACCTAAGTGCACTAAGCGGGGCTGTTTCTCACTACAACTAGGGTTCGCCACACAACTCGGTAGGTAACAACAGTCAAACCCCAAAGTAAAGGGTCGAGTCATAGTAAAAACTATGACACATTGACTTTGTCATGGGGTTATGTGCTAAGCATGTCTTCTTAGCGGGGTTGGGGCATGAGTTTGTTTAGGTCTTTTGGGACAAGGATCCTAAAGTCTACTCAGAAATCCTCTAAGGTTCGAAGGATAGTCATTTTAGAAGACTTAGGGTAGGACCCTAAGTCTTGTGTCTATTTGAACATCTGAGTCAGGCTCTTGGGGTTATCTTAAAAGACTTGGCATTGCTCACATAGGAAATTGATGCCGGAAGGCCACTTTGTAACCATGTGTTATCATGTGTTAACCCTCCAAGTTAAAACTTTAACAATTGTATTCCATGAAAAATGTAGAGCCCAAACAAGCCTAGCATAACATCACTAGTGGTGATGATACAAAGGAGGAAGAGGAAGACAATAATAGGGGAAAAGATAAAAGCAAACATGAAGATGAACCACCTACTTGATAAACCAATTCCATAGCGAAACTCTACATTTGAAAAGAACAAGGGTGTAGAAGTTGATGAACTTCATTTGACTGAAAAGTCTCTGTCTAAGAGAAAGAGAGCAAAGGCAGACATAAGCACATGAGGTTGTAAAAAAACAAGATTAGAAGAATTCATAAGAAATTAAGGAAAAAGTTTCATTAAGGAGGAAGAAGAAGAACACTTCCCATGATACAGAGGCTAAAGAACATCCTTGAAGAATTCATTCAACAAATTAGATATTCAAGGTTCTTGAGACACAAAACAAAAAAGAGAAACGACAGTGGTCATAAAAAGACAAAATGAAGTTATATTAATTATACTTAGTTAACTTGTAGAATAGAGTAATTTTTTGTAAAAAAAAATTGTAAACAATGTATACATCAAACTTAAGCTTTATACAAGATTTTCTATAGCATTCTCAACATTGTTAATTATACCTTACTTCATGTATTTTCTATACAACAAAGAAGCAACACTAAAATTCTTTTTTCATTAGCATAATCAGGCATTATTAGTTCAAATAAACATAATCTTTATTTAGAAACACAATCACTTTTCAAAATGTGTAATTTATGTAGTTGTTTATAAGAAATAAACTTTGCCTCGGCATCAAGGAAAATATATTTCATCTACCTAACAATATATTTAAAGATATCTTTACAAAGGGGTAGAACCTTAACAACAAGGAAATTTTAGAGGGAATATTCAACAAATGTTTCATACGGCCATGTGCTACAAGCAAGTAGCATGCATATGGATGAGCACATGAATTAGTCACCCCCCACAATGAGAACATAATTTTAAAATTTAATATGTTCTAGGAATATTGGTATTATTGTAGTATAAAATCTACATAAAGACTTTTAATTAAGATATTGTAAATTTAAAATAAATAATCACTATATATAAAATTGATGTAGATTTGAAAAAAAAAATTGCATAAACTATGAAGTATAAATTTTATATTATAAAAATAAAAAGACTACATTTCTAAGCCATATAAAGTGGTTCTTCTTCACTTCATTTTAAATCGTACCTATTTTATCTTTTATAATAATAATGAAATCATACATTCAGTATGTATAAGAATTACATTTGGCACAAATTTAGAATTTATTTAAAATATTCTCTTCACATCCAATGTTTTCCCTTCGCATTTCACCACATTTTATTACATGGGTTGTAATTATAAAGCATATACATCACACACATGTAATACATAAAAGCATACACATGCAATACATAAAAGCATATTCACACCATATATACACATGCAAAGCGAAAGCACAAATAAAAATTCACATAAAATACTTTACATACATAATAATAAAGCATGCACACCATATATATTGTAAAACATACACAAATAATATGCATTTGTGAATTGAAGTACATTCAATATGTATTACATTTTAAAAATTTAGAATTTAGATGAGAAATACTTATAATTTAATAAGTTTTTATATTTATACAAAAAACAAGATTATTATTTAAGTTATAAATACTTTAAGCTTATAATAAAATTTCTTACTAAATTTATAAGTACTTAAAAACTATAATAAAATTTACTATAATAAAATTTGATGTTTAAGTTGTAAATACCTATAAATTGTAATAGAATTAATTATTTAAGTTATGACTTTAACTTTTTTATGTGTAAGTGCATAAACATATATATTTGTGTGTGTGATTTATTTATTAATTTAATAATAATAAAAATTATTGTTTAAATTACAATATAAGATGTAATAAAAATAAGGATAATTTAATTATAATTTTTGTTTAAAAATTATGATTTATAAGTAGTTTTAACTAAAAAATTATCTTATATAAAGTTTTTACATGTGTGTTTGTGTGTATTGGCTATTTTATCAGACAGTAGCCATTTTAAATCTCTTTATCAACTATCATTTTAAATCTTATTGAATAGCCATCTTAAATCATATTCAACACCATCTTAAGTCTTATTTAATAGCCATTATAAATCTTATTTAATAACCATTATAAATCATATCTAACCATCATTGTAAATCTTAAATATACATCCATAACCATCTTAACAACCACTCTATATCTTAAATTTCTATTTGACAGTTATCTTAAGCACTCTAAAATTATAATCTTAAATATATGTCATTAATAATCATCTTAAATTCTATTTAATGACCACTTTAGATATTAAACTTTCATTTGATAATTATCTTAAACTCCCTAAGAGTTCTAACATAATAATAACTTAAAGAGTGAAAAAAAAATAAAGAAAGAGTTAAGTTATCACATACATATAATAATTTAATATAGTGAAAGAGATATAGAGATTTAGTGTATTATCACATACATATAATCTGCATACTAAGAGATATAGAAATTTCATGTGTTATCACATTATATATTTTAAGAGAGAAAAAGAATTAAGTTATCACAACCTAATAAGTTAAAGAGAAATTTCATGTGTTATCACATATACACATTAATTTAAATTATAATTTTCTTAAAAATGTATTAGAGTATTAAAGAGGGGGAAGAATTAAGTTATCACATACTTAAAAAGAAAAAATTATTACATACATATAGTAATTTGAAAGTGTTAAAAAAAAATGACACAATAAACTGACAGAGAATTAAATTATCACATCAATAACTTAAATTATCAGATTAAAAGTTCAACTTAAATATAAATTTATTGAGTTAAGGATAATAACTAAATTTTAAATTTATTAAATATTAAATAATTAAGCCCATCAACATGGCATGTATTACTATATATAATGAATTTATTACGTGGGTTGTCATCCATACTATTTTAAATACTATCCAACCACCTAGACCCATGTACATGACATTACAGAATTAAAGGTAGGTTAAAACTAATAACTTATTTAAGGGTTCATTTTTAAAAAAAATTCATAGATTAAAGATAATAATTCGGTTAAAATAACTATTATTGTGAGAGCTCGGAATATAGGAATGTGTATCTTCATTAATTAAGAAACCCTAACTTATATACAAGAGCGAGTGGTTCATATTAAATCCAATCCGACGGCTAATCAAAATCCATTACGCCAATAATAGTATGTACACATGCAGCCGTACACATGATCTTACATCATCCCCTCCTCTCGGAAGGGTGTAAGCTGGTTAGGGTTCTCTTGTAGACGTGTCCGGATCTAGAGGAACATCAGGAGGAGCACTGGTGGATCTGTAGGCGGCACAATTTGTTCCCGTTACACAAAATGCTTCAACCGTTGTACATGTACAATCTCCAGAGGATCAGGTTGAATGTCGTGCCGAACTTCATAAACTTGTGACCCTACTTGCTGTAGCACTCGATACGGTCCTTTCCACTGAGGAAGGAAACTCTTAGCTAAACACGTACCATAAGCTTGGGAAAACGAACCAACACCAATTCATCAACCTTGTACTCCGCAGGATACAATGATGCGAGTTGTAACGTTGTTGTTGTCCTACTTGTACGTGGCCCAAGTGTTCTGCTGACTCTGCACGAACCAATGGAAGAATGCTCGTCAAATACCGATCCCACGACCTAGCATCAGCAGCTTGTGGTAACCGAGAAGCAAACCCAACTCCATTGGCAACACTAGGTCATGACCATACAGAGCTTATATGGGGAAGTACCAATGGAAATTTGAACTCCAGTGACATAAGCATATCGGAGAGATGGTAGATAACCATCCCAATCCAAATGTTGAAAGTTCACATACTTTGTGATCATCCCCTTGAAGGTTCTGACGAGCCGTTCCACTTAAACCATCTGTCTGAGGATGATAAGCACTTGTGAAAGTGTGGCGTATCCCCAGTCAAGATGTCAAAACATGAAATGCCTCAGTCATAATGCAAGACCATTATCCAAGAGAATTCACTCACTCCGGACAAGAATGCTGAAACACGACCCGATTCAAGAGAAACTGACCAACAGTAGAAGCAGTCGCACTAGCAAGAGCACCAACTTCTACCCAACGAGTTAGGTAATCAGAAGCAATAATAACATACTCATTGCCAGCAGTTGACTGCGGAAAAGGTCCCATCAAATCAAATGCCACCAATTCAAACGGATGAGAAATGCAATTGACTCCAATCGTCCTTCCGAAGCACATGGGGGAGTATTGCGAGCCTGGCACCATACACAGCTACGCAATACCGAATCACATCTTCGGCCAATAGAAAGATCTGCGTAGCTTCTCCATCACTCGACGATGTCCCATGTGCCCGCCAAGAATAGAAAAGTCATGGTAAGCATGGAGGAAGCGTGGAATAAAGATTGAAGGCACCACCAACCGCAAAGGATCATCTAGATCAGTCCCCACAAAATAAAGAAGTCATCTTGAAGGCGATACTACGAATGTAAATGCCTGAAAGGCAAGTCATCAGCAAGTGATGCAGGATTCTCAAACCCATCACGAAGCCTTCAAATCCACGCTCAACCTTTTGAGCTTCCCGAACCTTATCCAAAGACGGCAAATCTAACTCTGCATTCTGCAGACACTGAATGTCAAGCACAACAACTGTTGATGATACGGAATCTTCGTCCAAAAAGTCCACTGAAGCTGGAACAACTGGTTCCTCTTGGCAACAGAAGAGAGAGAAGGTGGAAGAGAGCCCAAGAAAGAGCATCAGCATCAGCCATGGAACTTCATGGGCAATGAACAAACTTCAAAGTCGTAAATTTGAAGTTTCAAGGCCACGAGCAGTACGCCCAATCAAATTCTTCTCACTTCAACAACGAAGTGACTACTGCATGATCGCCTTCCAACAACGTCCGCGAACCATGCAAGTAGGCATGGAGCTTCTCAAAACCCCAAACTGCTGCTAGACACTCCTTTCTGTCGTGGATAATTCACCTCTGCTGGCTGCAATGTACGACTGATGTATGCAATGGGATGTCGTTGGCCAGGAACACTCGTACTCTCCTACATCAATACGCCCCCAAGGCCGATGTCAGAAGCATCTACACGCAAGATGAAAGAGGGTGTAATCTGGGTACGCCAAAATTGGAGGACGCGCAAACACTGAGCACCATCCCATGAATGATATGTGGCAACCACAGTGAAGTGGTCAAACCAATGTACACATTATCTCCAGGATTTTGCGAAAGAAATCCGGCCGGACACGGGGGTTTGCAACATGAGTAGGAGAGTACTTTGGACCGTGAATGCTGCCATCAACTCAGAATGATTGTTCAATTGCATACGCATGGCATTCAACAACTGCATGAGTAAATGCTCCACAAACAAGGATTTGTTTGTTGTGAATCCATAGACGAAAAAAAAAATAAAATCTACAAGAAAGGAATAGATCTAAACAATGGAAAAGCTAAACCTAAGAAGACAAAGAAAATTAATAAAAAAACACAAATTCGAGCACTCCGTAAAGACAATTAAAGGTGCCCCTCACCTCCACCAATGTGAGAGCTCGGAATATAGAAATATGTATCTCCATTAATTCAGAAACCCTAACTTATATACAAGAGCGAGTGGTTTCAGATTGAATCCAATCCGACGGCTATCAAAATCCACTACATAATAATAATATGTGCACATGCAGCCGTACACATGGATCTTACATTATTAAATAATTAAGCCTGTCTAATTTTCATTATGTAGATCCACGTGTACGCTGCATGTGCACATACTATTATTAGCGTAGTGGATTTTGATAGTCGTCAGATTGGATTCAATCTGGATAGCCAAGTGGTGACTTTGAAAAGTCTCCCCTTGTTTGACTCTCCCTCGTCTTTCTTCCATTCCTCTTACTTCTATTCCACTTCGTCCATCTGCTTCCACCTCTGCTTCCATCACTTTTGTCTCACCCTATTTCCAACCATTTTCCCTTCATGCTCTTCCTTTCTTCTTTGGATCCATCAGATGATCGTCGTGCTGTTGTTGATCAACTCAAGAAGGAGTATGCTGATCTTTTCAACTTCGACTTGTCATCTGGGGCCAAGATTGCGACACGCCACCCTATTCCAACTGGAGAAGCTAGGCCAATCAAGGTACCTGTTCGGCGTCGATCACCAAAGGAGCTCAAGATCTTACGAGCGAATGTCAAAGAGATGTTGGAGAAGGGTGTTATCCGGAAGTCTCGAAGTCCTTGGGCGTGCGAACCTCACCTTGTGACGAAGCCTGATGGGAGCGTTCGATTCTGCATTGACTATCGCCCGTTAAATGAGGTAACCGTCTCAGATGTGTACCCACTTCCTCATACTGCAGACCTTTTGGATCGACTGGGGCGGAGCCGTTGGTTCACCAAGTTAGATCTCGCATCTGGATATTGGCAAGTTCCGATGGCTGACATGGACATTCCCAAGACTGCTTTTCGACACCATTTGGCCTGTACGAGTTCCTGGTGATGCCTTTCGGTTTGAGCAATGCTCCAGCAACTTTCCAGCGTATGATGGATGAGGTTCTTTGCGACATGCCGGAGGTGACTGCCGATTTCATCGATGATGTTTTGATCCATTCGGATGGAACGTGGGAGGAGCATGTCGGTGATGTACGTAAGGTTTTGGATCGATGCGGGAAGTTGGTTTGAAGTTGAAGCCATCTAAGTGTGTGTTTGGATCAAAGGACACCACTTATCTGGGTTATCGCATTTCACGTGAAGGTTTGCAAGTCGATCCTGACAAACTAGTTGCAGTTTTGAAGTTCCCTACGCCAAGTGTGTGAATGATGTGCAACGCTTTCTTGGCAAGGTACAATATCTGGGTCGTTTTGTGGATCATCTTTCAGATCGTACTGCACCGTTGCGCGCGTTGTTGAAATCGTCAATGACTTCTTTTGTTTGGTCTAAGGATTGCAAGCAGGCATTTGCAGATCTCAAAGAGTTGTTGACGACTCCTCCAGTTTTGGCGTACCCGGATTACACCGTCCTTTCATCTTGCGTGTAGATGCTTCTGACATCGGCCTCGGGGGTGTATTGATGCAGGAGAGTACAGTGTTCCTGGCCAACGACATCCCATTGCGTACATCAGCCGTACATTGCAGCCAGCAGAGGTGAATTACTCCACGACTGAAAAGGAGTGTCTAGCAGCAGTTTGGGGTTTTGAGAAGCTCCATGCCTACTTGCATGGTTCGCGGACGTTGTTGGAAGGCGATCATGCAGCAGTCACTTCGTTGTTGAAGCGAAGAATTTGATTGGGCGTACTGCTCGGTGGGCCTTGAAACTTCAAATTTACGACTTTGAAGTTGTTCATCGTCCAGGAGTTCCATGGCTGATGCTGATGCTCTTTCTCGGGCTCCTCTTCCACCTTCTCTCTCTTCTGTTGCCCCAGAGGAACCAGTTGTTCCAGCTTCAGTGGACTTTTTGGATGAAGATTCCGTACCATCAGCAGTTGCTGTGCTTGACGTTCAGTGTCCGCAGAATGCAGAGTTAGATTTGCCGTCTTTGGATGAGGTTCGGGAAGCTCAAAAGGTTGAGCCGTGGATTCGAAGGCTTCGTGATGGGTTTGAGAATCCTGCATCACTTGCTGATGACTTGCCTTTCAGGCATTTACATTCGTATCGCCTTCAGGATGACCTTCTTTATTTTGTGGGGACTGATCCAGATGATCCTTTGCGGTTGGTGGTGCCTTCAATCTTCATTCCACGCTTCCTCCATGCTTACCATGACTCTCCTATTCTTGGCGGGCACATGGGACATCGTCGGGTGATGGAGAAGCTGCGCAGATCTTTCTATTGGCCGGAGTTGCGAGGAGATGTGATTCGGTATGTGCGTAGCTGTGTGTGGTGCCAAGCTCGCAATACTCCCCCATGTGCTTCGGAAGGACGGTTGGAGTCAATTGCAGTTTCTCGTCCGTTTGAATTGGTGGCATTTGATTTGATGGGACCTTTTCCGCGGTCAACTGCTGGTAACGAGTACGTTATTATTGCTTCTGATTACCTAACTCGTTGGGTAGAAGTTGGTGCTCTTGCTAGTGCGACTGCTTCTGCTGTTGGTCAGTTTCTCCTGAATCGGGTCGTGTTTCAGCATTCTTGTCCGGAGCGAATTCTCTCGGATAATGGTCCCGCATTTATGGCTGAGGCATTTCATGTTTTGACATCTCGATTAGGGATACGCCACACTTTCACAAGTGCTTATCATCCTCAGACAGATGGTTTAGTGGAACGGCTCGTCAGAACCTTCAAGGGGATGATCGCGAAGTATGTGAACTTTCAACATTCAGATTGGGATGGTTATCTGCCGTCTCTCCGATATGCTTATGTCACTGGAGTTCAAAGTTCCATTGGTACTTCCCATATAAGCTTTTGTATGGTCATGACCCGGTGTTGCCAACGGAGTTGGGTTTGCCTTCTCGGTTACCGCGAGCTGCTGATGCTAGGTCGTGGGATCGGTATCTGACGAGCATTCTTCCATTGGTTCGTGCGGAGTCAGCAGAACACTTGGGCCGCGTACAAGTAGGACAACAACAACGCTACAACTCGCATCATCGTCCTCCTGCGGAGTACAAGGTTGATGAACTGGTGTTGGTTCGTTTTCCCAAGCTTACGGTACGTGGTTTAGCTAAGAGTCTCCTTCCTCAGTGGAAAGGACCGTATCGAGTGCTACGGCAAGTAGGGCCACAGGTTTATGAGGTTCGGCACGACATTCAACCCGATCCTCCGGAGATTGTACATGTACAACGGTTGAAGCATTTTGTGCAACGGGAACAAGTTGTGCCGCCTATAGATCCACCAGTGCCTCCTCCTGATGTTCCTCCAGATCCGGGCCCGTCTACAAGAGAACCCTAACCAACTTACACCCTTCCGAGAGGAGGGGATGATGTAAGATCCACGTGTACGGCTGCATGTGCACATACTATTATTAGCGTAGTGGATTTTGATAGCCGTCGGATTGGATTCAATCTGGACCACTCGCTCTTGTATATAAGTTAGGGTTTCTGAACTAATGGATATACACATTCCTATATTCCGAGCTCTCACCAATTATAATTTAAAAGTATTTATAACTTTATTCAAAATATATGTACCAATTTACATGCGTGTGATTTTTGTTGTGTGTGTGAACATACTTTTATGTACATTTTATTTCTTTTTGTGTATGTACAGTACACTCGAAGGTACATGGTCTCATGATCTGAAGATATAATGTATAATTAAAAACAAATGTAGATTCTCTGGAACACCGCCACTACGTTTGACAAGTTGTAACGCGTGACGTGTGCTTTATAGGGTTGTTCAGCTGAGTGATTAGGGCTCATGGATCTATTCCAGAGGGCGTATACAGTGCGGCTTCGGAGCGCACACGGTAAATATCTATGTGCGGATGAAGATATGGTCGGCGTGTCCCAGGAGCGTGATTCGGGTATGTGTGTATTAAATCATCAATTTCAGGATATATAAGATAGAAATAGCATGATTTTGAAACATTGTGTGCTTTAAAACAGGAAAGATGTCAATCTGGAGGGTAGAAATCCTTGAGGAGACGATCCTCCGATAGTAATCCGGCTTAAGAGCGCATTAGGTTTGTATTTAACTGCCTCGGAGGATCTGTTTCTTCTCGGAATGACTGGCAAGAAGGTTGTGCAAAGCGATCTCACCAACAGCTCCGTTGAGTGGGAGCCTATTTATGACACGGAACACAAGTAAGTCTTGTTGTACACTTGTGTGTGTGTGCAACGTAGGCTTCACTGTTTATGCATATACATGTTAGAAATTAGTGTGTTTATCAGTCCCTTTATGTCTTTGCTTGTGTGTGTGTTACATATATAGACACGACTTGGTGAAGCTTCGGACAAGGCATGGGAACTATTTACGTGGGAACGGTGGGATTCCGCCATGGAGAAACTCGGTTACACACGATGTTCCTGTGAGAAGTGCTACTCAGAATTGGGTTATGTGGGCTGTTGAAATTGTGGAACCTACAAACAAGTCTCCACCACCCTCCTCGAACCAAAAACTTGAGGTATGTATATCACGTGCTTGCGTTTAGATGATACATACGCTATGTGTTGTGGGGGGGGGAGTCTGTTTAAGATTCGAAGCCAATATATAAGGCATGTGTTTGTGCATATGTATTGTGCGTACAAAGACACAAGAGGATATCAGACCAAGATATTTTAGTAATGCACTAATGTGTAATATAAAGATCGATATTAATGCAACGGTGTGTTGCAGTTGCAGTTATCTTTCAAGATACCAAACTCGGAAGGGAGGCTTATATCATTTGCAGTGGTTTCAGATGAAACCGAAGTAATACCCGTGGGACACGAGGACTGGCCTCATTTTCATTTTAAAGGCCACACTTTAGACGAGTTAAGGACCGCCGTTAAACACGAACTCGGGATTGAAGAAGATGACACAAATATGATGGTGTGTACGAGGAATGAAAAAACAGGTAAACTTTATCCCTTACAACTCGGTTTACCACCTAATAATGCCCCTGTGAGCTTGGTCGTGCTCAGGAGATAGTAAATCTACAGCAGTTACTGTGTCTTCATGACTATGGTACTCTCCACTCTTATACATTAAGAGATACTGTACAACAAATTTACAACAGTATTTTATGCACACACACACACATATATTAAAGAGAGATCATTGTAATTTAGAAACCAGTTATTCTTCACATAGTTATTCAGAAGCAACTGCATACTTCACACACAGCTACACATGTTCAAAGTATTTGTAAACACACTATATTTATTTTAACTGTGCTTTATTAATCCGTGGGATTTTGGGTTTCTTCTTCATGGTAGAGGTAAAGGCCTAATCCAAATCGAGCACAAGCTCTTCTGAATGCCATGCCTTCAGCCTTTTGAACCGGATCCAATACTGTAAAGTCTGCTGTGGATGATGTCCCTGTCGCCTCTCGGTATGTCTACAACACGTCTTGTCACACAACACAAACACACACATCCGTGGAGAATGCGGTATCTTAAATGATTTACACACGCACACTTTACCTCCCCATCTGATCCCCGAAGTGTTACTCTATAGTCGACGGTAACAGTTTTCCCATTTGGAGAGAAACAAATTTTTCGCACCTCACCACTCCATCCTGAGTTTCATGAAATGAAATGTTTGTATAGATGAGCATGAATCTGCATTACCTGGTGCATAGAAACTCAGCATTCGATTTGCATGATACCTGTAGAAAACGAATTATATAGGATATAAATATATAAATAAAAAAAGAAATACCATGGAATGTACTTGAGAGGGCACCATTATCGTCCTCCCTAAGCTTGATGACTTTGTCAGGGACTCGCTTGTTCAGATCACGGAGAATTTCAGCAAGGGGCCTGGTAATGAAGGATGACTTTTCGCAATAGTTCGATCAATCGGGACGCATAATTCGCAAAGGGAACCATCTTAGTGCCTTTGTCTACAGCCGCATGAAGCCTGAGTGGCCTCCGATCTGAGACATACTGAAGAGTTACCAATCGACGGGATTGAAGATTACCAAGCTTGGGTCCACCAGAGATCGAGTATATGTCACAGCTGCTTATCTTCATGGCTGCTCTCAAACGAAGGATGCATGAACCCTACGAAAAGAAATGCACCGCTGTTCCCACCTACCACCGGAGGAAGAACATTTTTCACTTCCCCTGTTTTAGGGCTGAGTCGACTTTGTGGGAAATAATTTAGGGCTGAATCGGACGTATACAGGAGAAACGTGGCTTGCACTAAAATGTGTATTACCGGTATACAATAAGTTAACTCTGCTCGAAACGCGACTTGTGCAAAAGAGGGTTTTTGCTCTTGACTTTGGTACTTGATGGCTATGGCCGCCGGAATCAGTGCGGAGGCGCTCAATCAGCCCTTGGCTGCGCACGGGCATCGCAATGCATCAGTTTTGGGATAGGCAACGCGCAGAACTTCCAAGGCTCAAGGTGAGCATGGTGAATGCATTCCTTTAGCGCTCTTTTTTCTTATTGGTTTTTTCAGATTTCAGGATGCCTCAAGGCGGCGGGAGCCCCGGCAGTGTCTGTAGCCACACGGAAGTAACTCTTTATACTCAAGGGTACAGATCCAGTGTCCATTTAGTAATAACAATAATGGGTGATCTTGTTAATGAGGGAATTTTGTCAGGAATGGTGAGATCGTTTGGGAGGATATCGGGTTTGGGATTCGCTCAACGGATTTTATGTACGTGATGAAGACGGACGAGAGAGGAAACTGGGAAAAAGGTGAGCTTGAGCCGTATGCCAATCTGGAATTAAGCCAGCAGCAGGGGTCCTAAATTATGGTCAAGTAAGTAAACTTACAGTATGTGTATTGCGTATGCTTAACTTTTATTAACAGGGATTGTTTGAAGGCATGAAAGCTTATCGTACAGAAGATGGGTCTGCTGTCCTTTTCCGTCCAAAGGAGAATGCATTGCGTATGATATCTGGTGCAACTCGGATGTGTATGCCTGCGCCCACAGTAGAAGAGTTTCTATCTGCTGTTAAGAGCACAGTTACAGCAAATTTACGATGGGTATGTGGTTCTATGTTGATACACATACTCGTATCTATATACACGCAAATATCTATGTTTTTGTATATGTGCACTTCCTTTTCACAGGTTATAACAGGTACCTCCGCACGGGAAGGGTTCTCTTTATATTCGGCCTTTGCTTATAGGATCCGGTGCTGTTTTGGGCCTGGCACCTGCGCCTGAATATTCCTTCATTATTTACGTCTCACCTGTAGGAAACTACTTTAAGGTACCTCTACATATGTTATATGCACAATATTTGATGCGATTCGATTGTTACAGAGTGGTTTGGCTCCTATTTCTCTTAAAGTGGAAACTTACTATCATCGGCAGCACCAGGAGGGACTGGTGGTGTTAAGACAATTGGAAACTATGCTCCTGTAAGCTCCTATCTTTGTATTTGTTTGTAAATATACAAGTGTGTGTAACAAAACATATATTCTGTGTATTTATTGGATTTGCAGGTTTTGAAGACGCAATTGGATGCTAAGAAGGAAGGTTATGCCGACGTATTATACTTGGATGCAGCTGAGAACAAGTATATTGAGGAGGTTTCTTCCTGCAATTTTTCATTATCAAGGTATGTTCATTGCAAAAAGTTGGTATTCTGTTCAGTTAATGCCATATTTAACATGAATTGACGTGACTACAGGGAAAAACCATTTCAACACCTGAAACGAAAGGCACTATACTCCCAGGAATCACTAGAAAGAGCATTATAGAGCTGGCTAAACATATTGGTTATGAGGTAAAGCTGTCAGATAATCTAGTTTAACTATTAGGTACCTGATGTATAATGTTTTGTTCAAGGTTAATGAGACCAAAGTTTTTGTGGACGAGTTGCTCGAGGCGGATGAGGTGTTTTGCACAGGAACCGCGGTGGTTGTCAATCCTGTAGGAAGTGTCACATACGGAGATAGAAGGTAGCTATCCTTACCGTTACATTTAGATTGATATTGTGTGTGTGTGTGTGTTACACAGGTACTGTTGTGATAGTGATTAAAACTATGTTATAATGATTAGACTATGTACAATCGATGTTTTGGAATGTAGGGTAAACTACAGAGATGGTGGCTTGGGAAAGGTATCACGAGAGCTGTATGGTGCATTAACTGATATTCAGATGGGCAGATGCGAAGATAAGTTTGGTTGGGTAGAACAAATCGCGTAAACGCATTGTCTGGTTAATTTAAAAACTTTTTTTCAGTTGGTTAAATTGTATGGTTAAAGATATTTGTTCAAGTATCCCTGCATCCTTGTTCTTGTGCGTGTCCATGTGTATGCCCCTTCTTAACATGTATATTTGTATCCATTGCTTTTCTCTTTTAATAAGCTTTTGAAATTTCAAATTACCGCTTATGTGGAGGTTTAGGGATGGGTTAGGGCCAGGATTTAGATGGTTAGGGTTCTTCGTGCGGCGTCTATGTTGAGTCGCGCTGTGCGTTCCTGTGCGGCAGCGAGGGGGCTGTGCACAGTCCGCGGCTTGTCGTCTATTCCAAAAGCTGCGGCGGCGGCGGAGGAATCGCTCAAGGATGATCCATCTGCGACTGTAGACGGGACTGTTTTCCTATGCTTCGTCTGCCTCCTCCTCCTCCTCCCCGATTCGCCGTGCCCTAAAGGCTCTCATCGGTCTCTCTGCTACTGCAGCTTTGGCGGCATCTCCTACTTGACTTACGGTACGTGCTTTTCATTTTGATCAGACTGAACCTAGTAAATCACGAAAAAGAAAGTGTCTAGTTCTCTATGATATGCATATAGTATAGTCGTGATATACATGTAAACCAGTCAGATAGATGTAATAATGTCCCTTCTTTAACCTGATCACGTATTCGGCTGACGATGTGGAACTCATGGTCAGGCTTGGAGGCAGGAAGCGTCAACCACAACATCGCCACAAAACCAAGACCTTCTCCAGGTATGGTTTTAGCTCGTAATGGCACACACACATGCAAAGGATGTACTTATATGTAAAAGGTTATACTCACACAACGTGCTTTACGAAGTAATTTTCGTTCTCTCAGAGGATCCAAGATACTTTGTACACCACTTCATGCCAAGGTAATTGCACTCTCATGTTTTTGTCCCAGTGATCATTGATTTATTATTTAATATTTTTAGCTGTCGTGAAGGCCGCAGACGCTTACCTGGATATTAGGAAAATATCGAAGATCAAGTGCGGGTAAGTCTTGGTAGATATGAAGACACAAGTAGAAAACTAACCGTGTTATCTTTGCAGGGTTTTGCGGCTCCATTATCTGATAAGCTACTACCAGATTTGGCACCTCAAGAGCAACATGTTTATACGCTGGTTCTGGATCTCAATGAGACTTTAGTCTATTCGGAATGGAAGGTATCTATTCTTATATATATGTGTGTGTGTTGTATGTTGTCTATATTCATTTTCCTGCAGAGGGAGAGGGGATGGGGAACATTCAAACGCCCTGGTGTTGAAGCGTTTTTGGAGAAGCTAGCTCACTATTATGAGATAGTTGTGTATTCTGATCAACTGAATTTTGTAAGAGGGGAGGGAGAGAGAGAGACAGAGAGAGAGAGAGGTGTTAAATGTTTGTAACTGCAGTATGTTGATCCGATTTTGGAAAGACTTGATCAGAAGGGCTGCATCCGGTATCGTTTGGCCCGTGAGGCCACTAACTACATGGACGGCAAGCATTATCGGGTAACAATCTTTTGTACCTATTTTAAAATTGACAAGATATTATGTTTTTATTGTATCTTTTATATGTTCTAAACTTTATATAATAATATAGTATCTGTATACATATTTTTGGATAGGATCTTTCGAAGCTTAACCGGGATCCGAAGAAGGTTATGTTCATAAGCGCCCATGCTTTGGAGAATTGCCTTCAGAAGGAGAATGCGGTTCCTATTAAACCTTGGAAACTCGAAATGACGATACTGTCCTTTTGGACCTGCTTCCTTTCCTAGAGTGTAAGTAATCTGTATATATATATATATATATATATATATATATATATAGTTGTTTGTGTGTGTGAAAAGTTAAACAACTGTTCTCAATTACAGTTGTGCGAGGCAACGACCACCGGACGTGCGTACAGTGCTTGCATCATACCAAGGCCGTGATATTGCAACTGAGTTCCGGGAGAGAGCGAAGCAAAACCAGAGGTAACAATTAAATTATATGGTTGGACAAATACCCATGCATATGATCCATGGCACGTGCATCCGTACTTTGTATCATACGTGTGTGTGTGTGTGTTGTGTGGTGTTGTGTGTGTGTGTGTGTGTGTGTGTGTGTGTGTGTGTTGTGTGAGAGAGAGAGAGAGAGAGAGAGAGAGAGGTAACTTTACTGTTTTACCGATTGGAGTTATAAACATAACCATATATGTACATAAAAACATGTACACGTAGAAATACCAATACTGATTGATTTGTTAATAGGAGGGTGCAAGAGAGGAAACAGCAAGGGCAAGGGAGGTTCTGGCGTGGGACATGAGAAATTAATTGTAAATTTTTTTTAAGGGGAATCCTTTTTCCATGTTAAATCTGAGCCGTATATCCTTCCTCCACGTGTAAAGATCTCGGAAGGGATTTAAGTCAAAGCGGCTGTAAGGTTTAGGATTAGGCTTAGGTTTCATGGCGAGGAGGAAGAGGAGCAAGCAGCAGCGCAAATCCATTCCCTGTAAGCTCGCATACAGAATCGCGCGCATACAAATTGAATCGTCTAATGCTTTACCTTTGTCAATTCCTTTCCAGGATGCGAACGGGAGCGTGGTAGAAGCCGAGAAGCCGCTCAAAGCAAAGAAGGCGCCGGCAGAAGGTATTCATAGGATTGAAAATGGTGTACAAATAGAGTATGTGCCTGAAGAATTCGGGAGCGGCTATGGCGGCTTTGAGGCCTTCAGAGAGGGTGTTCGATAATTTCAAAAGAATGGCAACGGGGAGAGGCAGATTAAGAAGAAATCTGACCCAGGAACCGACGAGGAAGAAGACGAAGATCTGAACAAGAAGAAGAAGGGCAAGGATGCTCCGGATAGGGCTGAGGATGAAGATGAGGAAAACGGGTCGAATCACAAGAAGAAGCTGACCAGAAAGGAGAAGAAGCTTCAGAGCGGCACACGCTTGTTGAGATGAAGCAAAAATGCAAGAACCCATCTGTAGTCGAGGTGTGGATGCAAATGCACCGGATCCGGAGCTGCTGATCTACCTCAAGGCGTACAGGAACACGGTTCCTGTTCCTCGGCATTGGTCGGAAAAGGGCAGGTACCTCTTCACGGAAGCTCGGCAAGGAGAATCGAGCTACCAAACTTCCAGATTACATTGCAGCTACAGGAATTGGTAAAGTCCGAGAGGCCCACAGGGAGAAGGAGGAAAGCAAGAGTCTGAAACAGAAACAGAGTGCGAAAATGAGGGGAAAAGTGGGTCTGGGAAAGATGTCGGTTGATTACCAAGTACTTCACGAGGCTTTCTTCAAGTATCAGACGAAGCCCAAGTTGACAGGATTCGGGGAGATGACTATGCCGGCAAAAGAGGAGGAGGATATGTCTGAGAAGCGGAAGAGCTTCAAGCCTGGAGTCCTTAGTCACGAGTTGAGAACCGCACTCGGGATTGGTCCGAATGACTTCGTGCCCTGGGTCTACAAACCTACAGAGGTTCGGACCGCCTCCGTGCTACCCAGGATTACAGATACCCGGCGCTAGAATCGACCTGCAGCCCATCTACGTGAACGAGAATCTGAGTATAGACAGGTCGAGATGGGGAGATCTAAACGAGATAGAGGAAGAGGAGGAAGAGGAAGAAGAACAGGAAGAAGAAGAACAGGAGGAAGAGGGCAACGAGGAAGCTACACAGCTTGAAGAACAAAGTTATGAACCGAGTGAAGGTGGTTCATCGGTTGTTGCGACTCCCACGGAGATCGAATTACGTAAGAAGCGTTTAGGCGAACAGCAGCAGCAGGTCCCTCAGCAGCCTCAGCAGCTCTACCAAGTTGTGGAGAAGCAGGATCTACCTGTTGCACCCAATACTCTACTGAGTACAACACACAAGTACGTGGTTCCTGGTACTAGTCATTCTAAGGTGGTGGATCGATGAAGAGCAAGAACAATGGGAACGTGGACGTTGCACTAAATCCCGAGGAGCTTGAGAGGGGCTTAGACGAGAAGCATATAAGTGAGAAGTATGAAGAAGCTCGTAGGAGTAATGCACCAGAAACAGAGGACTTCAGCGACTTGGTTGCTGAGAGAGAAAGGAGCAGGAAGAGGAAGGACAGAGATAAGCAGGCCAAGAACAAGAAGGACAAGCAGTTCAAGTTTTGAGCACAGGGTCCTCTACATTTCCTGCTGCTATTTGTAAGTGGTATTTTCAATTGAGTACTTGCTTTCATCATTAACAGGTTATTAATTATTTGGGAAGTAGACGCACGCAGGCCACACTAGTCATCTAGTAATATTTCGTGGTTCTAACTGGGGACTTTAGGATAAAATGGAGCTACACCGGTGCAAATCCATCGAGTAACTGTTGTACATGTAATGGTTTTTTGCCCCTCTTCCTGTTCGTTAAAGCTAACTGAGCTTGAGTATACCTCTTCTAACATAGCAGGCTACTGATTAAATCATCTTTGGTAACAGTTGATCTGTAAGCTTAGCTAGATGACGTGGCAAATTGGTAGAAGGCAGAAGAAAGAAAGAAATTTTTAATGTTTTTTGGTTGAACAGCGATGCCCAGAAATTCCGAAGAATCCTGTTCCTATAAGATCTTTGTTGGGTACCGTATTTGACAAAAACGTTTATGTCATCATACTGGGTACGTGGCTATGAACAGCTGGTAACGTGCAACTAATTGGAGGATTCTTGGGACTAGTGTTGTTTAGGAGTTTGTTCTAGGTTTTTATCGTAATATCCAGATTTAGCTGACTGTTAATAATAAATTCACTGGTCGGTCGTTTCTACAGGGAAATAAGCTCCCACAGCTTGTTAAGTTTGTATTGGCTATGAATGTAGCGTTGTCGATCGTTGCAAATCCCAACACACTTGATAAATATCATTGATAAACGATGAATAAAAGAATCATTCTTATCTTTCAGCCCTGCAACACCCATTTCAATTCTTTTTAAAGAGAAGGGCAAAGGTAAGAAAGGAAGGTGCTGTCGGCTAAGATTCGAATTGAGATATCTAGTTGGTGATTGATTGTGTCCGACCATGTTGTTGTTGTTGTGTTGAATGAATGAGCTTTGATAGTGAGAGATAATGTCATTGAGGAGATAAACACACGTGGCTGGAAGGCTTTATACTAAAAATAAATGTAGTTTATTTGAGAAGTTACAAGTGTCCTTTTCATATATTTTTTTATGTCATCTTTGCTATTGGTTTGTAAATTGTTAATGATAAAATGTAACATAATTAAATGCTCGTCAATAGAATCGTCCGAAGCCTCTTTACAATTGAGGCCCACTTTCCATTGGCGGGTGATTATTTAATCCCTAGTAAATTTAAACAATGTCAATCATTAATAATAATTATCACTGTGGATTTACACTAGAGTGTTAACTAAATTAAAAATTAAAACTACAAATGAATAATTTTTATTTAACCGTGGTTACAATTTCCTACCAAAACTGATCTACACTCATGTGTGCATTATGTGTATGTACCTCTCTCTCTATCTCTCTCACACACACATTGTATATATGTGTGTGTTACTCATATATTTGTACATATATATGATGACCTTAAACTATCTCTTTTCGTATCCTTGCATTACATAAACTGTGTATGTACCTTCTCTCTCTCTCAATCACTCACACACACACACATTAAGTTGTGTAATGAATTTATGTATGCATAGGATCTACAGTGAAACTTAGCAGAGTTTGGGATACATACATGCTGGTTATAATACTAAATTCAGGACATGGCAAAAAGCAGAAGTAGCAAAGGTCTTATCAAAAATGAGCACCAATATGACCAAATTGAGCGCTCCCCCACAACCACAGGCTCACTTGCAGTTGGATGGACAAGGACTTCCACAAGGACAAGCAGCAGTGCATTCACAAGTAGCACTGGATGTGCTTTAGAACCACCAGACCATCACTATGCAAAGTCCATCGAGGAGTGTGTAACCCCAAGACTACCTTTTGCATTGTGGAAGCCAGAGTTGTTCCTGGCCTTGTTTCTCTACTTGATGAGCCCGCTAGCCTGGCAGCTGAAGCATTAGTAGTTGCACTCTTTACATTGGTTTCTGACTCAGAAACTATTGATAGAGATGTGTGTGCGCGCGTGTGTGTAGTGTCAAGTAGATGAATACGTATGGCAACATCTGAACACATCACTATATAAAATATATATATATATATATAATATATATATATATATATACACACAACCGTACCACATGGACACAACACAAAACTATAACCACGATTAACAAAACTTAGCTACTCTATACACTGTAGAGAGAGAGAATAACATATATGTGCAATGTGCAACTTGCACACCATACATACCTCCACGCATGTATTTATGTGTTCTAAACAGGCTGTTTTATAGGTGCGTGAGGTTATCCTTGATTCAAGAGATTCCAATTATTTATGAATTAATTGGAGTGTGTGTATACGTTACATACTACCAAGAGAGATATATATAATACAAAGAGAATATAGAGGTATATGGCAAATAATATGCTAAATAGATAAATATATAAGAATACTGCTTGGTTTAATAAATATGTTTGTCAAAGTGGTTGAACACGATGGACACATGTATAGAATCTCATTTTGTGTCTTTAAATTTCGGCTTTAAAATAAAAAAGAGAGCACTACACATTCAGATTTATCAAAAACAAGTGGTAAAGGACATCAATTGGCAGTCATCATATGCTATGGCACCTTGATAACATTATAGCCTTAGAGAATTCTCCATAGGGATCATGCACCTCCTCTACAATATGTGTATCTATTCTAATAAGTAAGGAGAGCCTTAATAAATACATGTGTTGCCGTTTTATATAACCGAGCAAAATTACATAATTATTTAGCTATTTACCGAAAAAGCCACGTAGGCGCCAACATAGATGCCATATAGTGCTATATAAATTTTATATTTTAAATAACTTACAAGTGGAAATCTAAACTGTTGATAGAATAAATAATTTATTAAATTTGATTAGTTGAGGCAATTAACCACTCACTAGTGGAAAGTGAAGAGAATTTAATTATGAGTAGGTAATAACAACAAAAAATCATGAAAGAAAGAAAATGTGATTACAACACTAGGCATTAGTAAAGGCACAACAAAAGTAAATAAAAGTTATTTCAGAATGAAATAAAGATTTATGGGAATTTTCATGCAGTGCCACAAATCAATTACAAGACATCGGTTAAGCAAATTGAAGGAGTGCACAAATAATTAGAATATTAAAGATTAAAGACATTAACCATGGCAAGAACACTCAGGGTGATGGGCTAAGAAGGTGATACAAACATTATTTTACAGACTGGACCATGAGAATTACATACAACATATACAACAATTATTATACGAATTTATAACACATAATCTTTTTTACTAGTTTTGTAACAGTTCATAGTGAGGAATTTCATAATTGGTATGGGGCGAGCTACACAAGTGGCACCAAGTAGACACTTTGACAAACACTTTGGTATGACCCCTAGGCCCCAAGGTCATATCATGGTTCAACACTGAGGGAATGGTGATTTAACAAATATACATGCTTGAGCTTGAACAAAAGTGTTAACCTTAAGCATTTGTTTAAGAGAGGTTATGTCTTATAATCAAGTTTGTTTGTTAAAGAGTTCATCTTAGGGGTGTGTGAACATGTTTGAGGCTTGAACAATCTAAATTTATTAGCAAGGGCAACACTAGACCTATGTGATTGTATACCTATACATTTATGTGTCATTAAATATTAATAGGTTTGGGGTATAGCTTAGCTACACAAATCATGAATTAAGTTAAGTCTTATAAAAATTGTATTTTCATGTGAGAGTGATTTTTTAAAGTGTAAGGGATGATTTCATAGGGTATATGTGGGAGTGCAATTACTATGGTATAGTTAGAGCATAGGTCTCCTAAGGTAGGACCCTAAGTTTGTTAGGGTTATCTTTATGGATTTTTGAGGGTAGTCACTCATAAGTCTCTTACCTGTTTGTTCTAAAAAACATTGTGTTGCTCACACATGATAATAATGATGAATGATCAATCACGTGTTGCCATCAAATTAAAATTATAACACTAAAGACTTAAATATACTAAGTGAAGTTGTTTCTTAAGTTCAGTAATAAACTTCAGTAATGTAAACATTCTCTTTTATTTTTTTTTAACATAAATATACATGTGAAGCTTGATTCACCTCACAAATATTCTCGCCATCATAATATAGTATATAATAAATATGTATATGCATGAACATGTCCTCGGTGTCAAGGATGACGCATAGACATTTAATATTTTTCTCCTCGTTTCATAACATTCACCACTCAGTGTACAGAACTATATGGACAACTATACAATAGTGCACAATGCACAGCGCCCTCTTTAGACGACTCTTCATGTTCAAATGAGTTGGTATAGATTCACAATCTTAACATGTCTTTGAATATGGATTTATAGGAAGTGAGAGTGGCAAGAACCCTCCTATGAGATGACTTCATATTTGTTGTGTTGTGGTAATCTCAATGTTTTGAGAATCTCAAGTTTGTGCTTAACTTCGATGATTTGTTTTAGGCTGAATCATCTACATTGAATGGAGACAGTTCAAAATATCATTGCACTTCATCTGTTAATGAATGAGGTTGATTCCAAGTTGGCAGATCTTGGAACAATAAATACTAAGTATCTATTAATTTTATTATTAAGTATCTATTAATTTGATTAAATGATGTAGAGAATTTTAAAAATAACCTAAAACATTAAAGATTTTTATGGGATAGAGTTGTTATGGGATGCATTTTCTTATTCATTGTAGTTTTATTTGGCCATGATCTTAAGTTTGAATCCCAACCAACTAATCTTTTAGGCCACCGATATTTGACGTGATGGTTGAGCTAGTGGTGTAAGAGTACGAGTGAATCCATGTAACATTGCATTACAACAAAAAAAGGCAATTTTAATGGGTTTTAATAGGGTTTTGATACAGCTTAGTAGGGTTTTGATGGGAAGCAACTAGAATGTACAATGCATTGGTGCTTCCATGGAGAGATCCTAATAGCATGTACTTTTCATTCATGGAGATGGACTGGCCATGTGTAGTAATTGTTGGAGTAGGCCAAAAATATATTAGTGGGGAGGTTGGAGTGCTCATCTTGTTTTAAGGTTCTTAGCCCCAAAACCAATGAGTGTGAGAGCACTAGTGTTATGCAATTCCAATATGGTATCAAAGCAGCACAACATTGGCACCTAGAATTGAAGGTCAGAATGGGGAAGAGCTCTTGCAACAAGCCCTTCATCTTCAATGGGAATGACTTTCACTTATGGAAGAAGCTCATGGAGACTTATCTTCACCTTCAAGGTGTGTATGCATAGTTGATGGTTTTGAGGCACAACCAAATGTGGGAATGGGCTAGAGGCCTAGAAGGTTCTTAGAGACTAGAAGATCATGAAGGAGCAAGCAATGGGGTGTATTTGCAACTATCTTAACCATGGGACTTTGCTTAAGGCCAACATGGAGCAGGGAGCCAAAGAGTTTTGAAAGTGGTTGAATGATACTTACGACAAAAAGTCTGATATGGAGGTCATGACGATTGACTCCACATTGGAGGCTTGCATCTTTGAAAGACGACAAAGATATGCAGCAACATGTGGACTCCTTGAGTCAGTTGTTTGTAAATCTCGCTACCCAAGGAAAGGAACACGAGGTTCTTGATTCGATGTAAAGTGAAGCTCTAAAAGTCACTCCACGGGAATGAGATGATGTTGCTGAAGCAATGATGCATGAACTGAATCTCTCGTTTGATGAGATAGCCACAAAGCTAGTGAATACCTCCCTACTATGCAAGGAGAAGACTCAAACTTATGAAGTGCATCATGCAATGTATGCCACAAATGAGCCAGTACAGGCTTTAACAAAATGGAATGAAAGGCAAAGTGGCAATGGACGCAATGTTGTGCATGGAGGTTGAGCTAGTTGCAACAACCATGGAGGTGGAGGATGCGTTGTTGGATGAGGCATCCCCACTACAAGAGAGCATAGTCAAGCCCTGGGAGCAATGAGATGTATTCGTTACAATCAATGTAAGCTATGTTGGGAGTTTGGCCATTGGGCTCAAGACTGCCCCGCCAGTGTAGCTACGAATTTGAGCAAGCTCTTAATCGAGGAGCGAGTAAGGAGATCAAGGAAGAAAGTCATAAAGTGGAAGTTCAGCACGAGGGCATACATGGGTTCTTGATTCTGGATGTACCAACCTCAAGAATATGAATAAATTCATGTTTGAGCAATATAAGCTAGTAAGGACCCAAAGGCGTGGTCTTAGGCGATGATACTTGCTTTGGAATCCAAGGTAGTGAGAAGTTTCACTTTGTTCTTGAGGATGAAAGTGAAATAATTTTCTCAAATGCCATGCATGTTCCTAATTTGAGATAAATGTCTGTGGCCAAGATGTGTGACAATGGTATATGTGATTGTCTTTGATAGTGACAACATGTTTTTCATAGAAAAATTCAGTTTTCACATGATTAGAAAGAAGTGCTCAACGATAGACACCAAGGAAACTTATATGAGGTATTGTCTCATGTGTAGCAAGCGACATTCGTTGAATAGCTGCAGCCTAATATTCATCTTTAGCATTGTCATTTTGACCATGTAAACTACAAAGCACTACAAAAGTTGGTGACAAAGAAAATGGTGGTGGGGTTGGACCTCAAAAATAAGATCAACCCTAGTTTTTGTGAGTCTGACTTGCATGTTGTGAAAACACCACCAACAAAGTGTCATTGTCTCCAAACGTCGAGTGAGTCACCCTTTTGAGCTCATTCACTTGGACTTATGAAGTCCCATGGATGTGCTTAACCATTTTGGTGCAAAGTATTTATGACTTTCATCAATGACTTCATGCTAAATCTCATAGGTATGACAAACATTATGAAAGTCATTATTAAGATATTTCTTACCATCATTGGTTCTTAACACCTTGATCTTCTAGTCCAACTAGGTCTTTACAAAGGCCTTGAAATGTTTAAAGACCTGTATAGCTTCATCTTTGCTCTTTAGGAAGAAGATACACATCTTGTGGTTGATATACTCCACAACAGAATGGAGTTGTCGAATGGAAGAATCAGACACTATTAAATACAACACAAAAAGCCTGTGCAAGGTTAGATAAGGAATTTTGGAAAGAAGCAGTTTGTGGCATTGCATGAGCAAAATCGACTTTCTATTGCTGTGTTAAAGGAGAAAATGTCTAAGGAAATGTTGTCTAGAAGAAAGCCAAACATGTTTCATCTTTGTGCATTCGGTTGTGTGGTATTTACTCACATTCCTAACCAATTGCAAAAGAAGCTTGATTCAAAGAGTAAAAAGTTTATCTTTGTCATCTATGTAGATGATGAAGAACACAACTATAAAGGGTATAAACTTTGGGATCCACTCACTAAAGTCACCCTTGTTAGCACCAATGTCATCTTTGACTCGCGTGGTGGTGAAATCAGCATTTATAAGTTTCATCAATGAGGATCTCCTAGTACATATTATTCCTTTTGGGTTTTGAGATCTCGATAGTAATGATGCTATTGAGGATGATGATGGTGCTAATGTGGATGATGAGGTCGAGCTCCACCATTGGAAGATGCCCAACCTACTAACGAGGCTCCGTAGCTTGAAGAGACAATGATTGTCAACCTTGTTCATCATTATTGAGGCATGCCTGACCCCATTGAAATATTGGATGACCCTCATTTATGTAGGCCATCACGCAAGGTTTTGGAAAATGTGACTTCCATGCTTAACCAAGATGAAGCTAAATTAACATGAGATCATTCTTTGGACGTATGATGAAGCAGCCCATGGGGTTGATTCTTAGTTTTGACATGTTGCCATTCAGTATGAGATAAATTCTCTCAATGAGAATCAAACTTTTGACATTTGTGATGCCCCAAGAGTATGCAAGCATGTACTTTAAATGGATGTTCAAATGCATTCATGACAGTATGATTGATCAACACTGTTATAAGGTTCATCTTGTGGTCAAAGGCTTTATGGTGAAAGGCATTAATTATAATGAGACTTTTTCACCTATAGTCAAGATGACGAGTGTGCTTATGGTTCTAGCTCTTGCCAATGCCAGAAAGTGGAAGGTCCATCATATGAATGTTAAGACAACCTTCTTATATGGAGAGTTGGGTAAAGAGATCTTTATGCGCATTCTCACTAGGTTTCTTGATAATGGAGATCTTACCAAAGTCTAGATGCTTTATATGGCCTCTCACGTGTATGGTATCACAAGTTACTTTGTTGACATGGTTTTTAACATGTTATTGTAAATTTGTAATCTCAAGACTAAGTTTGTTGGGACCTTTTGGACGAAAGACTTGAGTGAAGTTTGCACCTTCTTTAGTATTAAAGTGGAACGAGATATCAAGATTGCTATGATGAAATTGCATTAAAGCCAATATGTGGAGTTACTCTTGATCCATTTTGGCTACCTAATGTACATGCCACTCTTGTCAGGTCGAACATATTCTATGCCACCATTATGTTAAGTCAATTCAACACACGACCATGCACAAACCATTGGAATGTTGCTAAGTTGCTATCTCAGGGAACAATGGATCATGGTTTATGCTATTCTGTGAGTGACACTGCATTGGTATGCTACATTGATGCCAACTAAGCCACCAACAAGGGATGTCACTCCACCACATGTTTCAATTCACACATGTGCAGAACCGCCATCAGTTGGGCTAGTAAACGCCAAAGTGTGGTGGCACCCTCATTTGCCGAGGCTAAGTACATCTCTCTCACAACGGGCTATAAGGAGCTTGTATGGCTCAAGAGTTTAATGAAGGATCTTAGGAGTCTTGAATTGGGCCCACTAGATGGTGTGATAACCAAAGCAGCATTGCCATGACTCAGAACTCCATTTTCCACGGTTGCAGCAAACATATCCTTGTCCAATTCCACTGTGTGCAAGAGCAAGTGAAAGCTGGACTTGTACGCATCTATTACATACCTATAAGGGAGATGCTAGTAGATATCTTCACCAAGCCTCTAGGCCCTGACAAGTTCAGGACTAAGCTTGGTTTGTGTTGATCTTTGGCTTAGGGGGGGGAGTGTTGGAGTAAACCAAACATATTTCAGTGGAGACGCGTGACGTGCTCATCATGTTTTTAGGGTTCTTAAACTCAAAACCAATGAGTGGTAGGGCACTGGCGCTGTGCGATTCCAATAGTAACATCTCTCTACCTTCTCCCTTGTTGATTGCTTGCTTTGCATCGAGTTTGCCCATGATGGGAATTTTGTATAGCTATGTGCATATGAAATGTTGTGTCTATTGGAGGGAGTGTTTGCCTGCAGGTCACACTGGAATGCATATATAAGGAGTTGCAGTGATCATTGTTTGTCCCTTGTTTGCCACTTGTTCATCACTGTTTGTCATTGAGAAATGTTGCTTTGCCAGATGCTAGTTGCTGTAGATGATATCATTGTCTAGACTATGGCAACGCTGAGGGATACTGGTTTGGGAGCAAAGACAGGCAAGATAACTTGAAAGTTTTGTTAATCCCGCTTGCTCATTAATTATGAAGTTTCATTTTCATGGTGTTTTCGGAATATCCACAATTTACTGCACTTCTTTAGCACCTGAACCTGCACCAGAGGAGCAAGATCGGTTACTGGCATGCTTATGCACTGAGCTGTTCCCTGCTTCAACTCTTAATACAAGCCTCTACACACACTTTCTGTTTGCATTTGTTGAACGCTATCACGTTTGATCTGGAGATTGACGAGGACACTGCAGAGGAGTTTGTTTGTTTTTCTTAAGAGGAGAGCCCTCATGTGAGTACCCTTTGTTTCAGTCGGCGGTGGAGTTGCTGACCACTCATGGCAAGGCAGGAGAAGTCGAGGAAAGCTTTCATCAGCAGCTCCATTTCCTTAGCAAGACGCTACTGGTGCATGTGTGCGTGAGAGAGTGTGAGTCCTTGGAGTACGTGTGTATCATATATATATGCAGGTTTGATGGGGTGGATATAGTTTCCTCTTGTCTGCCAGTGACATGCTCAACATGGGACTGCTTTCGAGGAGATGAGAGCAAAGATCAGGTCCGAAGCTAAGGTACCTGAGAACTACATTGGGAGCACTCTCAAATTTTGGTTTATGGTATTAACAGGTGGTTAGGTACGTTGTGGTGTGAATATATGTGTGTATCATTGTTAGAACTTCCTTATAAGAAAGGATTGGCTAGCTATGGATGGTCATGGTTGCTCTAGAACTCGTCAGAAACAAGAGTGGGAGCACTTGTTATAGCACCTGGATATAGTTTTCTTTTCATTTATATGGTTCCGCGCTATTGCATATCTATGCCCATAAAACAATTCCCCCAACGAGTCTGCAAGGTCAGAAGCTTACTGGTCAGATCAGTTCTCTGCTTACCATTCCCAGAGCTTCCCGTCCCTTTACTTTTGTTCAAATTGGAACTACGATTTAAAATTGGTTTAGTTTAGTTTTATGAAGTGTAATGTATTTTAAACCCACCTAAGATTAGTTTATGGTGCTACATGCTCTAGGTCCTGGAGGCTCCCTTAGACAATTGCTAATAGCAGAAACAGCTGCTTCAATGGAAGCATCTTCACCCTGCATATATATATATGTGTGTGTGTGTGTGTAACGAAAGTCATTTACCTTGTCACGCCAATAGAATACGTTCCCATATTGACCCGACAGCCTTGTCCAAAAGCTACGAGGGACATTGAGATCCACAGAAGCACCAACGTTAAAGTTGAGAAGATTCCCTGCATTTTAATAATGACACGATTAGATTAGATTACGCAGGGTTAATTCTCACCTCCGAGACTTGGATCGGCAACAAACACAATTGTCTTGTCATCAACTTGCCAAAAGTCCTTGACAGCCAAACCTGATTACCGATATAGAAAGAGTGGTGTTAAAGTAACAGAAACAGAAACCTGGAGTGTTTGGATAGTTTTGAGCAAGAACTCTGAGCTTGAAGCCTGTGAGCTCCTCTAGCTCTTGGATTTGCTTGGAAATGCGAGCCTCCTAATTAAGAAGAATTACAAAGACTTAAAGGCAGTTAACTACAATCGTACCTGGCCTTGAGAAAGAAAACCAGCAACGTCGATCACGGAAGTGAAAGTCTTAGGCAACAGTTCTGGTTTGTTTACGCCTTCCGGCCGTGCTTGTACCATATATGGAACTAGTTTAAAGTGATGATTAAGTTTAACCAGCGTAATCGGGAAAATGTACCAGAGAGGGCAATTGACACGCTTAAGCTTGTAGCAACCATTGCTCGGCGGACATTGTGAAGCGTTTTATTAAAAATCCGCTGCAACCGCATTGATTGGGGATGTCCCTGCTAGAGCCATTACCCTGTTGTTTAAAAAATGTAGGGTAATTACTATTACGACATTAGTATTTTATATAATAAGCATGTGAACACCAAAATGTAATCACATGTGAAAAGTCCGTGTAATATTATCAAGTAGTTAAGGGGGCTTCACAATGGCAATTAAGTAAGCTCAAGGACACTAATTTTTAATTTAGTTAACCCAAAAAAACTCTTAATACAGTCTAGTTTTGCATGTTGCATTACTTGGTTTTGATGTTCCAATTTGATTTGAGTTTCTTTTATCACTTATTAATTAGTTTTTAAATTAAGAGATGAGGCCGGAGGATGATTACATTAATATGAGAGATGACGAACAAAGTCAAGTGTTAAATTCTCAACCACTCCTCACCTCAACAACAAATCAAGGTATTTAAGTAATTATACTATGCATGTTGAAGTGAATCAAACAGTTGCTTGGTAAGAATTTGTTCACCCTCAAGTGATAAACCCGTTAATGGCCTTCGTCGTGATTTGCCGGCCGGAATATATGAATAGACTAAGGTTATGTTTCTTGGAAACAAGAATATAATATATTCCAAGAGTGACTCACGCTCTAATATAGCAATAACAATCTGATTTTTTATAAAAACAACATTTGGGAACTAATTATAAGAACTTCTAGTACCAAAGCCTCGTATTATTAAATTATTCAATTTCTTTTTTGCTTTCGTTCTGTTGTACCGATCCCACTATGATATATTACAAGATACTCCAATTAACATTTCATTTAACATAGTTTGCAAAATGAGGTTAAATTTAACTTTTTATTCAAATGGTGTGACAAATATTAACATCCAATTGATACATATATTTTTCAAAACTTTTTAATTCAAGTTCTATAATAACTTTCCGACTTAAACACACAGCAAAGAAATATACATACTGGATGTACAAGTACGACCACACGGACATATTTACATATGAACCTGCTATCTTTTTCTTGTCATGAGTATGACTTGATCAATCCAAGACTATGGAAGAACCTCTCTGATAAATTCCCAAAAGAAAATCCCAACCGTCCAATTTGCTGCTGTTTCTCTTCTGGACACTTCTGATTAACTGTCAACAATAAAAAGTGCGAATGTTCTTCTTAATTAGTATACAGGTTATACGCTGATTTAGAAATAACTACGCATGATACCATTTTTTCTACACTGTGGCTCGTCCTTGACTTCAAGACTTGTTTGGCCAAGTATAGTTTCCCCAATAGCTTCCCTCAGTGCTTCCACAACCTTTAAACGATTATGTCAGTATCGTTGTATGTATGTAAATATACATACCTTCATGTTAACGGGTTTTCCAGACGCATCTGTTACATAAAACACATTAACTGCTTTGTCTCCTCGTGTGGAAACATCCGCCCTAGTAACTGAGAGCCCGTTCTCTCTAAACACTCTCGTTACTTCGGACAGCAAACCGACCCTGTCCCTTGTGCATAATTCCAACCTTATTCCCTGAATTGAAAACAAAGTCCGATAAGCAATACATATAGACACATAAATACATAATACATTATTATACAAGTAGATAACACACGCACAAACAGACAAGTCAATAAATCACATACTAGTTCGAAGGTAAATACGTGTTACGATATACTAACGTAAATATATAGCACAATATAATGTACGTGGCATAACAAAACAGACAACACACACACATACACATGTATGTATTACAATGCATATGGTTATGACATAATCTTGACTCATACTTGAGAAACTCTGCGCTCAATTGCTGCCTCTAGACACCGAATTACACGGTCCTGTTCCGCCTCCAAATTCAACGTACATCCATCCAGATGTCTAATATAATATTCCTGCACTCAAACGTCATATCAAAAATAAAACACAATACATATTGTGTGTAATATACATATTTGATGGTATGGATAAATTTACATAGACATAATGGATATACATGTGCCAATGTATCTATACTATACATAAAATATACAAACTCAATAATAGCGTAGATCACACTGTAAATATATCGTATATGAAACATACCACCAGATACGCATTAGCGTGCATACGTGTCTGTTACCTGGTATGCATAAGGTCCATCGGCCTTCGCAGAAGCGTGGAAAACTACATATTGCATGTCGGTGAGGGTACAAACGGTATCAAAAAGTAGTTTTGGTCGGTCCAGACAATGGACACTAACAAGAGAATATCCCTTTTCAGTGCAATTATGAACAGTAATTACCGGCCTAGTTTTGTCCTCTGATGTTCGACAATCGTAATCCCTGTCGGCCAGCACATCATCTGTGTTACCAAAGTATTTCAATTACACACGGGCAAATACATCTCTATATGTGAAATCTTATATATGCATGCATGTGTGCATTTTTAAATATAATCTAAATATACTATGTACAAAACCATATATAAGTAATGAGAATAAATAAATACAAATTTACTACTAAAACAGTTACATAACATACTGGATTATAGAACAATATGTATAAAAACATAATAAGGTCAGTCAGTGTACATATCTTATAATGCATAAGAAGTTTATACAAATCTTCTAATTTATATACAGTTAACCACACGCGCACCTGATGTAATCTCCTCTCAGTGTGAGTCAAACCGTGAGAAAAGTCAGTTGTTGACAACTTGTTCTCATCATCTTGTCGGAGAATGTGCGACAGCTGTTCCTTAATTCTTGACAACTTTTCCTGATCAACAATGGGTCCACCCGTTGACTGTTCAGTGACATAGACCACGCACGCCACACGCATGTTGTGTGTCCAAACCTGTTAAGTATAAACACTTTAATATGAACATACATAAACAAACTATAATGTGTGTGCAACCCGTGTATGCATAAACACTTTACGCATGAATATTTGATAAACTAAAATACAGCATCGACATACTTTACGTGTTCAACATTATTTAATCATACTCTTCATACAATAATACGCTTTATATACAGTTGACTCTTGAATCTTGTTAATGGTTATATTGATCACACATGCACCCACCTCGGCCGCAACCACGTTGACCAACATGCCGGTTAACACCCGGAAATCTCCGACAACAGACCAGGTCTATCTCGCCCGGTCAACTCAATGGCCGTGTGATCCGGCATTGACTGCATCCCCACTGTCCGTCCAAGACATGTTCTGATTTTCGTAGACTGAAAATCCGTTTCTAACGACTGCCAAAGAAGAATGAGAGAAGTACGAATACAGTGCTCGGATAATGGTACATACGTGATGCATACAAAAATTCATGTTTATATATATATGCATCTGTATATATATATATATATACAGCAATACCATTTGGTATTCTAAGCTAAAATACTCATAATAAGGATGTATATCAACCTGTTTGATGTAATCAATCATTCCTTGGTCCGTTATCTTATTGCCCTTCTGATCCGTTACATGGAAAACTGCTATCACAAAATCATAAATATATTAATACACTCTCGCGCGCTTTGTAATTATTATCATACATACCATCCATGAACCAACCACCATCTGAAGAAATGTATGCTTTAGATATAACGAGATCCAAATCCGTGAGTATTTGCACAACATCCAGAAGAATCCCGTGTTGTTTGGCAATGTCTACCTACAACAGATCGTTGATACCGATAAATACATATCAAAACACACAGACACACGTATATATATCATACAGAACAAACACGTATATCATTAGTAACATACCTTTACAAGTGTTGCATACTCACAGCTGGTATTATCAATAACAACACTGTAAAACAGTAACAAAAATGAGCTATTTTGTTAAATATATCTCCTTCCTTACCTGGGTGCATTGAGCCTAGAGATTAAAGTATCATACTCCGGATCGAAATAAGGACAGCCTCGAGCCGACATTCTACACAGAATTGAATGAAACATGAGGAGAAAAGCTATATACAGAATTGAAGCAAATACCTCACGCCTACTTGCATGCCGCGATTGCCTAATATCGCCATACAGTGAATCCGCACGCCGCCATCACAGGACAGTTAAATCATATTAGGGCTAATCAATATAGGATTAATTATTAGGGCTCTTAAAACAGAGCCAAACGCTCCACTAATACTTCGACACGTGCGGCGTGGCTAAGTTTCGACGTTTGAACCCTAAAACTCTGTTTTTAGGGTTTTGGTTTTTGCCTTGTAGGGTTCTAATCGGAATGGGAGACGACAAGCAGCATCTGATGGAGTCGCTGTTCGGTGAGGAATCTGAAGACGATGTGGACGCGGATCGATCTGCGGCCTCATACTCCGTAAGTTTTCTCCAAATTACAATTCAAATGAGATATGTGTGTTCAGGCTAGTTGTACATACTGTGATGCTGCTCATACCGTCCAGTGATCTGATCAATATCTGCCATATATATTCAGGAAGGCGAAGCAGAGAGTGGAGGGAGAGAGAAGAGAGTGAAGGAGAGAGGGAGGCAAGTGAAGGTAATAAGTAAAAATATAGAAATACTATTTTGTCATCTGATATTATGTATGAAGGTGAGAAAGAAGAAGAAGTCTCAAGGAGAAGCAAAAGTAGTTGTGGAGAAGAGGAGGAAGGTAGCGTAGCAAGTGGGTCTGAACAAAATGATGCTCAGCCTCAAGATGACAATAATGAACTTGAAGCTGCTCAAAGGTATTATATGTATATCTATATCGATACGGAGTGGTATTGATTGCCATATTCGTATGTAGTGATTATGTATATATGCCTGCAGTGAAGAAGCCGAGCAACCTGGTGCTGATAGAATTCGTGAGGCCTTAGGAGAGTCTGATGAAGATGAACAGGAGGAAGTTCGCAGTCATAAACCACCTACAAGTCCAGAGGTACGCATGCACAATACACCTATATTGTTTCCTCATATATGACTGTAGGGATCATATCAGGATTCAACTCACTACTGTTATTACAAGTAAAGTAAATTTGTGTGTGTGTGTTAATCTATTGATGAAACAGGGAGATACTTTAGATATGGAAGAAAGCTATCAGAAAGATGTAAAGCCGGCTGATATTGTTGAGGATGAGGAGAGGTAATAATTTCTTTTATTATCATTTGAATTCGTTACCTTAATGATCAAAATAGTAATTGAGTTCATCAGATATGACACTGATGAAGAACAACCTTCTGAAGTGAAGAAACCGAAAGGAGAGCCCTTAACGGTGGAGGTCCCACTCAGGCCGCCACCAACACAGTCTCATAATGTATGTCTTGTGTCTCTCTCTCTCTCACACACACACGCGCGCGCCCTCGTGTACATGTGCATCTTCAATTTACCGCATAGCAGCTACGTATGTGCTACAGGGCATGCAAAACTAGAGTATCCTATACACTATGTATAGACAGCTATAACTAATATATATTACTATGAATGAATTTTTGCCAGATGAACCTTGTGAGGGTTTCAAATATCATGGATATTGAGCAAAAGCCATTTGATGCAAAGACATATGTATATGATGAAGAAGATGAACGGCTGAGATTGGAGGAAAACATTGTAAGATGGAGGCACGTGAGAAACCGTGATGGATCTCGATCTGTAAGTTCACATTGCCTAGTAGTAATTGCTTACATTACTTCTAACTTTTTATATACTTGTCATATGGTCGATAACATAATAACATATTACTATGCAGTTTGAGAGCAATGCAAGGTTTGTGAAATGGTCCGATGGTAGCATGCAACTGCTTATTGGAAACGAGGTGCTGGATTTGGCTGTTCAAGATGGCCAACAAGATGAGTCACACCTTTTCCTACGTCATTCAAAGGTAACACGGATAGAATGCAATATATATAGTAAGTTAATATTTCATTCTCAATTGGACAGGCGCTCTCTCTATTACCGAGGCATTTAGATATGCTATATCTTGTGCAATAGCACATGTAAACATAAACTATATGCACAGAACCTCTCTTCTATATATATATTCTCTCTTATATTATATTGTGTCTTATTCCTATATAAGCTATAAATACTTACGTAAGTGATTTACACAGGGGATATTGCAAGCACAAGGGAGGTTAGTGAGGAAAATGAGGTTTATGCCTTCTTCATTAACATCTAAGTCTCATCGTAAATTGACTGCTCTCGTGGAATCAAGGCACAAAAAGAATGTCAAAGTGAAAAACGTAGTCACAGATTTTGATCCTGAGAAAGACAAGGAGCAAAAAGAGAAGGTTAGTCTGATAGATACATGTGTATGCATGTATATAATTTTGTAGATATCAAAAATGTGTATGTATGCGTATACATACTGTTTTATATACATATACACGGATAAATGCTTTACTGTTCTTCCTATCTTGTTGTAATTTTATAAGTCGCTTATAATAGAACCAATATATAGTTTATGTATCTATATGAGATGATACTTGAAGCTGTATCATTTATTACGATTATATATGCAATATTTATTGTGATATACTCATGTAAAGCATATATATATTACTGCATGAATGTTACACTATAGTAGCTGTATCATATTGAACACAATGTATGCGTTGCGAGTACAACATAGTAACTGTATGATCACGTACTTATACAGTATTGTAGTGCGTTGCGTACAGCCAACTACTTTACATTAGTATATCATTTCCTTTTTTTATATGTTCAATGCTATAAGGCTATATACAGAATTGTCCAGCTATTCTTATATATACGGAACTTGTTCAATACAACTATAGACAGTTTTTTATATCATCACTAACTATTCATAATGTACAAATATTTATCTACATATTCGTATACATATTTATACATATTTACATCTCCGTTACTGTTAATTTATACTGCGTTACTTAAGGTGACTTAAATTATACTTAATTCGCTGGTGTGTGTATAATGTAACATATGGTTTGGGTGTATTCAGATGGCGGAACAGAGAATACGGAGCAAGGAAGAACTACAGAGGAAGCAGGAGAAGACAATGAGAAAGTATGCGCCTCAACGGGAAGGGAGCCTCAACTGTCACCTGGATACCTGGAAGAAGCCCTTGATGTATGTGTGTGTGTGTTCAGAAAGATACTGCATACACGGATAAAACGCATGTATTTATCATGCATTTATATGTGGAAAATATGTCAACCGAACTTATTTATATACTTGTGGTAGTTATGAGATAAATTTACTTAAGCATATTGATGTATACATATATGACTGAAACAAACACATACACACACAGAAGACACAGATGACGTGTGGTGTGTGTGTGTGTCTATATATATATATATATTATATATATATATTATATATATATATATATGATCTGTTTAGGAAGATGAAGATGAGGACTATGATGACGGACGTCACAGGAGATACCAAGAGCAGCTTGAAGCAGAGAGCAGAGCTGAAAGGAGAATTAATCAGGCAAAACGGGTATGTAGATACACACACGTAACAAGCTATATAATTATGTTTACAGTAGTACACTTACATGAAATTTTAACATTGTTGAGTGGTCGAGAGGACGTAATATATCAGTGAATAATCTTAGACATGTTAATCAAGTTGGTTTTGTGCAGCAACCACCGAAAGCGAGGAAACCACCGGCACCTAGGTCAAAAAGGGATATGCTGGAGGACGAGTCATCGGAAGAGAGCGAGCATCGTGACCGTAGAAATGCACGGACAGCTGTAAGCGACGAAGAAGAGAAGAAGAAGAGGTAATATATATATATATATATTATGTATATGTATGTATATATTACAAAAGTATTATTTAGATAATCAATGCTATTTAGCCCCAAATGTACATGTGCATCAAACTGCAACTATCTATTGTTTTTTTTTTCAATTATTTAAACTTTTCATATATATCTTGTTCACCCTTTTTATGTATCAGTATATAGTTGTCATTTATATGTTTTTTTAAAGGGAAAATAATCAACCTACTTTCTAGTATTATATAATTCTCAAATTGCTCAGGTAGTTCGGAAAATGCCTAAATTGGCTTTATCACATAAGTATGCAATTTAATTTCTATTCTTTTCCACGTCTTGAGGATAGGCTTGCTCTTTTGAAGCCCACGGCCTTTGCAATGTCCATGTCCACTTTACTCATGTTACAAGCCGATAGAAATTCAAAAGAGCAAGCCTTATTATAATACTAGAATTAGTATATACATTTGTGAAGACTCTTGCGTATGCATATACAATGCAGACACCCTGCATGTATCTTACATATAGATGCTCTGTATTTATGCAGGCTGAAGAAGAGGTAGCAGTGGAGGAGGAAGAGGTGGAAGAAGAAGAGAAGCCAAAGAGGAGAAGTAGAGACGAGGAAGAAGAAGAAAACTCGCCTCCTAGAAAGCAGCAGGTCCACCGTCGCAAGGTCGTTGTTAGTGACAGCGAGGAAGATTAAAGGTATCTATATTTGTCTGGATTTATATTATTACTCATTTCAAATTCTAGTATAATAGTGTATACGTAATAAATCATCTCGATGCACTCTCTTCCATGTGGATTGTTCTAAACACTGTGTGAGGGAGGAGCAAGTGTTTGTTTCTTATCCACGAAGTATAGTGTATTCTATTTAACCTGGGCTTTGCAGTCTTCTGCAGCATATACGCTTGCATAAGTGGCATGTTAATCCTTAAGGCAATACTATAAATCTTTAAGCTGTTTTTGTTTTTGAATTCTTAAGTTCAATGGCACAAGACTAATGTAAAGAATATATGAAAGTATATTCGAATGTTAATAATGTGGTTTAATGTTAAAGCATATTTATAAAACATGTATTCTTATAATGAATATTTTAAAATGTATAAGTGAGAACCACAAACATAATAATTGTATAACTTATTGAGCATTAAAAGGTGAATTAAGGCAGTATATAAGAAAGTAATTTGTTTAAATTGTTCTAGTTTAGATTTAGATTTAATTGATATGATCAGTTCTTGGCTTGTCTTTTGTTTAATATTGAGCCCACCATTGAAGTGAACTTGGTGGTGGTCATTTTGAAGGGAGAAAACTGTACTAGTTTTCATTATACTCATAAGCATACAAAAGCCTACAGGAACAAGCCTTATACCAAGCTATTAGAATGGTATATTGTATATATATAAATCTTATTATTCATTTCATTGCTTGCTTATCCGGAGATGAAAGTTTCGGACAATCTGGTAGACATATGCCTATACGCACACACACACAGCGTAGAAGTTAACGTACGCTGTGAAACTGACTGAATCTTCTTTGAGGTAATACTCCGGTGCAGGGTGAAGGACAGGACGTTCTCTTAAGTTTAATGGTATAAATGCGTGTGGTGTGATAGTATGTATTTTGCATTTTTGCATCAACTTTTCTTATGTTCTTTGAGAAACGAAGGATGGGTGAAGCCCAAGCTACAAAGGCATCAAAGGCATTAAATATCTCAACAACCTTAATGAGGTTTGTTAACATTATTAATTATACTTTTATAATATTAAACAGGAGTGAGTACATAATAGTTGTACACCATATCTTACTACAAGTTTAAGAACAGGATCTTTGATAGCCCCGAGAATACTTCCAGCGTGTGCAGGATGGTTTCTCGGCTTTTGGTTTCCGTTTTGCTAACGGTGCAAGGAAGCCGTTTGTGTAAACAGGAGGGAGGTACCCGATATATGTCCAGTGGACAAGCATGTCAGACATGGACATCTGGAGGGGGGTGAAGGAATAGGAGTATCTGTGGGGACGAGGGACATAGTGCCGGTTGCCGACCTGTGTGACATGTCTCGTGGTATCCGACTCCACAGCTTGTCGTTGGTGCGGGGACGAAGGTGTTCAGTCTCGAGACTGTATGAGTAAGCCTTCGAGGTCTTGTCATTCCAAGGACAATTTGGTCGTGAATGTCCGAGCAAAGACGAACCGCAACAACTGGACAGGTGGGGAACCACCAACAACACAAGAAAGATAAGGGATGGACAATCTCCAAGGTAAGTAGTATATTAATATTTTACACACACACTAGTCACGTATTACACATAGCCTATACGTAAATTTATAATTTATAGAGTTTATAATTTCTCGCAAACTGCGAAGGGCTGGGAGATGCAAAGGCTAGTACTGATATATATATATATATATATATATATATATATATATATATATATATATATATATATGTATATGCATTCACTCATGAGTATGAATCTGCAGGATGGAAATGGTCATGATGGGTGGGGAGAGAATGGATTTATCTATTTATATTGGTTTAACTATTATATGACTACAACTGTGTGTAAGTTATATCTTAATGTATATATATACGAACTTTTATCTGCCGGCTGGGGAGACGGTAAAACTCTTGGGCAGATGCGTATTCAATTCAAGTTTTTAAGTTTTTTGTTCTTAATTATATCATACATATCTCTATAGATTCACACTTGTATCACTGTAGAATGATATCATACTACCTAGAAGAGTGGGGTTGATGGATGGCGAATTGGTGTCTCGGTAAGTACTCTAGGCTTTTATTTCCATGTTTTTCATACGGATGCATTTTCTGCAGAATGGCTGGGGAATGACACTCGTTTACGGTATAGAAAGTTATGAAGCTACTTATATTTACATATATATGTAAACAATACATACATTTACGTGTGTGTATACATATATAGTTAATATGGTAATATATAATATAACCAAGTCTGAGAATTGTTTGAACTGTTTAATGTATTAACAAATTATATAGTTTATATGGTATATATGTGTGTATCATAAAGTGATGAATACAATGCGTCATGCAGACACAAGCTCCCTGACTGCGGTAGGGCGTGCTTGTCATGCGGAGACGAAAGCCACACATGTCTAGAGG
Organism: Selaginella tamariscina; assembly: GCA_003024785.1. Classification (NCBI taxonomy): domain Eukaryota; kingdom Viridiplantae; phylum Streptophyta; class Lycopodiopsida; order Selaginellales; family Selaginellaceae; genus Selaginella; species Selaginella tamariscina. The sequence continues at coordinate 56,899 of PUQB01000981.1, forward strand.
CTGCCCGAACAAGCCACCTGGTAGCAGCGGAGGCGGACCTCTAGAGCTTTCCATTGGTGCGCTGGCAAAGGGCATATTTCAAGCAACTGCCCAGAGCTAAGCAATCCGTGTCATAAGTGGAGGTGCTAAGCAGGATGATTTGGGAAGTGGAGAGAACAAAGGTGGAAGTGGACAAGGAAGTGAGGAGCATAAATGGTAAATAGGATGGGAGTTCGGGAGCTTATAGTTGTTCTTCAGGTGGTAAGTCATACTATTTATACATATGCACACACACGGAAAATGGGTGGCTGCAGGTACGTATGCATGTATATAGAGTATATACTCTATATAAATCGATATTATGAATTTAAGTTAACTGGGCAACCTCATGAAAAGAGAAGCTCAAACTCATTCAAACGCAAATTTTCAGTAGCAACATCCAGACCTGCTTTTCCTGTTTTGCTCCTTCACCGCACACACACACACACATGTACGTATATCTGTGTGTGTGTGTGTGTGTGTATACACCTTAAACTGTGCTTTATGCCATGCAACTGTTTTCTGCCTGAACTGTAAACAATAAAAACAAATATAAATAAATATTATATATTTAAATAGTTTACTAATATAATGTTAATATCTTATATAGTTAATCAAATATTAAATCGTCAATATATATGAAAAACATTCAGACATTATGCACTTATATAATGTAATTTAATAATGTGATTGCTCAACGAATTGCATTATGATTAATATTAAACCATTAAAATCATATATATAGACACACACACACACACACACACACACACTATTTCACCTTGGCTCCACTGAAGTCAGCAAGCAGGGTCCTCAACTTAGATTCCATGCGTATGTCTTTGACTGCAGTTTCTTCGTCGGATACACACACAGATATATATAACCTGAAAGTAAGTGGTTAAGTAGAACCAAAACCGGAAAAAACTCACGTTAATCTTTGTCCCAGTTTATGATGATGCTCATGTTGCCTTTGGGACTTACAGTATGTGACTCATCAAGTACACTTCTCCGCCAATACGCTACTTCCCAAAGTTGCATACGTTGTTACCTGCAGGTATGCGTGTGTGTGTGTGTTCTATATAATACTATATAAACCAATATATGTAAAGCAAATATAGAGGTGGTATAATAAAATGTGCAATGTTTATTATATATATCCGTAATATACTATTGGCATTTATATAAATTAATAATAAAAATATAACATTATTATTAAATTAGTAACATATTATAAACTATAATAATATGTATTAATTGATATAACACAATATAATATTATTTATAATAACTACGTTATTATATTAGCTATATGGAGTATAAGATTACATTAAAGTGTTATAATGTTATTTTATTTAATGAAAGTATCAGAATAACTATTATAAATTATATTATGATACACTATAATGTTATAATGTATATAATATTGATCTTATTAGTTATATAAATAGTATATAAAGTATATTATTATACAATATATTGTGTACACAATATATACATAGCTATAGAACAACTTACAATATCGTACTTAGCGAGTTGCCTTGACACCACACGTGTATGTGTGTCTGTATGCATGTATGTATCATATGTATGTTCGAAAACTGGCTTGGTCTTTCCAGAGTTCACCATGGTTGATCCACGAGGAAAGCATTGTGGAACATCGTCGTTAAACACACCAGCTGGGGGTTGCCGAAGAGGCCTTCCCAAGCAAATCAAACTGCTGATCTGAGGCCGAGATCCTTGCTTCCTCTCCAGAAAGAAGAAATCGTCATTCTCGATCAGCATAGGTCTGCGATCTGCGAGGTCTTCTTCAGACATTCATAGATTGTCATCTGAACCGGACAAACCTTGACCCAACTAGTTTGAATCTGTTTGAATGAGGCTGCACACGTTTCGGATACTCACAGGTGGATGCTCCAGATTCCTTGCTAGAGATTGACTTGTGATGTACAGTGAACGGGGACGATGGACTGCGCATTTCGAAATTTGAATAGGGCGGTGATGTGATGATTTTGAACTAACTGAAAACGTAGCAAGTTTATATATTGTTTTCCCGTACAAGAAATGTATTATATTTGATCTATATAGCATTTGCCGGGATATATAATGATTATGTTGGAATATATATAGGTTCTGGTTATAATACGTCATTATTATGTTTATTATTGTGTGTGTGTTCCGTTCGTAGGTATGTAATAAAAGTTCTGTTAAGGTTGTTAACATATGAGCTTATAAACAGAAATGCTATATACACACACAGAGATATGTGTGTGTGTGTGTACACAATTTTTAGTTTGCCTGCTAAACATAAATCCAACAGATACACGACTGGAGGCTATTATATCACTGTCTGAATTAGGTGAAGTTAAATTAGTATATGTGTGTATGTAACTTCATATACTGTACCTTGTTCACTTACAATATGTATCTATATATAAATATTAATGGACGCAAGAGCATGATTAACATATATATATATATATGTATATATTTAAGAATACTGTATAATCTAATGCAGGAAACAGATCAAACGCAAAGCTGAAGAAAGCAACAACGGGGAAGCGTAAAGAGCCATCGGCCACTACGCATTCGGGGCATCAGGAGACGACGTAATAATAAGGCTTCATCAACTTCGTAGCCGAGATCTTCCGACAATCTAGTTGATTGTGAGAAGCTGTATACATCTCTGCTTCAGGTTTAGTATATCCGTCTCTCTCTCTCTCTCTCTGTGCATTCAAGTTACGTGCTTCTGACACACGTATCAGTAGTTTGAATTTAATAATTATTTATGTGTAACTTAGCACACTTTTGAGCTTCCATTAAAGCTGTGATCGAGTGAGCAGCTTAACTTTAAGGAACAGCTTGATCACAGAGGTTATAATATGCACTGAACTCTGTTTATTTCCTTAATGTGTGCGCGCGCGTGTGTGTGGTTTTTACAGGCAAGGAGTGATATTGAAGACTTAAAAGTGCAACTGGAGGAGAGAGCAAGATAGCGAGGAGGAATAAGGAGGCCGAGCCGAAACTCAGCAAGTTATTCAGAGCTTGAAAAAATTTGGAAGCTGAAAACGTGACTCGTAGAAAACAGTTTGTGTGTGTGTGTGTGTGTGTGTAAGCATAATATAACATTTTCATATGCATTATATATTCCTCAGCTGGATTCACTACAAGGCACATTGGAAGAGGAGCAGAACATGGAGCAAGCGGTAGGAGGCAAAGCAGTAGTGCAGTGGCTATTGATGATGCGGTGTTTTGCTACGGTTTATTTAGTGGTTAATCTTAAAGGTAACTATGACAAGCTGTATATAACTAAAAATCAAACTTCAAAATTCGCTTCCAGTTCAATTTTAGAGAAATTTACATATATACCCCTACAGTTTCATATATCTATCAAGTTTATAAAATTACATTTTTACTCTCAAAGAAATTTTATATATGCCTATTAAACTTCTATACGTTTTATAACAATAAATAATTTAATTTTACTATTAATATTTTAAAATTTGAACCATTATAAACAAAGAAAATCAAATAAATAAATAACCCAAAAAATAATAAAAATGAAACACGTATCTTAAAAATGTATATACCTCATTTAAAATTTAATTAAATACTCTTGTAATTATATTACTTATTGTGTTATATTAGTTGAAGTCTAACAAAACATATATGTTTAACTAATAACAAATTGGAATGAAATGGATTAAATAAGAAAACGTTAGTAAATGACTAATTATAATAATTATATTTTGGAGTGAAATACTATAAATCATTAATTATAAAATTTTATGTATTTTTAAGAAATATATTCTATTGAAAATAAAAATGTAAATTCTAAAACTTCATAGTCAAGATTACGCGAACTATATAATATGCATAAAACATACTATCTTTTTCATAACAAAATTGTTAATATATGTGTAAGAAAATCAAAAGCTTATCTTTATGATATATTATACATTATAAAAGTACATAATTTTTATTACAAAATTATCTTTTCCTATATATCAACTAAATACAGTATTATTATACTAATTACAAAACTATCATCAAAAATAAAAAATACACGTTACCATGTGGGTTAGTGGACACGTGTGTGCTGTTTTGTTGTCAAAGCCTAGTGCTGCCACCTGGAATCCGGTTTCGTGCTAGGTAGCAAGGATGCCAGAAATGTGACACAAAATGGAGGAGCAGCGTCCGCCAGCAGTGACAATCGGTGATGTAAGTTAACTGTGATTGATTGTGGGATGATGTTGCAAAGTTGTTTAGGTTCTTGAGCAAGTGGGCATGTTCTCATCTAATGAGCCTCTGGATGCCAAGGATGCCAAAGCTATCCAGAGTGCAGAGGCAATCGCTACTGGAAAGCCATGTGGTGTCCATGGCCCTGGATCAGAAGCGAGATCTGCGATTGATCACGACCCGCAGTCTCCGTATGCCAGAGTCGCTGGTGAGCAGGCCACGTTTGGTGATGTTCTTCATGTAAGTTGATTGAATTCGTTTAGAGCTTGACGGCTTTAATTCATTCTCAACAGGATTGCAAGACTAGGTTAGCTTCTGACAAGGTTGTGACACAGCAAGATGCAGCAAGGGTTATTAGTGCTGAAGGTGAGATTCGACCCGGTCATGTTGCAGCCGCTATGGCTGAAGCTGCCACTTGTAATGAATCACAATGCAATTGAACTCTTGGCTCTGAATTATTTACTTTTAAGCTAAGACATTAATATATATTATGACTTAGAATATTCTAACCATTATTAAATGAATCTAAGGTTAAAAGTAAAATGTAAACCCCAAGTTAACTGTATCACTATTATTAATATATCATTTTTCAAATGAAATTTAAAGATTAAAAATAAAACTTAACTCATTCTTACTTAGTCTTTATCATTTCAGTTTTAGTTATGCGTAACGAATATGCATATATATAGTATTAGTATATTCTCATCTCATATAATTATTATTTCTTAAACTTTAATGTGAACTTAGTTTTATTATATTTCCGCTCCTTAAACAAAGTTATAATAAACTAAATATAAATTTGTTTTAATGAGAAAATCTATGTTTTAGAACTTATTAATAATATATCATTTTAAAGCAACTTTAATAACTGAGATTCCTCGTTAATCAAGAAAATACATTAATTAAAAATTTGAGGTATTTATTAGAAAAATGGAATATGTAAATACACAAATCATATATATATGATTATGTTTGTTTACATATATGTATGCGGCATATATATACATTAAGGTTGGAGTTTAATTTATTATAATTTATACTTAGTTTAATAATGATTTTTATATATACATATGTCCTATATTATTGAATTTAGTAATTATTATATTCTTATGTTAACCATAGATTATTTTCTTTAACATTCCTAATTGACTTAAGATTAATCTGGATCGTTCCTTCATCTAGAATATTTGCATCAAATCTGACACAGACTTAGCGTACCCAATGAACTTGTTGCTCACAATGTAATGTCAATCTTTTCCGAAAGCCAAACATATCTTCGAACCTGAGTAGGGGCTTGCGAAACAAGGTTTTGTCCGCTGGAAAGGTATGCACAAAATCAATATTCTCATTCATAACTTTAACAGGAATTGAAGGTCTCCATATATCTACCGCAAAGTTTTAACAAGTGATTATGGGAGCTTAGAAGTGAATGTGAGCTCTCTCTCACACACACACGCTCATGCAGGTTTTGAATGAATTGCGAAAGAGATACTTTAAAACAGCGTTGGAATTGCAATCTTGTATTATATGTAATATAAAAAGACGATGACGCCGATCCATCAGTTGGTCCCGATGTGACTTCAAGAGTAACTACAGTGATTCTTTACATTGAATCTAAATATGAAATCATATGTATAAACCGCTTATAAGGCTGCCCGAACAAGCCACCTGGTAGCAGCTTCTCTAGAGCTTGCCATTGCAAAGGGCATAACTGCCCAGAGCTAAGCAATCCGTGTCATAGGCGGTAAGGAAGGACATTGTGCTAAGCAGGATGATGGAGAGAAAGAGAACAGAGGTGGAAGTGGACGAGGAACTGAGGAGCAATAAGTGGTAAATAGGAAGGTGGCAGTGGAGAGGTTAGGATGACCGATGGGAGTTTGGGAGCTTATAGTTGTTCTTCAATTATTTTGAACTTGAATACTATATATACATATGCACACACACGAAAAATGGGTGGGAGCGAGTCTCCAGGTACGTATGTATGTATATAGAGTATATACTCTATATAAATCGATATTATAACAGAAATATAAATAACATGAAGTTACAAGTTACCCGAACTTTAAGTTAACTGGGCAACCTCGCTCAAACTCATTCAAACGCAAATTTTCAGTAGCAACATCCAGACCTGCTTTTCCTGTTTTGCTCCGCACCACACACACACATGTATGTATATGTACGTATATCTGTGTGTGTGTGTACACCTCAAACTGTGCTTTATGCCATGCAACTGAATATCAGCACCTGTAAACACTAAACAGAAATATAAATAAATATTATATATTTAAATAGTTTACTAATAGAATGCTAATATCTTATATAGTTAATCATATATTAATATAGATATGAAAAACATGCAGACATTATGCATTTATATAATTTAATTTAATAATATGATTGCTCAACAGATGCATTATGATTAATATTAAACCATTAAAATCACACACACACACACACACTATTTCACCTTGGCTCCACTATTTTCATCCAAGTCAGCAAGCAGGGTCTTCAACTTAGATTCCATGCGTATGTCTTTGACTGCAGTTTCTTCGTCGGACACACACACACACACACACACACACACACACACACACGCATATATATAACACCTGAAAGTAAGTGGTTAAGTTAAACCAAAACCCGAAAAAACTCACGTTAATCTTCAGCAACATTTTTTTGTCCCAGTTTATGATGATGCTGATGTTGCCTTTGGGACTTACAGTATGTGACTCATCAAGTACCAGAATCTGACCCGTGAAGCTCAAATCACTTCCCAAAGTTGCATACCTTGTTATTGCCTGCAGGTATGCGCGCGTGTGTGTGTTCTATAATATGTAAAGCAAATATAGAGGTGGTATAATAAAATGTGCAATATTTATTATATATATTGGTAATATGATATTGGCATTTATATATAATAATAATAAATGCTAATATAACTTATTATTTATTTTATTAAATTAGTAAATATTATAAACTACGATATTG